>CM063505.1:151862414-151924914 GCA_032207245.1 Pardosa pseudoannulata
GTAATACATAGAAATTATTATTTAATTTTCTTAAATCATGAAATACTTACTTGTTATTATTTTTAGGATATTCTGGAAAAATAAGCTATGTTTATTTTTTGCTAAATAAATCCAGTAAAAATTAAAATAGGACTGTTAAAAATATAAATCTTTTCAAGAAGAAACACTGACAGAGCGTTTGAAACTAACTTGGACTAATCACTCTTTCTGTTTACTCTCATGTATTATATTTTTAAGTTGATTTCCCTCTCCAAGTTTCATCTTTCCGTTTCTAGCTCGTGTTACTTCCCGGGAAAACTTGCAAGACAAATTAGTGCTTTTTGAAAAGCCACAATATTGCTTCATTAACTTCGTTTTGTCTTTCTTGGTGCTTATTCTGAAATTTTCCCCCAGATGTTCTATTTTCATTATCAGAAGCTTATTACCCCGTTTGCTTATTTTACTGTCCCACAGAACAAATTTTAAGACTTAATTACTTTGGATTTTGCAAAGGCAACTCGCTATATTTATTAAAAATTTCAGTTCAAAGTATGCCAATTATGTCAGTTTGACCACTTTCTGAATTTAGTTATACCAAAAATTTGCTTCGAAGTTTTACTTAATATTCTTTAACCCTCCAAGTGGAACAAACACATCGAGGAAAATGTTTAAATACGCTAAATTTTACTGTGATCCAAAGTGTTCTATGATTTTTACTTTTAGTCGATTAGATATAAAACACTTATTGTCCATTTACTTTTTATAAATAGATATTATAGTATTATAAATTGTTAAAAATAATAAGCTCTTCAAGTATCGAAACCATCCATAAGAAATTATGGATTCAAAAGTACTTAAAATATTCTTTAAGACTATTTATATTTTTACGAAAGTCATCCAATATATTTATGACAATTGAGATACATTGTTAAAACGAAATACTTGGAAATAAAATTTACAAATCCATGAAAAGCTACAGCATTTTGTGCATCAGGAAATAGGTGCATTCAAATGTCAGTCAAAAGTTGCAGTTCCTAAACAATAAATGACCCTGACCGCAAAATTATAAAAGCACTGTCAGAAATGTATATTACATCCATTTTCGGAACGTTTTTAGTCGAAAATTCCGACAACTTTTTGAAGAACATCGATTTAATTGTACGTCAAACCGCTTAGATTAAACAGCCGTTATCCTAGTTAGTTGTTCTATTTTAAACATTCAAGTCACTGGTATTTATAAGTCGGCTGAAAAAATTTTTCTCTGATTTATATAGAAAAAAAAAGTTTTTGATTTTCAATTTTTCATCAAAATATAGACACTTAATTATCTTTCTTTTAATTATTCCTGTCAAAATCTTTTAGAATCAACTATCAAACCCATAAAAAGCAAAAATTCGATTTTCAAGATAAGACTTTAAAATAAAAGTACCTATTTAAACTTCACATACAAATTTCTTATCTATTTGATTTATACACCCTTTTAATAAAAATTATTAATTATTTTTCCAATATTGTTTAAAAATGTGTCATTTTCATGCTGCCAAATAATCACGCAATTAAATTATTCTTATTCTCAAGTAATATAATTTATTTTTCATATACTTCATATTTAAAAGGTCCATAGATAACATTTATAAACTAATTTCATTATAAACCAAAGAGTTTGTGTGTGTGCCCCTCACAGGTTTAATGGTTAGAGTTCAAAAACTGAATTTTTATGTCAAAAATATTTTCTAAATCGTGTATTAAGTATTTGCTATAAGTAAGATAACTTGTAAACAATATTCAACTTGTATGGCCATCTGATAGTCAAATGAAGTATTATAGTACCAACTTTTGGTCTCCAGCAGAACTATTTTAGCATTTTATTTGCTTCGGTTGTAATAAATCAGGCTTTACTTTACTTTTATCTGATTGGTGGGTCACCACACATTTTTATCATTATTTCTTATTGTAAAAATAATGTCACGTTGGCCTAGTGTTTGAGAAAGAAGAAATCTAAACTCATTTATAAAACACATGGACAAATATGTCTTGATTAAATAATTTTTTACAATAAAATAAATGCCTAAGGAATACAACTGTAACCAACTTATAATTTGTAGATATCGAAGACTGCTCTCGAGTCGGCGCTGGCCCTAAAAAACAATATGGCGATGATTTTTCTCAAAAGGTCTACCCGTCAAGCCGCGGATGCCAGCAGCGTTCACCTCTACTACTCTGGTCACAACCTTGTTCTCTAAAAAAAAATCAGACTGCCTCGCAGAGGAAAAAACAGGGGTCCTACTCCAGAACGGTGGGGGGGGGGGTCAAAACTCCCCCAACCAACGGACACCTCTATTATTTGGGAGAAGTCCGAAGTTTCTTTCTAGTTCAAACCGGTCCTATTCTGATATATCCTTGACGATGACTCCCGGGAAGAGGTAGAAAAAGCTGAACCGAATGTAACTTATTGTTACACTTATCAAATTATTAAGTTTCACTTTTGGTCTCCAGCAGAACTATTTTAGCATTTTATTTGCTTCGGTTGTAAGAAGTCAGGCTTTACTTTACTTTTATCTGATTGGTGGGTCACCACACATTTTTATCATTATTTCTTATTGTAAAAATAATGTTACGTTGGCCTAGTGTTTGAGAAAGAAGAAATCTAAACTCATTAATAAACACATGGACAAATATGTCTTGATTAAATAATTTTTTACAATTAAATAAATGCCTAAGGAATACAACTGTAACCAACTTATCATTTGTAGATATCGAAGACTGCTCTCGAGTCGGCGTCGGCCCTAAAAAACAATATGGCGATGATTTTTCTCAAAAGGTCTATCCCTCAAGCCGCGGATGCCAGCAGCGTTCACCTTCTACTCTCCTCTGGTCACAACCTTGTCCTCTAAAAAAATCAGACTGCCTTTTGGAGGAAAAACAGGGGTCCACTCCAGAACGGTGGGGGGGGGGGTCAAAACTCCCCCAACCAAAGGACACCTCTATTAGTTAGGAGAAGTCCGAAGTTTCTTTCTAGTTCAAACCGGTCCTATTCTGATATATCCTTGACGATGACTCCCGGGAAGAGGTAGGAAAAGCTGAACCGAATGTAACTTATTGTTACACTTATCAAAATATTAAGTTTTACTTTTGGTCTCCAGCTTTTATTTGCTTCGGTTGTAAGAAATCAGGCTTTACTTTACTTTTATCTGATTGGTGGGTCACCACACATTTCTATCATTATTTCTTATTGTAAAAATAATGTTACGTTGACCTAGTGTTTGAGAAAGAAGAAATCTAAACTCATTAATAAAACACATGGACAAATATGACTTCATTAAATAATTTTTTAAAATTAAATAAATGCCTAAGGAACGCAACTGGAAACAACTTATCATTTGTAGATATCGAAGACTGATCTCGAGTCCGCGCCGGCCCTAAAAAACAATATGGCGATGATCTTTCTCAAAAGGTCTACCCGTCAAGCCGCGGAAGCCAGCAGCGTTCACCTTCTACTCTGGTCACAACGTTGTTCTCTAAAAAAAAATCAGACTGCCTCGCAGAGGAAAAACAGGGGTCTACTCCAGAACGGTGGTGGGGGGGGGGGTCAAAACTCCCCCAACCAACGGACACCTCTATTATTTGGGAGAAGTCCGAAGTTTCTTTCTAGTTCAAACCGGTCCTATTCTGATATATCCTTGACGATGACTCCCGGGAAGAGGTAGAAAAAGCTGAACCGAATGTAACTTATTGTTACACTTATCAAATTATTATGTTTTACTTTTGGTCTCCAGCAGAACTATTTTAGCATTTTATTTGCTTCGGTTATAAGAAGTCAGGCTTTACTTTACTTTTATCTGATTGGTGGGTCACCACACATTTTTATCATTATTTCTTATTGTTAAAATAATGTTACGTTGGTTTAGTGTTTGAGAAAGAAGAAATCTAAACTGACTAATAAAACACATGGACAAGTATGTCTTGATTAAATAATTTTATACAATTAAATAAATACCTAAGAAATACAACTGTAATCAACTTATCATTTGTAGATATCGAAGACTGCTCTCGAGTCGGCGCTGACCCTAAAAAACAATATGGTGATGATTTTTCTCAAAAAGGTCTACCTCTCAAGCCGCGGATACCAGCAGTGTTCAGCTTCTACTCCCCTCTGGTCACAACCTTGTCCTCTAAAAAATATCAGACTGCCTCACGGAGGAAAAACAGGGGCCCACTCCAGAACGGTGGGTGGTCAGAATCCCCCATACCAACTGACACCTCTATTTGTTCTGGGAAGTCCGATGTTTCTTTCTAGTTCAAACCGGTCCTGTTCTGATATGTCCTTGACGATGACTCACGGGAAGAGGTAGAAAAAGCTGAACCGAATGTTATTTATTGATACAGTTATCAAATTATTAAGTTTTATAACTAAGCCGTACTTTTGGATTGTCTACATTTACATGTAAAAAACTCTCCTTCTATTTACATTAATTTATCAATAATTGTAATGCTTAGGGGATATTAAGATTTGAGATGAATTAATGTGTGGTAAAATGTATTTGATTTTATTAAAAGTGTTTATCAGTTACTATTTTTTGGATATCCTGGAAAACTGTGGAATGCTCGTTTTATGTATATTAAATTAAATTGCAATCTATAACCTTTTTTTATATTTTCCTACCATTTTGTAAAATATCACACTAATTAATTTTATATACTTGCTGACTAATTTAAAACAGTTTAGATTTTATGTGCTTGGCAAATTTATTTATTTCAATGTTTTGGAATTCTGCTTGAACCTTTTTATTTAATGTTTTCGTACTTTGATATCTCATAATTAAGAAAAGGCTGTTTTGCTTTATATTGTGTAATCGCTATATATATTTATATGAAATTTTAGTTATATATTCATTAAAAATCTGCATTATAGACACTTGCTTATTCTTTAAAATAAGCAAGTAAACTAGTAAACTAGCCCTAGTAAACTAGTGTTTACTATTCACTAGTAATATTCAAACATTTTAAAATAAAATTTTATGAAATTGATTTTTGAAGTTTTTGTAAAATTTCGATTTTAAAACATTGAAAAAATAAAAAATAAAGTAAAATATTTACATGTATATTTTGTTAAAAATATTTAATGCTGAAAAATTTTAAATATTGCTATGAAGTGTTTTATAATGTAGAAACTTTCAATTTTAAACTTAATTTTATCCCTCTTATAACTCTTTTATGCATGCCAATTTTTTTGATAAGGTACTTTTAGGTAATAATTCTCATATATGTTAAAGTAATCGAATGAAGTAAAATTTCGCAAAAATATGCATATTATTTTTAATCCAAAGTCAATAAATAGTAAAATTCCTTGAAGCTACATATAATTTTTATTGGAATAATTATACTAATTTTATGTATGAAGATTTTCCCGCAGTAACAATAACCTCTTAAAGTTTTATAATAAATAAAATAAATAAAGACAATTTCTAGAAAAATTGCTAGCATATATATATATATATATAATATATATATAATATATATATTTAATATATATAATATATATATATATATATATATATATATTTATATATATATATATATATATATATATAATATATATATATATATATAATATATATATAATATATATATTTAGTATATATAATATATATATATATATATATATATATATTTATTTATTAGTTAAATATATATTACAAATATATTTAATTAAAATATCCTTTTACACATACATAAATAATATAGGTGTGTGTGTGTGTATGTGTGTCTATACCCATACATATATAATTGGGCAACATTAGTTTCTAACAAAAATTAAAATGAGAAATATCTTAATTATCATTAACATAAAATACTTTATTGCTATGAAAAACTTCTTTACCATAAATGTAGTAAGAGAATTAATTTCTTAACATTATGACGTTTTGTTTCGTTGCAATAAAAACTATCCTAATTATCAGGAAGGTTATTACTTTATTGTAAACGGAAATTCTCAACTAAAATAACAGAATACGTAATTATAATCAAGGTAAATTACTATATTCTAATATTAAATGTCTTTCTGTAATAAGAAAATGCTATAATTATCCTGAATGTAATATACTCTACTGCAATGGAAATCCTCCTCCTTATTTCAAGTAATTCAATATATTTTAATAAGAAATGTTCTCTTGTGGTAATAAAACACTTTAATCACCACAAAGAAGTATTCTATTGCAATAAAAGCTTTCTTCGACTTGAAGGTACAAATGTAGTAAATAACTTAATATATGATGTTGTGTTAGACCGTATAAAATTAATTATTAGAAAGAACAAATGAAAAAAAATCTTTCTTTGAAAAACTTCTTTCACATAAATGTTGTAATGTAGGACATTTCTTAATATTTGACGCTTTGTTCACCCGAAACAAGTTACGCTAATTATCTATACTATAATCAAAAATTCTTCCTTGTATTAATAAATTACATTAAATACCAGAAATTTATATTTTGATAACCGTTTTTATAATACTAAAATAAGGTAATTATCCTGAAAATAAATTACCACTTCGTAATTGGAAATATTCTATTGTGAGAATCATATATAACTTTGCAAAAAAAATATTACACTAATTATCTATGCTGTAATAGAAAATTCTTCTTTGTATTAATAAATTACATCAAATACCAGAAATTTATATTTTGACAAAAGTTCATTATAATAGGAAATATTCTATTGTGAGAATCAAATACTTAAATTTGCAATAACAAATTACGTTAATTATGTACATTGTAATAGAAAATTCTTCCTTGTATTAATAAATTACATTAAATGCAAGAAATTTATATTTTGCTAAAATTTTTTTGTATTTCTAAAATTTAGTAATTATCCTCAGGGTAAATTACTATTTTGTAATCGGAAATATTTTGTTGTGAGAATCAAGTATATAAATTTTCCATAAAAATATTACAGTAATTATCTATATTGTAATAGAAAATTCTTCCTTGTATTAATAAATTACATTCATTACCAGAAATTTATATTTTGATAAAAGTTTTCTGTAATACTAAAATATGGTAACTATCCTCAAAGTAAATTGTTATATTGTAATCGAAAATATTCTATTGTGAGAATCAAATATATAAATTTGCAATAAAATAATTAAGTCTATTATCTATATTGTAGTAGAACATTCTTCCTTGTAATAATAAATTAAATTAAATACCAACAATGTATATTTTGATAACAGTTTTTTATAATACTAAAATAGTTAATTATCCTCAAGGTAAATTACTATATTGTAATCGGAAATATTCTATTGTGAGAATAAAATGCATAAATTTGCAATAAAATAATTAATTTAATTATCTATATTGTAATAGAACATTCTTCCTTGTATTAATAAATTACATTAAATACCAGAAATTTATATTTTGACAAAAGTTTATTGTAATCAGAAATATTCTATTGTGAGAATCAAATACATAAATTTGCAATAAAAAATTACGTTAATTATGTACATTGTAATAGAAAATTCTTCGTTGTATTAATAAATTACATAAATACAAGAAATTTATATTTTGCTAAAAGTTTTTTGTATTTCTGATATTTAGTAATTATCCTCAAGGTAAATTGCTATATTGTAATCGGAAATATTCTATTGTGAGAATCAACTACATACATTTGCAATAAAAATACGCTAATTATCTATATTTTAATAGAAAATTCTTTCTTGTATTAATGAATTACATTAAAAACCAGAAATTCATATTTTGATAAAACTTTTTTATAATACTAAAATACGGTAACTATCTTCAAAGTAAAGTACTATTTTGTAATCGGAAATATTCTATTGTGAGAATCAAGTATATAAATTTTCAATAAAAAATATTACACTAATTATCTATATTGTAATAGAAAATTCTTCCTTGTATTAATAAATTACACTAAATACCAGAAATTTATATTTTGATAAAATTTTTTTATACTAAAATATGGTTATTATCCTAAAAGTAAATCGCTATATTGTAATCGGAAATATTCTATTGTGAGAATCAAATATATAAATTTGCAATAAAAATATTACACTAATTATCTATATTGTAATAGAAAATTCTTTCTTGTATTAATAAATTACATTAAATACCAGAAATGTATAGTTTGATAAAAATTTTTTGTACTAAAATAAGGTAATTATCCTCAAAGTAAATTGTTATATTGTAATCAGAAATATTCTATTCTGAGAATCAAGTATAAAAATTTACAATAAAAATATTCCACTAATTATCTATATTGTAATAGAAAATTCTTCCTTGTATTAATAAATTACATTCATTACCAGAAATTTATATTTTGATAAAAGTTTTCTGTCATACTAAAATATGGTAATTATCCCCAAAGTAAATTGTTATATTGTAATCGGAAATATTCTATTGTGAGAATCAAATATATAAATTTGCAATAAAATAATTAAGTTAATTATCTATATTGTAGTAGAACATTCTTCCTTGTATTAATAAATTAAATTAAATACCAACAATGTATATTTTGATAACAGTTTTTTATAATACTAAAATAGTTAATTATCCTCAAGGTAAATTACTATATTGTAATCGGAAATATTCTATTATGAGAATAAAATGCATAAATTTGCAATAAAATAATTAATTTAATTATCTATATTGTAATAGAACATTCTTCCTTGTATTAATAAATTACATTAAATACCAGAAATTTATATTTTGATAAAAGTTATTGTATTACTAAAATATGGTAACTATCCTCAAAGTAAATTACTATTTTGTAATCGGAAATATTCTATTGTGAGAATCAAATATATAAATTTGCAATAAAAATATTACATTAATTATCTATATTGTAATAGAAAATTCTTCCTTGTATTAATAAATTACATCAAATACCAGAAATTTATATTTTGACAAAAGTTTATTGTAATCGGAAATATTTTATTGTGAGAATCAAATGCATACATTTGCAATAAAAATATGCTAATTATATATATTTTAATGGAAAATTCTTTCTTGTATTAATAAATTACAATAAATACCAGAAATTTATATTTTGATAAAAGTTTTTTGTAATACTAAAGTATGGTAACTATCCTTAAAGTAAATTACTATTTTGTAATCGTAAATATTCTATTGTGAGAATCAAATACATAAATTTGCAATAAAAAATACGCTAATTATCTATTATGTAATAGAAAATTCTTCCTTGTATTAATAAATTACATAAAATACAAGAAATTTATATTTTGCTAAATTTTTTTTGTATTTCTGATATTTAGTAATTATCCTCAAGGTAAATTACTATATTGTAATCGGAAATATACTATTGTGAGAATCAAATGCATAAATTTGCAATAAAAATACGCTAATTATCTATATTTTAATAGGAAATTCTTTCTTGTATTAATAAATTACATTAAAAACCAGAAATTTATATTTTGATAAAAATATTTTATATATACTAAAATATGGTAACTATCCTCAAAGTAAATTACTATTTTGTAATCCGAAATATTCTATTATGCGAATCAAGTAAATAAATTTTCAATAAAAAATATGACACTAATTATCTATATTGTAATAGAAAATTCTTCCTTGTATTAGTAAATTACATTAAATACCAGAAATTTATATTTTGATAAAATTTTTTTATACAAAAATATGGTAATTACCCTCAAAGTAAATTGCTATATTGTAATCGGAAATATACTATTGTGAATATCAAATATATAAATTTGCAATAAAATAATAAAGTTAATTATCAATATTGTAATAGAACATTTTTCCTTGTATTAATAAAATTACATTAAATACCAACAATGTATATTTTGATAATAGTTTTTTATAATACTAAAATAGGTAATTACCCTCAAAGTAAATTACTATATTGTGATCGGAAATATTCTATTGTGAGAATCAAATACATAAATTTGCAATAAAAAATACGCTAATTATCTATATTGTAATAGAAAATTCTTCCTTGTATTAATAAATTATATTAAATACCAGAAATTTATATTTTTATAAAAGTTGTTTGTAATACTAAAATATGGTAAATATCCTCAAAGTAAATTACTATATTATAGTAGGAAATATTCAGTTGTGAGAATCAAATACATAAATTTGTAATAAAAAATTATGCTAATTATCTATATTGTAATAGAGAACTCTTCCCTGTATTAATAAATTACAGTAAATACCGAAATTTATATTTTGATAAAAGTTTTTTGTAATTGGAAATATTCTGTTGTGAGAATCAAATCCATAAATTTGCAATAAAAAAATTCTAATGATCTATATTGTAATAAAAAATTCTTCCTTGTATTAATAAATTCCATTAAATACCAGAAATTTATATCTGACAAACGTTTATTGTAATCGGAAATATTCTATGTATTATCAATATAAATTTGCAATAAAAAAATTCTAATGATCTATATTGTAATAAAAAATTCTTCCTTGTATTAATAAATTCCATTAAATACCAGAAATTTATATCTGACAAACGTTTATTGTAATCGGAAATATTCTATGGTGAGAATCAAATACATAAATTTGCAATAAAAAATTACACTAATTATCTACATTGTAATAGAGAAGTCTTCCTAGTATTAATAAATTACAGTAAATACCAGAAATTTATATTTTGAAAAAAGTTTTTTGTAATACTAAAATATGGTAACTATCCTGAATGTAAATTACTATATTATAATTATAAATATTCTATTGTGAGAATCAAATACATAAATTTCCAATAAATAATTACGCTAATTATCTATAATGTAATTGAGATGTCTTCCTTGTATTAATAAGTTCCATTAATACCAGAAATTTATATTTTGAAAAAAGTTTTTTGTAAAACTAAAATATGGTAACTATACTGAAGGTAAATTACTATATTATAATCATAAATATTCTATTGTGAGAATCAAATACATAAATTTCCAATAAAATAATTACTCTAATTATATATATTGTAATAGAACATTCTTCATTGTATTAATAAATTGCATTAAATACCAAAAATTTATATTTTGATAAAAGTTATTTGTAATACTACTAAAATAGGTAATTATCCTAAGGTAAATTAATATATTGTAATCTGAAATATTCTATTGTGAGAATAAAATACATAAATTTGCAATGAAAAACTTTCTAGTACTTAAATGTAGCAATGCATTTAATGTCTTAATGTTATGACACTTCATTCTCTCCCAATAAAAATTAGCCCTAGCGGAGAACTGTGTGAGATTCCCTTCTCTGCGTAGACAGACAAGCGAATCCATCACTGAAATTATCTTCCCGAGGTTTAATAGTTCATTCTTTGGAGAGCGTATCAACACGTGGGCCCTGCTGTCACTGAGACACAGTGAGAACGTAAAAATGATTTATCATTCTCTTAGTTTTGTACGTGACATTATTTGTTTCCGTTCTCTCCAGTAACAGTTATTCATAAGTGATTTAGGATCGCTTTGCAGGCATTTCCAGAAGTGCTCCGTAAGGAGGTGATATGTTACACCAGAGGATACACGAGTGGAGATGTTCTAGGAAAATTTAGAAACGTTTCTATTATTAAATAGACCATTGAGGCATAGGAAGCCGGATGAAGTAGTGAAACAACTAATAAATTACGAAGCGAGGATGGAAACACTTGCACCTTGAGAAAATTAAATTAAAATCTTACATACTTAGCAATGTCTACTTAATGTATGTATTGATTAAACACATGTATGTAACCAGCAAAATTATCTGTCACTGATTACACGGAAAATTAACCTCTATTATTTGAATTGTGCGGTTTTATTGGGCTATAAAAATTACTTAAGCAATTTGTAGTCTTGACATCATCAGTAAAACAAGTTCAGCTTTGCATGCAGCATTGAATTTCTCTGATACAGCTGAAAATGTGGCTAGTGGAAAGAAAATTAGCATTTATACAGGCGTTAGTTTTCAGAGACAGAAAAAAAAGAATTTAAGTTGGAGAAGACTCCTTTATATCTGACATTTTACGGATAGGAAATTAAGCATTAAAAATGAGAAGGGGAAAAAGGAGAAGTTTAGATAGAAATTTTAGGAGTAATAATTTAGATATATTATATGTATACATATGTTGATTTAGACACACGTGGGTAATATATATATATATATATATATATATATATATAATATATATATATATATATATATATATATATATATAATATATAAATATAATATATGTGTGTGTGTGTGTGTGTGTGTGTGTGTGTGTGTGTATGTAAAATGCTTTGCGGCAGTCAACTATTTAGTCAGAGAACCGAATAGTCCTTCAAATACGCTTATACATATCTTCATCAAAAATAGGTATTTAACCATTAAACATGGCGGCCAGTAGTTAGCGTCCATACGCTAACAAAGGCCAGACACTTAGCTTGGGTTCATCGTTCATCATTAAGTCATCTGAAAACGCTTTCTCTGAATTATTACTCGTCAAGCGCTTTTATATGGAGTTATATTAGTGATTCATGCGCCTGCATTAAAGATTGCGCTGCTTTTTCTGCCTTTAACCCCTCTAAATTATTAATTTAATGTTTTCAAACCTGATATATATATATATATATATATATATATATATATATATATATATATATATATATATATATATATATATATATATATATATATATATATTATATATATATATATATATATATATATATATATATATATATATATATATGTCACGTCTAAAAAAGGGGTAATTGGGAATTATGTAAGTTAAAAACGATTTTAAAGAGGGAACTCTTTTATAATAATAAAACAAATGAAATTGACCCACGCTCACGTAAGCTTTTAGGATTATCCGGTCAAGCGGAAGCATTTTTGAGCTATTTGATGAGATTGTAAACAGATAAGTTTGACTGGCGCTGGACATGGAGCGATCAACACCTTCACGCATAGCTCCACCTCGAACATTGAAAATGGCGCATGTTGCTTTCCTTAAAAACGATGAGCTAATAAAACTTATTATTATCAAGAAGACCGTTGTCCATTCTCCTTAACACTGCACCACGAATTGTCATATTATATATATATTATAATATAATATATATATATAATATTATATATATATATATATACATGTATAAAAATATGTATATATATATAATATATAAAAATATATATATATACATTAATATATATGTATATATATAATATATAAACATATATATATACATTTATATATATATTTATACATATGCATTTATATATATGTATGTATATGTATGTATATAGTATTAATTCCAAAATTATAAAAGAAGATAATTCGAAGTTTAACAAATATTGTAGTCACAGCGTTGATATTACAAAAGGGAGTTAAACTAGTTTTGAAATTCACCAGCTTTTTTCCTACAAATTGTAAACAATATAATAATAAAATATAAAAATACCACCATAAAAAGCAGTTAAAGAAATAAAACCATATAAACAAATATAAATACAAAACAAATACTAAACCTCAGGTAGTAAAATAGCAAGGGAATGAATGCTAATAAGGATAAATCACAAGTTGCCAGAAACAAAGTAAAAAGTATATCAAACAGCATTGATAAATTCCATTATATATATATATATATATATATATTTATATATATATGTGTGTGTGTGTGTCTCTGTGCGTATGTATAATACATGAGAGTTATTACAGTTAAAACATCTCTTTAAAATTCTCATTTTTCCTCTCTCGATTCTTTCACATATATTTCCCCAGCCACAAAATATGTTATCTAAAGTAGTATCTGTGACGTGAATATTCCAACCCATTTCCCCAAGCTAACTTTGAAATTACTGCAGATTTTATGTACAGTCGCCACATTTTCCAGCTGACCCCGTCAAATGGCTCACTTTTCCCACTTACCTAAGTTCCTTTTTACTGCTGCTTTTTAACGCTGACTTAGCTGCCGGTTTCTTGGGAATATTCTCTGCGTCATCTCGCTGTGGAACTCAACTAGTCTTTTCATGTAACATTTCCTTCTCTGCTGTTGCCAGAGTGACATGCCATTTTCTTAGATACTAAATAAAAGTTAAGTTCGACTTTGGACTCCACGAGTCCAACGCGGAACGTCTTTTTTTGGAATGGCAAACTACATCTACTACATCTACTCTTAATTATCCAACTACATCTACTATTAATTAGTATTAGGATTATTAATTAGTATTTCCTTTCCCAGCAAGCCCGGGCAAATAAAAATAAAGGGGCTAATTTCACTTGTAACCAGCGGATTAATTTTGCCGGATTACACACATACACACGCATATATATATATGTAGGTGTATATATAGGTAGATATAGACAATATTATATATGTATATATATATATATATATATATATATATATATATATATATATATATATATATATATATATATATATATATATATATATATATATAATCAAGTAGAGACCTGTTAAAATATTGATACAGTTCAATTACGCATGTCTATCTAGGTGAAAAAATGACTCCATAGATCATAGTATACGAAAGACATATACTCACAACTATGTGTATATATGTGGAAAACATGTTAAAAATTTATGAATAATAAACATAAAATATGCAAGGGATTTGTGACTCCACGTTATCTTGGAAGAGATGGTACTATGATATATGAAAGAGATGGATATACTCCAATTTGAAACAAGAGTAAAGTAATGCCCTATAACAAACACTAAGTAAATAGTGACTACGACGTATCCTTCACAAGTAATTTGTCTTTTTTTTATTTTATTCTAGTGTGGAGTTGAACAATAGAGATATCCAATGTAAGGAAAACTGCTAACTCAGAGTTAAAGAGTTAAAATTTCCGTTTGTGAGACTTAAACTATAATAAAAATATAAATAAAAAAATTATAATAACAAAAATGTAACTGTTATTTACAAATGTATAACTTACTCTAAATAAATATGTATTTTTAATAATGATTATTAATACCTAATTATTGGCAATTGGATGTATTTAAAAGTGAATAGTGTCTGTTCTGTTGAACAGAGAATTTCTGAAGTAGTGAAGTCACAATAGGTAAAATTTCACACATATAAGAATGTTATTCTTGTATAACCACGCTGCAAGTTTCTATCTTTTCCATGATGCAAACTATTTCAATCTACGGCTTTCTGAAACCAAAGAATCAATCAACATTGTAATAATAAAGCTGTAACTGCTGTTCACAAATGTATACTTTACTGTAAATAAATACGTTTTTATGATAATGGTTATTATTATTCAATTATTGACAATTATATATATTTAAAAGTCAATAGGAGCTATTCTGTTGAACAGAGAACATCTGAAGTAGTGAAGTCAAAATAGGTAAAATTGTACATACATAAGAATGTTATTGTTGTATAACCACGCTGCTAGTCTCTCTTTTCCATGATGTGGACTACCTCAATTTACAGCTTTCCGAAACCAAACAATCAATCAACATAAATGGCTATAATTTACAACATTATGAACCCAAGGATAAATTTATATGCAAAATATATTTTATTCAGATATTTAAGTTAATTATTGGTAATAATAAGTTAATGATACCCATACATAAAAGGTATTTGGGGGAGGAATATTCTCTCTATATGTGGTTTTCTCAGGGTATATTTACTGATTGAGGCTAGTCATAAATTTATCGAGTATATTCGCAGTGACTATTAGGCAAATACAGTATCCGAGATAGGCTTATCAGGGTTATTATGACTTAGGATGTTTTAAGAGCCTCTTAAATTCTTGAGGGTAAATGTTGAGAATCGGTAAATGTTGAGAAGGTGCTGTTTTCCTTAAATATAAGATTTCGAATCCTTGATGAAATTATGAAAAAACATTTGTGAGATATGTAAAACATGTTTCAATTTTTGTAGAATTACGAAATTAGTTCTTTTAATAGATTACAATGAAAATATAGAACAAATAATGTAGAAGAAATTAAAACTATATTATATTACAGCAGTGTAAAGAAGCTCCTGTACAGAGAGTAAAGAGCTCCTATCTGTCACATATAAGTCAAAATTTTCTTTTGTGTTTCTATTTGTATTATCTATAGAATAAATTAATATTATTCAGATAACTGAGCAATTACACTATTTTTAATAGCTGATTAGTTATATAATCTCATTCTATTTCTACTTTTTATCTATTTTTCTTGAGCTTTTGAACGTCTTTTATCAATACTATTTCACTGTTATTGATTCATTTATAGAATGCAGTTTTTAGATTACTGTAATTTAAGTTCCGGGTTAATATCTATATTTTGAATTAAATTATCTTACGGACCAGAATGTAACGTCTAATTTTGTTTCAAAATTCTACTATGTTAACTGTTGTACATTTTTCAATATAATAAATTAAGACGAACTATTTCCTGATTTTTTATAACAGTTAAAACTGACCTTAAAGGTTTTACAAATATTTGTATAATCTTTTGTGGCATTTAAAGACTTATGGTCTATCCAAATGTGCTTTCTGCATGAACTAGGACTGGTTTTGTAGGTATGAGACCCCTTAAAGAATGCACATCAAGGTAGTAATATATGTTAAATATGTAGAATAATTGTATGGTGTAGAATAGTTCAGCAGGAAGTAACAAAAAATAATTATTTTTTTTCGATTTAAAATCGATATTTTCCAACGAGATGAGATTCTTTTGAATTTTGGAGCTATCGAGCCGCAGAAGTTCAAAGGGATGGAAATAAAACAAATATTTAGCTCGAAACTTCGAGAAACATTAATTTACGCTACTCATCCATTATAAAAAAACCTTTATTAATTTTTTTCCTTAAGAAGTTTGCCATAGTTTCAGTAAACGTTTTTAATTACGGGCGGTAATGAAATATATGAAATACAAATAAGATGGCTGTGTTTGGGCAAAAACATTTAAGCAGGGAGCCCAATTATATTTTTTCTCCTCCTAAACGAGAAACAAATTACATTGTTATGCATGAGAGGCGCAATTATACCAGCTTCTTTGAAGTGATTTAAAAAACACAGCAAATGGTTTTTTAGCCTGTCACGGACTCTGAAAATTAATATAATCTGAGAGTAAAATAAAGAGCTCGAGCTATATATTTCTTTCTCTTGCTGAAAGATAGATTATAGAGCGAAGTATAATGCAGGATTGTATTTAGCTATTTAGGCCCTTGTAGCAAAATGAGAAATTCTCAGGTTTAAATAATGGAATCTTAGGAACATTAGCTTCAATATAAAAAGAGGATTAAATTCTCCATTGTTATTAATAATCTCTGAGTTAAATAAATCTAGATCAGTAAAAAACAAACAAAGTAAACAGCTATGTTCTTTATAACTATTAATAATAAGCATTGATTCTCGCTTGTTACGATATCTGTTGTTATGATGCTTATCTCTGAGATTATCACTGTTGTTGTCTTATGCTACTTGGTCAAACCAAGCACGATTGAGCCAGAGGCTACTTCGTATTAACCCTTTAAAGGTCACCAAAATAAATTCATGGGAATTTAATGTAATTTGTTTATAAATGTTATCTATAAGCCTTGTATATGTAAAATATATAAAATTTTTTTACATTCCTTAGAAGGGTTTGCCTTAGAGGATACCAAATTAGGGTTTGAGAAGTGGTTTAACTGACTAACCCCTACCCTTGTACAGCTTGAACATTATGCCTTTTTAAAAGTTTAACTATACTGGAAGAACAATAAATGATAATCCTTAAACTGGTATAATAAATAAATAGCTTAACAACTAAAAAGTGTTGTTTGTATAGATACTTTTATTTGAGGTCATAAGTAAGATAAATTGAATCTGACTTCTCAAGTACAGAAAGTTTAAATACATATATTTCAATAGAAAAAGAAATCAATAAGTCAAACGTAGAACTATCATATGTTATATATTTAAAATATCAAAAATATAATATGTATAATGTATTATATATATATATATATATATATATATATATATATATAAATGTATATATATATATATATATATATATATATAATCGAAAACTCATCCATGTCTCCAAAAAGTTTTTTTTAATTGCAAAAGCTCTTGATTCTACATCATTGGTTTCCATATATCACAGATGTATGAGATTGGAGCCGTAAATAATTACAAAAAGATAAAATAAAGTACTCCAAAAAGTAAAGTTTAAAAAAAAAAGATGTTTAATAAGTGGTTTTACTACGAAACCACTGTCCGTTAAAGGGTTAAGGCAAAAGGGTGTGCCTTTCGTTTTGACGAGCACCTCAAGGGGGAAAGTACGACTTATGCTGAAGTGGGTCCTCGTAATTTTGAAGCAGGGACCAAGTAGAAGACCCATAGACTTGGCCTGCCACCCCAGAGGTATTTTTGAGTACTTGGAGGATTTGTGACCACTAACATATTTTGAACCCTAGTCACCTTTAACGAACACGGTGGATCTTAGACCGGCTGGGTTCCACCCCACAACCCTCCAGTTGCGAGAGCGTTGCCTTTGCCGACTGAGCTACCATGGCTCGAGATTTCGTAATTTCAGTTTCTGAATCTTTTCATGACAGAAATGATAAATATGTCTATCATAGGCATTCAAATAGATTTACTTGATTGACCTTTTACAAGATTTTGGGAAATAATTCATCCCTTGTCCATAAAGGTACCCAATCCGTGTACATTTCTACATGTCTACCAATAGTGGTAAGTTTGTCAAGTCGTACCACTAGTAATATTTTAATTAAGGTGCTATAAACAACCCCTCTTGACGAGAAAGGACATGTATATTGAACATGTTGATGTGCTATTGAGTCCGTGATACTGTTTTCAACCGGATTATTAATAAAAAAGTCCTTTTTTTAAATTTAAGTCACTAAGTTTTTGCTCTTTTCTCTGTAATTTTCTAGGTATATTATAGCATGTGTAATAAGATGACAATAATGGAATTTGTAACAAGAAGACTATTTTGAAATTAATATTATCTAATAGGGAAATAAAGAACTAGAGTTGTATATTTCATTCTTTTGAAAGCTCTTTTCTTGAGCAAAGTAGAATGCGGAGTTGTATTTAGTTATTTACGCTCTTGTAGCAAAATGAGAATATCTCATTTTTAAATAATTGTATATTAGGAACATTCGTTTCAATAAGAAAAAAATATTAAAACCTCTTGGAAAAACCTCTCCAAAAACCTCTTGGAAACTAATCTAAATGAGTAAAAAAAGCAAATTAAACCGCCTATATTCTTTCTAATTAGCTATAATAAACACTGTATCTCGCTCAGTACGATATCTGCTTCTATGGCGCTTGTTCCTCAGCCTTCCGCAATGTCAATTTATGAATCTTTAAAATCTAAAAAGGATAAATCTGTCTATCTTATACATTCAAAATATTAGATTTACATTTTACAAGGTGCCCGAAAATAATTCATGCCCTCTCATAAAAGTATCGTGTGTATATTTGTGCCTGTTTATGGGAAAGGTACTTAACTCTTCCTAAATCGTACCAATAGAAATATTTTAGTTAAGATGCCAAAAACAATATCCCCTCTGATGACATTGTGATTTGTTATTGAGTCAATCATATTGTTTTCAACTGTTCAGTAACAAGTAACTTCCACCTTCTATGCACTCCGCTAAAAAGTGTAAGTTTCTGGTACTTTTCTATAATTGTCCAGGTATATTATTAACTTGTTTAACAAATAGACTATTTGTTAGTGCATTATTTACTTTTGATTTTCATTTTTTAGTAATTAAGAAGCTATTTAACTAAAACAACGGCTTGATATCCTTTTCTAATGTCAGAGATTTAAATTATTGGTTTCAGTGATAAGTAAGTTTTCGTAGTTGCATTTTTATCATTTTGCTATTTTCATCAAGATATAAACATTTTTCATTTATTTTACATCCGAAGGCTGGCCGATTGGTTATGGCGCTGATCGTCGGTACCGGAGTTCGTGGGTTCGAATCCCACTATGGCATGGATGTTCGTAACCGTTCGGAATCGGCTTTAAACAGTAGTTCCCGGTCTCATTAGCCCTCGTGTGCAAAACAGTATACCGTAGTGCTCCAAACCAAACCATTTATTTTACAATAAACAGGAACACTTTTTACTAAATTTTTGAGATAAAGATTTAGTTCTTTTTTCTTTGTAGATTTTGGATTAACTAAGGATTTTCTTAAAGAATACGACTTGAGCAACATTTCCCTATAAGTGAACACATTAACGGGAAAACGTATTCATCTAGCAAGATAAAATTTGGTTAAGCCGATGTGTGTGTGGCTATTTTTTTATTTTTAGTGAACATGATAATTCGGTAACTCTCTGATATACTTGACTAAAATACGGAATGGGAACTTTACACCAAATTTTTTTTTCTTTCTAATGCAAGGTTATGCCATTAGTTTTTGTTCCCTTTTTTGTGGGAGCTTCATATAGATAGACTCAAAATCATTTTCTATGATGGGACAACAAAAGTATTGAAGATCTTTACTCGAAAATCGAACCCAAGCCTTTTGGGTAGGAGAAAATAAGCTAACCGTTATGCAATCAGGCCACCAAAATTGTAGATCTTTACCTCAGACCAAACCAGTAGATCGGAAGAATTACTCCTAGACTTAAACTTGAGTTTATAATAGTAGTAGGGTTCCAGTAGGTCTTTTGTGGACTTGCAGTGAATCGTTTTAGAGGCTTTTAAGGAATTTTTATGGACAACAATCGAGAATATTCCGTTAAGCAGGTTATGAATATTGGAAATAAGCAGTTAAACAACTATTTTAAAATTCTTAAAAAAAAAAACAAAAACCGAAATTTATTATTTACAGAGATTAAATTTTTACTCTATTTATTCTTTCCTTGTACGATATAAGGAAAACATTGCCACAGTGAAAACTTCCAGTTATGATAAAATATTTATGTAATTAAAAATGTCAATATAAAGGATATTTACTCGAGTGTCCACCGGATGGCAGTATTTGAGGTTTACTTAGACGCAACGTTACCTTGACTAATGAAAATAACTTCCAACTTTGAAGAGAGTATGCAAATGATAATTCTTTTGATGTATCATACAAATCTCAATAACAAATTGTATATAACTAAAGAGGTGAACAAGTAAGTCCTGTGTTATTCTCATTCCATAACTTATTAATACTATTAATGCAATTATTTTTGACTGAATATTTTAAAGAACAATTCTAAGCAGAAATATAAGAAAAATTTCAAGGAATTAATACTTTCATTTTTTAAAAATTATGATCTACCAAAGAGAATAAAAATAGCTTCTCTAAGCAAACAGTATTTATACAAAACTCGATAGTTTTGCGAGAAGTAGAAAGAAAAAGAGGTTAATATATAAAAAGTACAAATGAAATCAAGAAAATTATGATTTTTTATATTATTTGATCATTTCATTAGTTGAAATGCTTTAGTTACCTAGTAGCATTGTTAAGTAGCCTAGCAGAATACGGGGCATTCTTGATATAGAAGTACATAGCAAATTAAATTAGATACTCCGGTTACAAATTAGAAAGTACTAGAATTCATTTGAAGATACTATCCGGCAAAGAGACTTTCCAAATTTCAGCCATTTCGGGAAAATCCTACTTTAAAATTTATTTGGAAGAAGAATATTCTGTCCTAAGTAACAGTTACACTCGTGGCCATTCCCTAGGTAAATAACTAGGTAACAAATACATTTAACCCTTAATTTGGCTAAGTCCGCTACAACGAACAATCAAATAAATAAAATCTTTATAATAATATATAACATATTAAATATATTATATATTATTATTATTATTTAAATTATTATTATGATTGTTATTATTATTTATTTAAATATATTTTTAATCGATATTTGAAAAAACATCTTGTCAAATTAAGGGTTAACTTCTTGTGTACTAGATATAACAATTTAGCTGATTATAACTTTTTGAACAGTTAATAATAAAATTATACAAATAATTGTGAGATATTTAGTCCTTTGTATAGCCATGTTGTATATCTGCTGTCATTTTACCAGAGAGTTAAAAAAGTGAATTTTGTACTGTAATGAATACAACTAGCTTGTACTAGATAGAGACACTAAATTTAATTTCCACATCAAAGCTTCATTTATCATTAGATCAGATGCACAGGTAAATTATTGAAACAAATTATGAACCTGTTAAATTGAAAAGAAAGAGGAGTTACTAGAAGTAGTTGAAACATTTTTGTAGCTGAAGTATATGCTCTACGACTAAGGGTTTCGGAGAAAAATTCTAAAAAAGGATTTTGCTATACGCCCTATATAAATTCTTTTTTAATTTTGCGGAGAGCTATTGATTACTCATCTCTTATTTTGACAGAATAAAACTTATAGATTTCTTTTCTTCTCTTAGGAAGGTCAATAGTTATTACACTCTCTTTCAGACTTCTAAATAAGATTTTACAAGCCAACTCATTCAAGTTTCTCTTACAAAATTGCATTTTCCAAATTTTTATTAGCTTTTGTGTAAAGTGCTTGCAACTATCATGATTGTCAATTGTTGTGCTCCGCATTAAATCCAAAAACAGTTCTAAAGGGTTGATAATTTTTATAAAGATTCTATCAAATTCTTTATTTTGATCCTTAGATGTTATTTATTTATTTCTTTATTGCACTTATTTTTATTTTAAGCTAGAAATAACACCAAGTAAATGATCGAAGTTGTTGAATTTACGGTATTAATTAAAGAAATACAGCTCAGAAGTCTGATTTTGATTATTTGGGGGGTTTATACACTTTAATAATTATATTATATACTAGAATTAGAAGATATACTAGAACTAGGAGAAATTTATTTCAGCTTTAAATAAATAAATAAACTGAAAGATAAAGGAAAACTCAACATACTAGGAGTTTGTGTTTGTTTATCCACTTTTAAAATCACAGTAAAATTCTAATAAACTGAACATGCTTTTAACCTTTTGAAAAATAAAAATTGCTGATTTATTTTTATAACTTTTAGAAACTATTAATTTTATATAATACTATTGAAAATTTATATCTAGCATTTATGGAGCAGATATTTTTGTATTGCATTAATTGTGATTGATTTTTTTTTACATTTTGTAATAGATTTGATTTATATTTATGGTTAATAATAACAATTAAAGTTGTACACTATTACAGAAAATATATTTAATCAATAAAATGTTTTGATCAAATATATTTGTTTAAATTATTGGTCTAACTTTTTTATGCATGCAGAAAAATTTAAATTGTAAATATTTTGATTAACTGTAAATATTTTAAATTGTAAATATTTTGATTAACTGTAAATATTTTAAATTGTAAATATTTTGATAGTTATTTAAATATAGTATTTAATTTACAGGGGATATTTTTTAACAAATGAATTTCGTGTTTATAGCTATTTCCGCACAGTTTCTTCATGTTTGATCAATTTCTTTTTTCATGTTTGGTATTCCCTGAATTTTATACATAAAAAATATTAAGCCATTTTGTATTTAAGATACAAGTATTACATTTTTACATAGATTTTTGTAATATCTAGACGATAACTGTGCCTGCAATTAAGCTTTTTAATTCACTTTTTATATAGAAATAAATCCATTCATCCATATATATATATACATATATATATATTATAAAGATATATATATATATATATATATATATATATATATATATATATACATATATATATATATATATATATATATATATATATATATACATATATATATATATATATACATATATATATATATATATATATACATATATATATATATATAAATATATATATATACATATATATATATATATATATATATATATATATATAATATATATATACATATATATATATATATATATATACATACATATATATATATATATATATATATATATATATATATATATATATATATACATATATATATACATATATATATACATATATATATATATATACATATATATATATATATATATATATATACATATATATATATATATATATATATATATATATATATATACAAAGCAACTACAATATTTACAATAATACGTATAAAATATTTTTGAAAGGGTAATTCTCCTCTTAAGCTTTAAAACGTAATGCAAATGTTCTCTGGGTAACGTTTAGATATATGTTGGCATCTATTTAAAACTCCCCCTCTTTCCCTACGGCCTATACAGTAAAAGTGATATACTCATCCAACTTGTACTAAGGTTTTTTCCCCTCTTCGTTTATCTGCTGCTATGGCTTATTTGCCATAATATTCTGTGATACCGTTGTACTTTCTTTATAAGGTGAGAAATTTTTATTGCGACTCCTTGCATTGCTGTGGAAATAAAAACCAGGAGGTATTTTTAAAAAACATATTGATGTGAATTAGTAACGTTTACAAACGCTGGGTTGGCATCTATTTAAAACTCCCCCTCTTTCCCTACGGCCTATACAGTAAAAGTGATATACCCATCCAACTTCTAAATAAGTTTTTTTCCCCTCTTCGTTTATCTGCTGCTATGGCTTATTTGCCATAATATTCTGTGATACCGTTGTACTTTCTTTATAAGGTGAGAAATTTTTATTGCGACTCCTTGCATTGCTGTGGAAATAAAAACCAGGAGGTATTTTTAAAAAACATATTGATGTGAATTAGTAACGTTTACAAACGCTGCGAAACTGGGAGCGAAATAGTCACAGACATAAATAGTAAGGCACAATATTTGAAACCCAAAAGGAATTGAATTAGTAATTAATAATTTCTAAATCTTACCACTAGATGGCTTTGCTTGCAAGTCGTGACAATAACGTATGCTAAATTAATTCTCTGTTTTGAGTCATTCTGTTGTAATCACGTTTCCTTTAGAATGTTGCAAATATCAGCTTAATTTAAGTTAAATTCAACTATTATAGTAGAAGAACGTAAATAAGAAAGTACAAGGAAAACACATCTCCTTAATTCACAAACCGAATATTTTACTAAATCAGACTTAGTGTCTAATACCATATATATTTCTAGTCAGTCCTCCTAAATAAATAGTCATATGCACGAAAAAAATTGATTCATTAACGATAGGAAAAAAAGGTTTATGATCATCTGTATTAAATACACACTTCAGATGATAATGCTTGAATAATTTTTTAAAATAGCGAAAAAAATTAATTAGTGAGAAATTACTTTCATGTTTATTAACACGTTTTTCTGATACAATTTTACTTTTATTAGTAGACATTTTGGGGTTGGAATATTTTACGACTATCACAATAACTGAAACAAGCATCAACAACACTTTATTTTTTGGTAATTTTGCTTCTATTCAACAGTAGCGCTTTGTGTCCGCCATTTTTCCATAAGTAATATTCAAAATTATATCTAAAGATTAAGGCATTAGGCGGAGTATAAAATGAGCATGCTCTCAAATGAGAATTCTAATTCAATTATATTGAATTCTTCTTGTTAACGGAAAAAAATTACCTCTCATATGGATATGATTTTCAAATTGAAATGGAACAATCATTGTGTTCATAATTAAACTTAAGTGGGAATTGACTAGCAGCACACTTGAATTGAATATAATCGTTACTGCAATTTACTATACAAATATGAATTTAATAGATACTTATTGCGATTTATTATATAAATACAAATTTCAAGTCTTAAATTAATTTATATAATACCCTCTTCCCATTCTATTGTCATACATATCATACTAGACGGTAGAGAATGTTGACTGTTAGCAAAAACAGGTGAAGGCAGACTTTTAATTTATTAAATAAAAATACTTCGAAAGATTTGTACAATTAGAATAAACAGCTGTTAGAAAATTTTGTTTAACCATGAAATTTACAGAAATCCTAATATTGTCCGAGTCATCTAACCTTATGGTCATATTTTTAGATGTGATACTCCAATTCTATTAAAATGGTAACTTTTGCGAATGTAGAGGGTATTAAAAAAGAGGAAGAATTTGAAGATGTATAGAAACAGACTTCAAGGCTTTAAAAATCAACCTTTGGTGGACTGTAGAATCTGGTCGGATTTGCAGGAGGAAGCTTGTTGTGATGCATTTGGTTTCCTGTAAGTTATAGTGCATGTGAAGAAAATATATATTTTAATTTGCAGCAGGCTTGATTGAATATTAAGGTGAGTCGCAGTTTCCCATCCTTGTGTTAACCATTTACAAGACACTGCGAAATATTTTTCCTACCAAATAATGTACCACTGAAAAGTCACCGGGAACTCATTTTCCCATAATAACGTTCTTGCACTGTATTTGCAGTCCCTATTTGGGAAAAATGTGGAAAAAGAGGTAATAAAAGACTACACAAAACCACTAACAAGAATTTTTTTATGAATCTTGATTCATATTAAGGATGACATCAAGTTTTTTTATACCTGGAAATAAAATAAAGTGACAGATAATTATATTTATTGTGAAAAAATTATTTTAGTTCAGAAAGATATTCGTATATTAAATTTGCACAACTATGTAGTTTGAAAATGGTTTTTGAATACACATCGCACGAAAATAACTTATCAAACTTATTAAAAAAGTTAATATAAACTCTCTAGAAAATATTACATTCTTATGACAGACTTTATTTATCCTATATAATGTTGAATGTACTTGATAAAAAAAGTTGAAGGACGTGTATTTAAACTTATAAAAAACTATCGTATTTATCGTTATGTAACAAATATTTATTATACATCAATTTTTGAAATTGTATAACGTTATTTCCTTTGTCTGCAGGAGCTGTAACGCATTAAAAGAATAACTGAAGCATTAAGACATTTTCACTGGGAAAACAAAAATTCCAGTTTAAAGAAATGTGTTGCGTATATCAAAATTTATGCATGAGTAGAAGCTATAAAAACGTGAAGAAAATTACATTTTTTAAATGAAGAAGATTTTGTTAATATTTTTCATACTTTACTTAAGAAATTATGCATTTTATTTAAGAAATTATGTTATAAAAGTATGTTTTAGAAGATGAAGAAAATGTGTTCTATAACATATCTTTGCAAATGCTGAATAAATAAAAGAACAGTATAAAAGAAACAGTATTCTTTATGGTGTTCAGTATTGCGTAATATTGAGCTAGTTGTGTCCAAATGCAAGCAGTTTCTCCTTTGTATAATAAGAATATCCTTTATTCCAGATTATTATGTAATATTGAAAGATCATTCCATGAATAATTTTTATATCCTGCTCTTTAGTTTGAATGAATGTTGAACGACGTTAATTCACTAGATGGTGAAAAACATATTAGAATTTAAATTCAGGATACCACCAGAAAAATGTATGGAAAATTTTTAAACATTCATCTTTTGTATATTTTGTAAGAAGCTTATAATTTTCAGAACAAAGTTTCTGTAAATATTATTTAGCGCAGATTATTTTCAGAGTCATTTATGTCTATATATATATATATATATATATATATATATATATATATATATAAATTCTTGTAATATTTAAATTTATTAATTTTAACGAAAATGGTGCGATGTATGACATTTTAATGTATTCAAATTTTTGCAATCTTCGTGATAACTTGAAAGAAAGTTTTTTTCTTAAGAGTCTGACATTTTTAAATGACAAGAATATCAGACTTATATCTAAAAAAAAGGCTCATATACGAAAATTATAAATCGAAGAAAAAAATGTTTTCTAATTTTAATGTATTTATTTTTTATTTAAGATTATTTGTTAATTTGTATTAATTTGTTAATTTGTTCATTTATCACTCTGGTAGATTTGAGAATTTTATGTCTAAATCCGAAATTAAGATTGTTAATTTATTCTGCATGGGAAAACAATGCCTCTTTTTTGACGCGAGTTACACAATAATGCCTTTCTTTCCTCACAGTCATACACAAACGCGAACGAATATATATTTTTTGAGGTCAAATAATGAAAAAAAGAGATACATTGATAAAAAAATTATTCCCAGAATTAGTAAAATAATTTAATGTAGAACCCATAAACTGATATTTTTAAATGTCAAGTATGTGAGATTTAAATCTCATAACTTCATATACACAAAAGACAAATTAACTAGATTGATTTGGAACACTACGGTCTACTTTTTGCACTACGAGGTCTAATGAGACCGAGACCCACTGCTTTAAACCGATTCCGAACATCCATACCACTGTGGGATTTGAACAAACTAACTCCGGTTTCGAAGATCTGCACCCTAACCATCCTTCGGCATATAAATGTTAAAAAATGTTTATTTAAGATTATTGTTAACCTGTGAAGGGATGTGAGAAAATGTTATGTCTAAAATTGAAATTACAAATATTCATTCAATCTGCATGCGAAAACAGTCTTATTTTCTTTGGGGCCAAGTTTCACAATATTGCATTCTTTCAATATGATCATCTGTAAAATTGAACAGTTATATCTTCTTTGAAGTATATTGAATTAGCTTGTAGAATTATGAAATGTAGATTTAATGATAAAAATTTACTATCAGAATTCTTAATTTATTTTATCAAATGATTCATAAAATAACATGCATTAAAATGACAAACGTACCATAGTGGTATCTAAAAATGCATATATAGTCGAACTTCGATAACTCGACTTCCTATAAGTCGAATAATCCTCTAACTCGAACTTTTAATCAAGTTCCGAATCATTTCTATACTTTTCTTCAAAAAACTATCTCGATAACACGAAGTGAACATCTTCTAAGTCGAAGTTTTTGTGATAGATTTACCCAGTAAAAAACACAATTCTTTTCAAATCTTCGAATTCCAGTCCATTGTCTTCGAGAACCTTCGTTCTTGAAGCACAGGACGCTATTCACGTCTTACAACAATACTTGGAGACCACCGAATGTACAGACAACACCCTGTTTAACTGTGTTCAGAATTTAGGTGACTTTGTAAATGCCAACAGCCTTAAAAATAACTGTTTTTTTCAAATGAGATTTACATGGTATGTATACTAATTAATATGTAATGAGGCCAAGTGTCTTGGGTATAAACCTTTTGAACTCATTCTTTTCTTGTTGGTTACATTGGCTATTAAAAAATTGAAATGCGTACAACTACAGTATTATGGCACATATCAAACCATTCAAACCATGTCGATCCATCTTAAGGGCCAATTAAGATGAATGGTTGGTAACTTCGATAACTCGAACTTCGGATAAGTCGAATATTTTTGGGGGTGCCCTGGGACTTCGAGTTATCGAAGTTCGACTGTATAAGAATGTTTGGAAATTGCAAACATAGGCTTTTTGTTACTTAGATTATTTGTTAATATATGTATGATCATTTAATACTTTAAGGAATTTTCATGCCTAAAATGACAACACATTGTTAATTCTTTCTTCCCGTAAAAGCAGTCTCGTCCTTTTTGGTGCTTGTGACTTACATCATTTCAACATAACTTTTATAAACGTAAACTATATATGATTCTGGAAGTTTTATATCTTGATTTAAACGAATTAAAAGTGAAAATGCATTGATAAAAATTATTCTCAAAGCTGATAAAAGTATTCAAATAAATAACCCCTAAATTTACATATTTTTAAAGGGTAAAAATATTTCATTTGAATGGGAAATATTTTAAAGATAAGAAAGTTATAAGAAAGCAAAAATATACTTTTTGTTTTTGATATATTTGTGCATTTAAGATAATTTATTAATTTGTGCCTTCCCATTCACCACTCTAGAAGATTTTTGAAGAAACACTTATGTTTAAAATTGAAATTATAATCATTAATTTTTTCTTCCTGTAACACAACAAGTAGTGTCACGTTTTTGCTGCAAGTTACTCAACAGTACACTCTCTACTTTCTACACAATCGTCCATAAACGTGAACGAATATCACAGATTTTGGTTCTTTCGTTCCTTTTATCCCTCCAGCTTTTCCCGTCTTCACGAGGATGAATGTGACGTACACGTCGTGGTACCATTTCCTTACAAAAATAACCGCGCACAAGTGTTATTAAGGGACACCCCTGAGTTTTGTCCCCCAGGGCAGCACTTCAGTGAGATTGAACAGCGTGTCGCAATTCTCCGAAGTGTGTCGGAATTTTTCTCAGTTGTAGACCACTCGTCTCTTACGGATGCAGGAGTTCCGGAATTCAGCGCTCTTTACCTGTTGCAGTGGAATGAGTATCTTTGCCGTTAACGACAAGTTATGCTGAACTCTCCAGGCACTGATGCCGGGTTGGATATTAAGTGCTTTATTCAGAAAGACGCACAAAAAATGCTGTGTTAAACGGTTGTTGAGTTTAATGGCTTTCACAAAATGCGTTTCTGGAATTGTCATAAAAGAAAAGATTTATCAATCAGTTGCTGTTTTGTTTAAACATTGAACTGTAGCGAATGAGATCAAAGGAAAAGTAAATTTTTAATCATTACAAAAATTAAAACCACTCTGCTGCTTGAATTCACAAAGTGAGTTTTTGTATGTTTTTACCCAAAACTCAAATTTGTTAATTATTCTCTAGAATTATTCAAATGAACATTTAAATTAATACTGATGACACTTCCACCAATACGGTAAAATGATTCTTATTATAATCAAGGGTATTAACCCCTTCCGGTACGATTTAATAATGAAAAACTGTGCGTGAAGTAACCATTTATTTTTTATTTAAAAAACTTGTTTCATTTTACAATTCTTACATATTCCTAATTAAAATCCACTTTTTACATAGTGTTAAATAATATCAGAAAAGGTATAATTAAGAAAATATCAAAGCAAAACATTAATAAGGTATACAGATAATAGTCTTCAAGATAGTGGTACTTTTCAAAACAAAGTGCAAAGGAATACTGAATTATTTACACCGCTAGGGAGTCTCACTTCTAATTGGATTCTCGTAACACACACGGCATTTCTTAATAGGTTTTCTTTTATTCTGACTCATCAATTTGGCAGTGACTTGTACCAAGAAATTCTATATAAACAATATGTAATAGTGACCTGGTATTTCCACAAGTAACAAAAGTTGCTAAATTCAGTATATTAGAAATTATAAACTAAATTAATTATCATATTTAACATTAACTTTAGTCGCATGACGAGTGTAGCTCGTCATTGTGCGGTATGGAATGAAAAACCAATGACGAGCTTGACTCGTCATTTTACCGGAAGGGGTTAAGACTCTTATTTTAGTTATCTAAAATGAAATACACTTGAATTGCAACAGCTCTGAACACGAATATTCGTGCTTCGCAGTAAGTGAAAAGGGTTCTCGTGAGATAATAACCTTTCATTTGTTTTTTAAAAGAAATATTGCCTTTTCGTGTTGTTGTCCTGTTAATTTTAAAAGATTAGATTCTGAAGAAACTTGACAGAAAATATGTTCTCCCGAGGAAGATTTTCTGAAAATAAACAAATTAATTACTAACGAGATAGTTCAGTAAATAGCTGAATAATATACAGATTCATTTTGTTTACTTAGCTTTTTATGATATGGTTTGGATCAATTCACAGAAGAAATTCAATGCATCGTTGAGAGTTTAATAACTATCTTGAACTTTCTGTAAAAAAACACCTACAAAATAATATTAAGGTTATTGAGAATATAGAACATTTTGTTGGATTTATATACCGTCGGTAGCAGAAAATTAAGGTAGTGAAAATTGTTCACTTACCTTTTATTGTAGATTCCGGTTTCGATCTCTTTGAGAAACTCCGGGAACTTGTTGTAAGCTAATAAGCATCTGATCGGTACCATGAAACTATTTAAATTATGATATATAAAAACCTTTAATTACGAAACAAAAAAGTTACAAAGTTTACATCACATAAAAACAGCTACCAGCATAGAACGGGACAAAACTACATCTGAAAAAAAAATAGAGACAGAAGGATTAGAGAGTTTACAGATTTGGCGATAAATTGCCGCTTCACGGGGTTGCCGCTGAACTTCAACAATTTTCATCCAACACATTTTGCTGTATAAATTAATATAAAAATAAAGAAATAAATTATGTTAATTATTACAATTATAAATCATGCATTAAAAAGTTTTCTTTTTTTTTAATTTACGACTTTGGTTTAGGGAATGATGGGATGAAGTTTCTAACCCTCTCATAAATAACGTTGTATGAATGTATTTCATATGTAAGAATTGATGTATTGTTTTTGACAAATGAGTTAAAATTTAAGAAACTTCCACCATAGAAAAAATTTTGCTAATCACGTTATGAATGGCTATGCTTAATTTATGAAATTTGCAATTTTTTAAATCTGTCATTGAACTTTATTATATTTTGTAAAGTGAGTTACATTGTTGACCGAGGGACAAGGGCGATGTTAGTGCCCCCCCCCTTCGACCCCATTGGACAGGAGGAGTGCCTGACGCTGGTCAGTCGTCTTTGGCCTTGGCAACAAGAGTTTTTTCGGATACTTCACTCGGCAGATTGGAACCCCCCTTCAGAGAAGAATAGGAAGCGAACGGAGAACTTGAGCAGAGGCAGAAAAATTTCAACTCTTGCATCTGAGAAAAGCGTCATCAGCGTTAGTTGCTTTGATAAGTGAATCAGGTTCTTCATCTCCACGAATAGCAAGTTGTAAATGTCTTGGAGTTATTCTCGTTACTTTCGGATCTTTGCTAGCTTTTCCAGCCAATTCTAATACCTCAGCAGTTCAATACTCCAAAATTGCAGCACTGTAAACTGTGGCTGTAGCACCAAAATTTATTTTACGTATTCCATCGACTTCATATTAAGATTGCATAGATTTTATGTGCTTCACCAGATTGTGAATAAATAAAGATATAAATAAAAAAGGCTGCAAAAAGGGGGGGGGGTTACTGACATCACCTTTGTCCCTCGGTCAACAGTGTAACTCACGTTACATATTTATAGTTTTTTTTTAACCCTCGGTGGTAAACAACCTTTCCTAAGGATTAGGCTTTGAAATATTTACCACGAAACAGTTTACTTCACAACAGTAAAACAAAAAAAAAATGACAAGAAAATAATCTTGATCCATTCCTGAATGGTCCGAATGTTTGAAATAAATTAAATCATAATTCTGGAAGAATGTAGAGTTATGTTAGCCGTTTATAGTATTAAAGTAAGCCAAAAAAGTTTAAATCTAGCAAAAAAACTTAAAAAGCTAACCAAAACTTAACACTTCGCTTGCGGGCAACGTATTTTTAAGTTTTTTTTGCAGTCTGTCACTGGAGCGCGGATCACGCAAAAATACGTATTTAGCAGATTTGTGGTGGATACCCGATAACCACCACAAATCTACTCAATACGTATAATTATATGTGTGTGTGTGACATATGCGTGTTTGCGTTGCTATGCAACGCTTTGCATTTTTTTCCCCACAAGTTATGATTGTCAAGTTACACAGTCTTTAGTTGCGTTATTTCGCCTTCAATCGAATTCCTAGCTCCAGAACTTACAAGTCTTGTTTTGTCAATTTGACGCTTGGTTTTTTATTGTTGAATACAAAATTCATAAAATGAGCCGTTGTGACAAAGATAGTGATGAAGAAATATGCTCTGACAGATTATCGGACTTTAATTTTAAAATATCGTTTATTTTTGTGATTTCGTGAAAATATTGTTTTTTTTGTTAAATAATCATACAGTATATCTACTAAAGTGTAAAATAAAAAAGTTTCGTTCATAAAAACAAAGTAGTTTTCGATTTACTGCGATTTTTCAGAATAACTTTCGTTCGATTCACGAAAAAACGCCAGCTGCAGGTGTAAGTTGGCTATGAAGTATACCCGCATGCCAAGTGTTAACCCTTTAGTGGGCAGTGGTTTTGCAGCGAAACCACCTGTTAAACATTTTTTTCTTTATTTTGAGAAATAGGAAAGTTTTTTATGTTTTTGACATTTAAAACTTACAATAAATGATAGCACTGCATTTATATTTTCTTTTGAAATATATGTATTTTCTTGCTGTACCTCGAAAGTTAGTAATTTGATTTTTTTTTCACTTATGACCCCAAACAAAAATATCTGTTCAAACAACACTTATAAATCGTTAAACTACTTATTTATTTATTATAATTTTTAAGAACACTTATTTATTGTTCTAATATAATTAAAATTTTAAAAAGTATTATGTTCAAGCTGTACAAGCTTATGGGTTTGTCAGTTAATTCCCTCCCCCCTCCTCAATCCATCTTACAGTATCCTCTAATGGAACCTTCTGTAAGGATTGTAAAGAAAAAATTTTAATAATTTTGCATTTATAAGGTTCATAGGTAATATTTATACACTAATTTCATTGAATTTCAAAGAGTTTATGTAGGTGACCTTTAAAGGGTTAAAGGATGTCCTATGTTTGGTGATTTAAATTGGATTCTGGAATGACATTAAGAACAAGTTACTTTTAAGACAATTATACTTGAGCGAGGATGGGGGTTCCCCAAGTATAGGTCCAGCCCCGGATGTTATATAAAACAGTAACGTTTGATAGTTCAGATATTTGGATTTAAGCTATTAGGCACTGAAGAGCATTACAAACAACTTGAACAGCATTTTGCATTTAAAAATAACGAAAGATGAAGGATAATTTTACAACAAAAATGATAACTTTGTAGGCATAAGAAACTGCTTATTTGAAATCAAACAATTATTACTTGAGCTTTAAAACGATATTTACATTTAACAATTTCAAATATTATTTATAGTACTAAATATGGGCTTTAGATGGCTTCATCATTTTGCTGGTACTCGTGATTTATTTCTTTTGTTTTAGTTAAAGTTATTTTTGTTTGCTTTATTGATTTAACCCTGCGGTTGTGATTTTTTCACTTTTTTATGTCCTCAGATAAGCGCTTTTTGCCATAAAACTATAATCCGATCATCCAAACAACTACTAGATCTATGTAGTATGTCTATAATCACCTTTTAAGAAGATAACTATTTGAGAATGTTCTACCGGCTTAGATATAGCTATGAGGGTAAAATGCACTGCAGAAAAGTAGTATTACTTTTTATGGTTTTAAGGATTTTAAGAATTTTAGCTTATTACTGTAAGTAGTGTTTTCCTTTAATTTAAAACGTGAAATTTCATTCAACAGTCATGAAGTATTTTCATCAAGTAATTTATTATCAGGATCCGATGCACAAAAATGTAAATGTAGTCTTTAGGTGAAAAATTCACATGCCTTTTAAACATGATTTCCTGTATTATGATTGGAGAAACAAAAAGTTTCTTTTATTTATCATTGAGTAATGAAGCTTTTAAATGCTGTCCAAAAATCCTATGTATATTAAGGAAAACTTAGAAAACTGAAAACAAATTTTGAAATAGGCAGATTATTTCAAGAAAAATATAAAAGACGAAAACTTACATTTCTTCGTACAAAGACAATGTTGCCTGACAAAATTTAGTCTAAGCTTACAATGCAGAACACTCATTTTATCCTTTATGCTTGCTTTACTACTTCTTATTTTCATATGAAAGATAGATTAATTATAGAACTATTTAAAGATATATTTTATAAAAGTAAAATACAGTCCCTATATTTTATAACTTTATGCTTATTACAGCGCATGTACTGTTAAACATGTAAAGCATGTAAATTATAACAGCGCATGTATTGTTAAAAATGTGAGGCATTAGATAAAGTATTTTAGAAATTCAGTAATATTAGACAATATTAACATACGTAGATTATTTAATATTGTCAATAAACACATTGCGTATCTTCTATAAGCAAAATTAGGGAATCTTATTATACTTTATGCATCTATATATTGTTATTTAGTTTTTTTTGCACAAATATTTCTTATTTACTTTACAACAAATTATATTTCTAAAAAAAAGAAAAATTTAGAACATTAGATTATTTAATTAGCTGTGGTATTGCCTGAAATTATTTCTTTCGGTATTTTTGAAATCATTATATAAATTGATCAAATTATGCTTGTTTTTTTCTAACAACCATGATTTATTCTGATTTCTCTATAAATAAATATTATAAACTCACTTTATAACTGTTAACTAATTAAATATTCTTCTTCGAATTTACTTCTAGTTTCTGATTAAAAATCTATTACATTTTTGACTTAAGTACACCTGTTTGAAAATCTATCTCACCTCTTCTCTCCTTAGGGAGCTTGCTCCAATCTGGCTCAAGGAGTAATCGTAAGAAAGATAAACTCTGGAGCCCCAACCGATATCTCACCGATATCCCGCAGAGCAGGGAAGCAAACAAAGCCCATTTGTGAGATTTATTGCGAGCAGTTCAAGTGAGCGATCTCTTGGTCCCTTTCAGCTAGTTCGTCAAGTCAGAAAGCCCCTAATTGTGGCGTGTTAGCGGATGCGATGTAAAAATCTTTATCCACTTACCCGAAGGGGGATGTTGAGTCGACGATAACGTCCGTCACACGCTCGGACGTTTGACAGAAGACGCTCTTCCTCAGCTTCAAATATTGCCTGCTCGATAATCAGAAATTTGAGAGCCCCGCTCGAGAGGAAAGGTTGCTGGAGAGCTTATCTGGTTTGGGTCCTTGGACAGGAAGAAGAATGACGGCGTTGTTTAAACTTTTGGTTTTCCGAGATTTCGAAGGGAGGAATTGTTTTTACCTGTTGCGTATACTTTTGGGAGAGGAAATATGGGAGTGAAAAAAGAAATTTGAGTGGACTTTATAATGATCGTTCTGCCACTTTTTGTTTTACGCTGTCACATATTTTCTACTTGAAATATAAAGACAAAGTACAACGAACTAAGAGATGAGCCTTAGAACGCTGAAGTTTAATACTATTGGGAATTATGGGCACAAAAATTACTGTTCAGAAAGGAAAGATATTTTATTATATTTTATACTATGTTTCTGAATATTTATTTTTATCTTTTTATGTATCATTGTTTGTCTAAGTTTTTGTATTATATTTATTTTCATTCTCTTTTTCCTTTAATAGCATAAAGAAATTTGAGTGGACTTTATAATGATCGTCCTGCCACTTTTTATTTTACGCTGTCACATATTTCTTACTTGAAATATAAAGACAAAGTACAACAAAGTAAGAGATGAGCCCCAGAACGCTGAAGTTTAATGCCATTGAGAATTATGGGTACAAAAATTACTGTTCAGAAAGAAACGATATTTTGTTTATATTTTATACTATGTTTCTGAATATTTCTTTTTCTCTTTTTATGTATCATTTTTTGTCTAAGTTTTTGTATTATATTTATTTTCATTCCCTTTTTATTTTAATAGCATAAAGAAATTTGAGTGGACTTTATAATGATCGTCCTGCCACTTTTTGTTTTACGCTGTCACATATTTTCTACTTGAAATATAAAGACAAAGTACAACAAAGTAAGAGATGAGCCCCAGAACTCTGAAGTTTAATACTTTTGGGCATTATGGGCACAAAAATTACTGTTCAGAAAGGGAAGATATTTAGTTTATAATTCATACTATGTTTCTAAATATTTCTTTTTCTCTTTTTATGTATCATTGTTTGTATAAGTTTTTCTATTATATTTATTTTCATTCCTTTTTTATTTTAATAGCATAAAGAAATTTGAGTGGACTTTATAATGATCATCCTGCCACTTTTTCTTTTACGCTGTCACATATTTTCTAGTTGAAATACAAAGACAAATTACAACAAAGTAAGAGATGAGCCTCAGAACACTGAAGTTTAATACTATTGGGAATTATGAGCACAAAAATTACTGTTCAAAAAGGAATGATATTTTGTTTATAATTCATGCTATGTTTCTGAATATTTCTTTTTCTCTTTTTATGTATCATTGTTTGTCTAAGTTTTTGTATTATATTTATTTTCATTCCCTTTTTATTTTAATAGCATAAAGAAATTTGTTATAATGATCGTTTACCTGTGTCACATTTTTTACTTGAAATAAAGACAAATACAACAAATAAGAGATGAAAAATTTTAATACTTGGGAGGGCACAAAAATTTAAGGAAATATTTTATTTTTTTTTATTATTATACTATGTTTCTGAATATTTCTTTTTTTTTATATAAGTTTTATATAAATTTCTTCTCTTATTAATTGTCTGTCTAAGTTTTATGGTATTTTTTACTCTTAAAAAATATAAAGTGTGAGATATAATGATTCATCCAATTGTTTTACTGTTTACAACATTTATTTACTCAAATATAAAGATAAATACATAGGTATAAAGATTATGTATAAAATTTAAATTTTTATATTACTATTTCTATTTTTAAACTAATGTTCTGAAATTTTATATATTTGTTTTAATCTTTTTCTAATTTTATGTAATTGTCTAATTTTTATTCTCTTTTATACTTTAATAATATTTGTTATTGATTTCAACAAATTGATAGAATTTGTAACGAAATCAAATACATACAATTAATGAGAGCTGGTTAAACTTTTATGCATAGGGGGTGACAGTATTTGCGGAAAATAATTTTGAATTTTGTTGTTTTGTTTTATTAGATTTAAATTATGCAGAATTCATCCCTATGGTGTTTATTAATGGGCACTTCATAGGTGAAAAGTGGTGTGTTCTTTCCTTGCAGCTGTCTATAAAGTCAATAAGTTTAACTACCATTGCTGCAAATTTGTTTCAACCTAATTGAGGGTAGAAGTTCATACAAGTAAATGAGATATAGTGAATTCATTTCCATTAAAAAGATCCCGGTTTTGACTCGGAGTAAAAAAATACAACATTTAGGTACTCAATCATTAAATATTAATACAGTTAGGTATAAAGATTAGGTATAAAATTTTAAATTTTTGTATCAGACGTTAAAAAAATTGCATGATTATTTAAAGCATTTGCAATAGTAGATTACTTGAAATCTGGGATATATTTGCTTTAATACAATACTGACTAATTTTCAGGATGTAATTGCAATGTTGTTATAGTTAAAAAATTTATTACTTTAATAGCATTTGTTATTCTTTATCAACAAATTGATAGAATTTGTACACAAGTATACATAACAAATTAACTAAATTTTTGACAGTATTTGGAAAATAATTTTGAAAATTTTGATATTTTAAATTATTTGTCTGAAATTCATCCCTTTTGTTAACAGCTAAAAGATTAAAATTGCTTGCAAATTTTAAAAAATAGTGCAATACTCTTTTCATTCTAATTGAGGGTAGAAGTTTTCATACAAAAAATATGAATTTAGATCATTATAGAAAAAGATTGACTCGATAGAAAAATAATATTTATCATCATTAATATAAGAAACAGTTTTAAAAATAATTGTTAAAATATACTATAAATAATAAATTTTTAAATACATATATATTAATTTAATTTACAATTTTACTAGCGTAAAATAATTTTTTTGTATTTTTAATTTAATAGAGACAAAAAATGAATTTTATCTGTAATTAGCATGTTATTTATTTGCAAAAATTAATTTGGATTTTTTATACAAAATAAAATAGACAGTAATAAAACTAAATTGAATTTGAATTTTTTGTTTTTTTTAATGAATCAAAAATTATGAGGGAATACCCAGATGCTCAGATTGAATATGAAAATACATTGCAATTTAATGTGTATTTTTTTTTTTTATTCAATACTTTTTTGCAAAAATGTTGATTAATTTACACTAGAGTCATAAGAAATTCAAACAAAATCAAAGAGCATTTATTGATATTCAGGAAATACATGATATTTTATGATACATTAAAAGAATATAAATAATGGTATAAAACAGTTATTTAAATTTTATTATTTCACGAGTAACTTACATAATTGATATGAAAGAATTTATTATTTTAAAATTACTAAATTTTTTATACAATTTCTTATACATTTTTGTATGATAATTCTATGCTAATATTATAAAAAACAATATTGTACATAAAAGAGAAAAAAAGCAGAACTACCATAACAGTGATACAGATTGCACTACATTTTTTTCGAGAGCATTTCCGGAGAAATAAGAATTGATACTCTATAACTCCGGAAATCAAATTTTGTAACAGCTAATTAATAAAAAATCATTTGCAAAAAATTAATAAATTTATAAATATTTTTTTTTTCAAATCTTAAAATAATGGTTTTCTAATTCACATAAAAACTCTAAATATTCATACATGAGTAAAAAATGTTTTTGAAATTATATTTAATGACAGATTTTATATATATGAGTGTATGTAAAAGTTTGTTTATGTAGAATAAAAATGATGTATACAGATTTTAATCAACGTTAATAAAAAGAAATATTACACACTTAAAGATATAATCTAAATTAATACATCTGGCTGCATTTCGTTTATTTATACAAAATAGATGTTTATCATTAAGAATGTAGAAAAAATATTTAATTTAATAACATAAAATTAGGTCAGGAATATAATGTATTTTAAAAATCTAGTATTACATAGTTTTACAAGTATAATTTATTTGTGATGTTATTAATTTGTTATGATTTTACATTGTAAACTAATGAGAACTATTATTGAGAGAAATATTTTTGTTAGTTGTTATTATAATACATTAGATGTTCTGTTAATGGAATAAAAATCATGATGTAACTGATCATAACCGAGTAAAACATTCAAATTTTCATTTTTCTTTTTTACATGTATGAACTTATTGTGCATTGTATAGAATATTTTTCTAGGAATTAGCTATATATTCTTCTACTTTGGCAAAATGAAGAACACTTGATAAAAAGTTTATTTAAATTTTTTTAGTCTACGGTTTGTATCTCCTAGAAATAAACAGAGACTTGTTGTAACAACATATACAAATAATTTACCCGAAAGTAAATCTATGTGAAACCCACGATAGAAATAGAAAGTTATTGTAGACATAAATATTTTTTTTCTGATGCCCTTTAAGCATCTTGATTGTCAATCATAGGCATAAAAATTACTGCAAAATATTTGCATATTTGTTTTAGCTTGACAATCATAATGAGTAATATAAAGAAATGGCTCCTCTGAATTGTATGAATTTAAATATTTTGCACTGATAATTAAAAAATCATCATGATAAATATTTTTAAAGTTTTCATAAATGTTCTTTTCCTACAAACAGAGAATACAAACAGGGATAATATATATGAAATAATTTTTCTGAAATTTTTGTCAGATTACAAATATGTTTTATAAAAATATGAATTTGGTTTCAGTTCTACAGATTGTATTTTATTACTGTTCAAAAATACTTTTGAAGAAAAATTACATTTAGGTACAAAATACTAAATATATATTCTAAACATGTATCATAGTTTTAAATAATCAGATAAAAACATATCATGGGCTAATGGCCCTATAAACAATAGAAAGAAGGCTGTAAAATTTTAAATAGTTTTATTTGAATTTAAAGGTAGAAAAATATATTCCTAATAAGTTAAGTAGTTTTAATTAGATAATTTATAATTTTATCTTATATAATTGATGTAATTCACAATTAAATCATGCATTTAACTATTAATCTTTTGTAAAAAGACAGAGGACCATAAAATTCTATTCTACGATAATGTTATTGTACTGTTCTGTAATTTCATATTCAGATTAGTTTTTATTTACATTAAATAAGAATGTTTGTGGATTTTTATTTTATTTCTAAGAAAAAAGTCAATTAGAATATTTTCCACGTTTTTATTTAACAGACATTAGATCTTACAACTATTCTGGACATTAGAAAAAACAAGATAAATTATAATAAGAAAAATCTAAATTAATCTATGTACGAGAGAAATAGAAATTATAACATAAAATGACGGAATTTAAGTCAAATTTCAGGCATAAAAAATAAAAATATTCAAATAGCTTGCAGAAAGTTTGCATAAATATACTGCAAAGAAATGATAAGTGAGAGATAAAGATCATAGATACATTCCAGAGTTTCACATATTTAAAGGTATTTTACATACATTTTGAAAATTTTTTTATATTATAATACTTAGATTGACAAATTTGTCAGAATTTAGAAAGGTGTTAAAAAGATATTTTTTATGAAAATTAGAACAGTTTGTTGTATAGATGTATATATATTTAATAAATACTTTTTTTATAAAAATTTCATAGCTCGTTAATTTAGCAGCTCATTTATACTAATGGTCTGTATTTCTAAAACCTGTAAATTTAGTAATTAAAATATTTAAAATAAAAAAATATATTCCTAATTAAGTATTAAAGTAGGTTTAATTAGATTATTAGACAGACAGTATATCTTATAATAAAATAGAACATTTTTAATGCATACATATTAGTTTCATAGTAATCATACAAGCATTTTTCCCTAGATAGAAATGCTTAATTGGAGATTTAAAGAAATGAATCGCAAAGTTTCTAGTACGAATATATAGTTGTTGAACTTCAAAGAATGCTTTTCAAAATATTCATGACACTCATTTCACTATTCTTTAAAGCAAGATAGTTAAAATGCTGATTTATATATGAATATTTTCTAAGAATCAAGCAATTATTTCAATGTATCTAAACACAAACAGACTTACTGTGTATATCACGTGCGAATATTTCCACGGAGATTTTAAGCAATTCCTCTTCACTGACATCAATACAGTCATCGAAATTTTAAACAGGCAATGCTTGAGTTTTTATAATTAGACCTCGAGTAGAAGTCACTCTATTTCACCCCTTTGAGATCTGTCCCCAAAAGATAAAACCGAGAGTGAAATTCAGACGTTTGCTTTTTCTCGATGTATGGAAATGTGGATGATTTGTATTTCGTTTTCATAATCACGCCTTCTGACTCTTGATTGCGAGCATGGATTGCATAGGAATGGTTTTAGGACGTATCTTGTTCCCTAATTATATCGGATCCCTACCCGCTTCCCGCGCGTAATACATTTTAGGTATGGTAATGCGGCAGGCGAATAATCGAGCCTTGAGTGTTTGCCATGCTGCATTGATGCAAGAATTACACCATTGCAAAACAAGGGTTATGAATATGCGATTCCGTGAGGAATTAGAATGGTAATGAATTTGGTCTCGCGGAGTTTGCTCGACATTGTTAAGGGATTCATGCACGAAACATATCATCTTGCCGAGTTAATTAATTTTCAGCTCATCAAAAACACTGCACGCTGATTACTTCTGCTGGTGCTCGTAAGACATTCAGATTGTGTTATGATATTCTTTAGCAGCTGTATTCCTGTGAGATAAAATAATCAAAAGTCATTGTTAGAATATTAAAAAACTCGTCGTACGAACAAAATATTTTGATTTCTTACAAGTTGTTTCTTTAAAGTTGATACACCATATCCCCAATTAGACGCATATAAGTACATACACATATCTACATTAATCTATACATACATACATACATAAATGTAATATATCAATATTAGCATTCACATGTATATGAAATGGTCCAGTGTTAAAGCGAATGGAAAACAGTCTTTCTTGATAATAATAAGTTTATTAAATCATCGTTTCATCTAAAGGCAAAACTTGAGCCGTATTCATTTGTTCATGGCGGAGAGATGCGTAGAAAGGTGTTCACAGTTCCATGTCCACGCGCTAACTGACTCTTATCTGTTTGCAAACTCATCAGATTTTCCAAAATGCTTCCGACTGACCGGGCCGCCCGCCCCGAGTTCCCACCCTTCCGCCCTTACTGCTTTATCCTAAACGCTTACGCGAGCGTGGGTCTTTTTCACTTATTTTATTATTATAAAAGAGTTCCCTTTTTAAAAACGCTTATAACGCTTAATTTCAACTACCTCTTTTTTAAACCTGACACACACACACACACACACACACACACACACACATATATATATATGTATATATATATATATATATATATATATATATATATATATATATATATATATATATATATATATATATATGTATTTGTAGAATGGGTTCGTAAAATTTTTCTCTTAAATGTTTTATGATTTAGCACTAAATTAAGTATAAAATCATATTTGATTTTCTCCTGTCCACTTCAACAACAAAAGTTAAGAATTTAGTTAACCTTCACAGATTTGACAGTATCGTATTGCACTATGTTGGGTCTGAAAAGAATTAATTACGAAACCAGTAAAGCCATAGGCACCTTTTATACGTTTTTTATTGAGTCGGGATAAAATTCATTCTAAATATACTGCGATAGTGAGTTTCTGTATCAAAGATTCTCCAAATTCTTATAGAACCTAGTTAGAATACTAGTTAGATTTTAATAAATTCAGATAAAAGCGATTTACAGTCCCTCAATTATTTATATAAAGATTATTTTATATAAAGAAAAAAAAAACTAAAAGTGAGAAAAATTATAAGATTTACTCAGTAAAAGAAATTTTTAGTTATTAGAGATTTGTGGTATGTTTCTGTAGTAATTAATATATATATATATATAGATATTTAAATATATATAATATCAATATATATTATATATATATAAATATATATTTATATATTATATTCATATATATAATATACATATATATACATATATGCAAATATATATATACACACACACATATACATTTATATATATATATATTATATATATATATATATTTATTATATTTATATATAATATATTATAATTATATATATATATATATACATATACATAATATATATATATATATATATATTATATTATATATAATATATATAAATTATATATTTATATATAAACATATAATATATATAATATACACACACAACATTATATATTATATATATTTATATATTAAATATATATATTTATACATATTTATATATACATACATATACATACATAAATTTGTATATATATATATATATATTTATTACACACAAATATATATATATTTATATATATATATTTATATATTTATATATATAATATATATATAAATATATATACATATATATACATATATATATTCCTCATATTATATAACATATATATATATATATATATATATTACATATATATTTATACAAAATATATATATGATATATATATATACATATATATATATAATATATATATATTATATATATATATATATATATTATATACTATATATATACATACATAATAATACATACACATATATATATATATATATATATGTATATAGATATTAGTATATATTTTTAATACATATATTATATACATACAACTTACATACACATATGTATATATATATAATATATTTATATATATGTATATATATATATATATATTATATATATATATATTTATATAATATATATATTTATATAATAGATATATATATATATATATATATATTTATATATTATATTATAATATATATATATATATTTATATATATATATATATAAATATATATATATATATATATATATTTTATATATATATATATATATATATATATATATATATCATAAAAGTCTAACTGTGACAGCTAGTTTACAGAAATAACTTAGTTCCAGCAGTTCAAAATACAGTTTGAAGCCCTATAAAAATGATGTTTCTTTTAGATGTAGTTTAAAATGTTTAAGTAACATTTTCTTAAAAATACAAGGCTAATAACGTAACAACCAACATCAATATAAGCGCAAATTTTACGTGAACGCAATACCCTGTAGTCACTTGATACTAAGTCGTTTCTATTTAACCCTAGAGCCTCTAAAAGATTGCTTTTAAAAATCTTCTAGGGGATCTAAAATCATTTTGAAGTTCTAAATAAGTATAAAATTTTCTAAATTTACCAAATCTCTGCTTAAAATCTCTTACGATCCAAAATGTGCCAGCGAAATGTAGTTTCCGAAATGACTCCTAATGAGGCGTGAGATGAGCTCGGTAAAGTAAGGCATCATCATTTAGAGCCTTTTTTAATAGGGAGAAGCAAAGTTTCAAGAATATAATAATAATTACTCTGCGATAGTGCAGAGTTCAGAAAAAAGAGCAGTGTAAACGGTTAATATTTTTTTTGAAAAAACAAGTCCTAAATTAAAATGAAACATTTAAACAATATATTTTATAGCCAAATTTACTGAAAATATGTTGAGGGATATGAATAAAAAATAAATATATTTAATAATAACTTATACGGGGAATTTTGATCTATGGCCTTTCAAGAACATTGAGAGGGAAAAAATGTGAATGCGGAAAATAAATCTAGAAACTGGATGGAATGTGTTGCTATAAAATAACTAGAAATGAATTATTTAGAATTCTAATTGGAATTTTTTTTTAACATTTTATAAAACGTAATAAACATTTAAAATGATACTAAACTTTTTAAAATAATATAATTTTATTAATTATTATTTTATAAATTACTATTATTAATGATTTTTATTAATTGATACTTGCTTTTAAATTATTTATTATTATATTGATTAATTAATACTTGCTTTGTACCAGTTCCTGACTGTAAAGAATTAACGGCCTGTCGCCTTTATCTCTGGATAAACACTACCAATCATTGTGCTTTTACATAAAGGTGTTTCATATGGACAAAACTTCTTGTACTTCAGAAAACTCGCTGATATCAGTCTTTTTTCACTTCATTTACCCTCTTTCTTTAGGCCTTGCTTTTGCTCTGTCTATAGGTGTTCTCCATTAATGTGAGATCACTAGTTGTCAGATTAGGTACTGTCTAATCATCTAGGATCTAGGTTTTCTGCTACCAACAAGACCTATAAACATTCTTATAACACACACACTCAAATCATTTCTCCAGTTCTTCCAAATTCCAAATACTGTTTCTTCTGGCAAGAAAGAATATTGGGAACAAAATGCTTTAACGATGGATAGAAATGAAGAATCCATAAAAACGAAGAACCCGAGAACGATTAATGAGGGAAAACTACATTAGTTGTTTCTCTCCTTAAGAAAAGAATTTAGTGAACTCTTCAATTTGGGACTTAATATTCCTCCCGTGAATGAAATTCAAGTATCAGAGATTGAATTAACTTGATTGAACTTTTGCTCTATCTTCTGGTGGAAATAAATGTTTGTAATAAAGTTAAATTCTATTAAACTGCATTAGATTATCTTCGAAAAGAAACCTCAGAGCCGTGGTAGCTCAGTTGACAAAGGCAACACTCTCGTAACTGGAGAGTTGCCGGTTCGGAGCCCAAGCCGGCATAAGATCAGTCTTATTTGTTAATGGTGACTGGGGCACTTAAAATATGTTCGTGTTCACAATGTACTCCAAGTTATCAATCAATACCATTGTGAGTGGAAGACCAAGCCTATGGGTCTTCTGCTTGGTTCCTGCTTCAAAGTTACGAGAACCACTTGAGCATAAGCCATACTTTTACCCTTGTGATGCTCGTTAAAAACGAAAGACGCACACGTTTGCCTTAATAAGAGTAGTCTCCGGCTCAATCGTGCTTGATTTGACAAGTGGCATAAGACAATAACAAAAGGAAACTCTGCGCATTTAATATGCTTAAGACTAGCGACTTGTCCTGTATTGAGTTTAATTTTCCTTATCTGAAACTAAAAGAAAACCTTTTTCAACTGTTAAGGTCTTATCATGTGTCAACATATGTGCATTGAAAACCACGTAATTAGTTACCAAATGATTTTCCCTATAAAAAATGCTAAAATTTCTCGTGTGATAGGGAAAAATTATTAACCAATTATCTTGGTTCAGGTTAACGAGCGATAAGGCCTTCAATTGGTTGAAAAGTTTTCCCAGTACCACAAGATTTCCTGCATTCGTCTTCGAGAAAAAGGAATAGCAAAAATTGAATCTTTTGCCTTTTCAACATGTACAGGTTAAAGTGTAATAAGACCTTTAGTGACTATAGAGACGTATTTTAATATAATCATTAAAATAAATATTCATTAGTACCAATGAACTATAAAAAGTAATATATATGTAAGAGAATCCAAATTGGCTTAGATGCATTCGTAATTTTGGAAAAGAGAAATGCAGTCATCTCCCGAAGGTTTCTGAAGAGAAAAACCAGTACATGAAAATTTATAGCCGTGTGATCCTTAATGGTTAGTAGCTCGTTGGGCACTTGATGATGTCGAGGAAGCTGAAATAATTATATAAAGAGATATATGAGAAGAGCGGAGGTCAGTAAGGATTAATATTTGAATTCGACCTCGCCAACGTTATGGAACGAACAAAAGATAGTCGCCATATTTTGTTATAAAAGGATAGAATCGCTCAAAAATTATTTTAAGATACACTTATAAATATGTTAGTGTTTTAGGTTAAAAAAGTCATTACACACACACACACACATATATACATATATATATATATATATATATATTATATATATATATATATATATATATATATTAGAATTTATATATGTAGTAATGGATCACAAACATTTAGGAAATGTAAAATGTAACCTACCGACTAGCTATCATCGTAAGAAATTAAAATAATTTTACTTTATTTTATAAAAGCTCTTTCTTATCAATGAACGCAGAAGTGAGTTTCTTTCAAATTTGGCTGCTTTGGCATCCAATTAGTGGGCTTTAATGTTTGTTTTAACCTTGGTTTACACTTCGTCATCTGGTTATTACTAAACAATTGTAATGCACTTTAAAACATTTTAAGGAGTTTTTCATGATTAATCTCTGGATTTAAACGATGAACAAAAATACTAATTATTTTATTTTCCTGTAGAAAATGATCATTATGTGAAAAGATATTGGAAAATCGACCGGGAATTCTAAAAATGGATTAATCCACGAACTGCAAAAAGTAAGTTCAATATCATACTTCTGCAAAGCCATTAACTCACTCATCTTAGAAGGTAAGAATATTTTCATAAAAACAAACATAGAGATTCCTGTTCAAAGAAATTTTGTGCTTTCTAATTTTGCAGGGTGAAATATCAAGGTATTCACAAGTTAAATTACAATGCTTATGCAGGTATTATGCTTAAGTTATGTGATTCTAAAGTAATCTTTATACGTAGACTTATAGTTTATATTAAAGAATATAAAGGAATGTATGCTAGCTGCATTTTGTATAAATATTGTTGAAATATATTCATTATAATTTGCTTTTAGAGGTTTGACGTAAATATAAAATTTTTTTTCATTGCATTGTCAACTTTTTGAAAATTGTCTTTTATTAAAATTTTATTTCAGTTCATATTTTTATACTAAAACATGAATTATTTAAAACATGAACTTTTTATCATTAAAAGATGAAATATTTCAAATAAAAAAAGGACATAAAATACAAATCATAAAAACACAAAACACACCTAATGTGAAATTTATACGTTTGTTTCCTGAGTCTTGTAACAAATAAATAGACCGCAGCTCTTTAAATTAAATCTTCGTTTCCTGCCATTAAATTCATAATGAAGGAAAAGCAACTTTTACAGGTAAATGAAGAAATAGCTGATCTCGGTTCAACTCAATTCTATCACATAAGAATCTTTCAGAACCCATAGAAATCTTTTAGTTTATAAAAAGGTAAATGTGCTTACTATATTCTGTATAAATATCATAGAAATATATTCATTATAATTTGTATTTAAAGGTTTGACATAAATACAAATTTTCTGTAAGAATTTATGTCATTTTGAAAATTCACTTTTTGGTTTTATGAAAATTTTATTTTAGTTTATAGTTATATTCTATCTTAATTAAAACATTAAAATTTAAATTCCATTAAAAATTTAAATATATGAAAAGAAAAAACGAGCCCCAAACATAAAACATACTTTATGGGAAATTCATACCTTTGTTTCCTGACTCGTGTAAGAAATGAATAGACCTTAGCCCTCCTATCTAAATTAAAGCTTCGTTTCCTGGCATTAAATTCATGATAACGGAAAAGTAAGTTTTACAGGAAAATGAAGAAATAGCTGACCACGGTTCAACTTAATTCTATCACTTTCCTGAATCAAATCACAATCTTTCAGAACTAATAGAAATCTTTTAATTTATAATATAAGTAAATATGCTTACTATATTCTGTATAAATACCATTGAAATATATTCATTATAATCTGTATTTAGAGGTTTGACAGAAATATAATTTTTTTTTAATGCATTGACAACATTTTGAAATTTGGACTTCTTAATTTTATAAAAAATTGTTTTAGTTCGTAGTCTTATATTCTATCTTAGTTAAAACATGAATTTTTTCATTAAAAACTGGAATATTTAAAAAAGTTTAGAGTCTAAACCTTAAAACATGCCTTATATGAAAATCATACGTTTGTTTCCTCACTCTTGAAACAATGAATAGACCGTAGTTCTCCTATCTGAATTAAACCTCTTTCCCGGCATTAAGCTTATATTAAAGGAAAAACAAGTTTTACAGGTAAATCAAGCAATAGGAGACCACAGTTTTACTCTTCTATCACTCAATTCTATTACCCAATTCCTTTATATTCTTTATATTCCTTTATATCCTATTTGAATTAAACCTTCGTTTCTCGGCATTAAGCTCATATTCAAGGAAAAACAAGTTTTACAGGTAAATCAAGAAATAGGATACCACAGTTTAAACTCAATTCTATCACTCACTTGAATCTCATAAGGATCTTTCAGAGCTAATAGAAATCTTTTAGTTTGTAGTACTAAATATGCTAACTATATTCTGTATATTTATCGTTGAAATATATTCATTATAATTTGTTTTTAGATATTGGAAATAAATATAAATTTTCTTTAAGGATTGTGAACATTTTAAAAATTGACTTTTTTAATTTTATTAGAATTTTATTTTAGTTCATAATCTTGAATTCTATCTTAATTAAAACATGGATTTTTTTTATCCAAAAACTAAAATATTTAAAGACATAAAAGAGTCTAAAACATAAAACGTACCTTACGGGAAATTCATATGTTTGTTTCCTGACTCTTGTAACAAATGAATAGACCTTAACTCTCCTGTCTGAATTAAACTTTTGTTTCCTAGTATCAAGCTTATATTCATGGAAAAGCAACTTTTACAGGTAAATGAAGAAATAGGTGACCACGGTTCAACTTTATTTTATCACTCACCTGAATCTCATAAGAATCTTTCAAAACTAATGAAAATATTTTAGTTTATAACGCAGGTAAATATACTTACTATATTCTGTATAAATACCGTTGAAATATATTCATTATAGTTTGTGTTTAGAAGTTTGACGTAAATATAAATTTTCTTTAAGTACTGACAACATTTTGAAAATTGGACTTTTTAATTTTATTAAAATTTTATTTTAGTTCATAGTCTTATACTGTATCTTAATTAAAACATGAATTTTTTCATTAAAAATTGAAATATTTAGAGACATAAAATAGCCTAAAACATAAAACTTAACTAATGTGAAATTCATGCGTTTGTTTCCTGACTTTTATAACAAATGAATAGACCGTAGCTCTCCTATCTGAATTAAACCTTCGTTTCTCGGTATTAAGCTGATATTCAAGGAAAAACAAGTTTTACAGGTAAATGAAGAAATTTGACCATTGTTCAACTCAATACTATCACTCACCTGAATCTTATAAGAATCTTTCAGAACTAATAGAAATCTTTTAGTTTATAAAACAGGTAAATATGTTAACTATATTCTGTATAAAATCGTTGAAATATATTCAGTATAATTTGTTATTCAGAGGCTTGACGTAAATATAAATTTTCACTAAAATTATGCTAAGCATTTACGTCATTTTGAAAATTTGTTTTCCAATTTTACTAACATTGTATTTTAGTTCAAAGTTTTATATGTTATTCTAATTACAACAGGAATTTTTTGGCTAAAAGTTGAAATATTTAGAAAAGAAAGAGGAACATAGAACTAGAATGTACCTTATAAAAATTTATATTATTTTTTGTTTCCTACCTTGGGAAACAAAAGAATAGGCTATGCTTTAATCCAAACCAATCCTTCATTTTCTTCCATTAAACTTATATTAAGTATAAATAAATCTTAGAAGCAAACGAAGAAATAGGCAAAATGGTTCAACTAAACTTTTATTACTCACCTGAGTTTTAAAAGAGTCTTTTTAAATTATTGGAAATCTTTAAGTTTAGAACACAGTTGAATTTGCTTGCTATATTCTGTATAAATATAATTGAAATGCATTAACTGTAAATTGTTATAATAGTTTTGACTTAATTTAATTAATATTTTGATAAAATTATTTTAACATTGACAATATTTTGAAAGTTAACTCTTTTATTTTATTAAAATTTTATTTTAACTTAAAGTCTTATATTTTATTTTAATTAAAACAATTTTTAATTAAAAGATGAAATTCAAAAAAGGCCTAAAGCGTTAAACACACCTTATATGAAATTCATAGGTTCCTTTCCAGGCCTTAAACATTTAATCAAGGAAAAACAAGTTTTACCGGTAAATGAAATAGGTGACAAAGGTTCAATTTAATTTTATCCTTTATCTGAATCTGATAAAAATCTTATAATTTATAATACTAGTTAATATATTAACTATATTCTGTATAAATACTCTTGAAATATCTTCATTACAATATGTTATTAAGAAGTTTGACATAAATATAAATAAATGCTAAACATTGACAAAATTTTGAAATTAAATTTTTCATTTTATTAAACTTTTGTTTTCGTTTATAGTTTTATTTTCTATTTTAATAAAAGCCTGATTTTTTCATTAAAAATTGAAATATATAAAAAAGAACCTACAACGAAGAAATATGAAATTAATAACTTCTTTTCCTGGCTCGTTTAGCAAAAGAAATGACCATACCGCTCCAAACCGACAAAAGGCCTCGTTTCCTAGCCTTAAATTTTTACTTAAAAAAAAAACAAGTTTTACAGGTAAATAAAAAAAAAATAGGTGACAACAGTTCAAGTTAGCTCTATTGCTCACCTGAATCTCATAAGAGTCTTTTAGAACTATAGTAAATCTTTTAATTTGTAGTATTGATAAATATGTTAGCTATATTCTGTATAAATATTGTTGAAATATATTCAATGCAATTTGTTATAAAGCATTCGAAGTAAATATAAATTTTAGCTAAAATTATACTAAGCAAAAATTGGATTTCTAATTTTATTAAAATTATATTTTATTTTATATTTTTTATCTTATTTTTATTAAAAATTATTTTTTTCATTAAAGGTGAAATATAATATAAAATGAAAAAGGTAATATAACATAAAAGTTAAAATATTTAAGAAAAAAAATGAGCCTCCAATCTAACAACATACTTTCTACGTATACCGTTCCTTTTTTTCTTTGCATTAAGTGTATACTGAAGGAAAAGCATGTTTTACAAGTAAGTAAAAAGGTGATACTAGTTTATCTTGATTAACCCCACGACCACCCTCCCCACCTATTTCCCTTTCAAAGCAGCCACCCCTTTCGTAAATTCCAGATGGAAAATACCGCACCATACCAGAGTTGCCCGTTTAAAAGTTGTCAGGCTACTTTTAAGTTATTAATTTTATTAGAATTTTATTTTAGTTATAGTCTTGAATTCGATCCTAATTAAAACGTTAATTTTTTTTATTAAAAATTAAAATATTTAAAGACATAAAAGAGTCTAAAACATAAAACGTACCTCACGTGAAATTCATATGTTTGTTTCCTGACTCCTGTAACAAATGAGTAGACCTTAGCTCTTCTATCTGAATTGTACTGTCGTTTCCTGGCATTAAGCTCATATTCAAGGAAAAGCAAGTTTTACAGGTAAATGAAGAAATAGGTGACCACGGTCCAACTTAATTGTATCACAAGAATCTTTCAGAACTAATGGAAATATTTTAGTTTGTAACACAGGTATATATGCTTACTATATTCTGTATAAATACCATTGAAATATATTCATTATAGTTTGTGTTTAGAAGTTTGACGTAAATAAAAAATTTCCTTTAATCCCTGACAACATTTTGAAAATTGGACTTTTTAAGTTTATTAAAATTTTATTTTAGTTCAGTCTTATACTGTATCTTAATTAAAACATGAATTTTTCATTGAAAATTAAAATAACTAAAGACATAAAAGAGCTTAAAACATAAAACATACTTTATGTGAAATTCATACGGTTTTTTCCTGACTTTTGTAACAAATGAATAGACGGCAGCTCTCCTATCTGAATTAAACCTCCGTTTCCCGGTATTAACCTCATATTCAAGGAAAAATAAGTTTTACAGGTTAATGAAGAAATAGGAGACCACTGTTCAACTCAATTATATCACTTATCTAAATCTTATAAGAATCCTTCAGAACTAATAGAAACCTTTTAATTTATAAAACAGGTAAATATTCTGTATAAAATCGTTGAAATATATTCATTCTAATTTGTTATTCAGAGGCTTGGCGTCAATATCAATTTTCACGAAAATTATGCTAAGCGTTGACGTCATTTTGAAAATTTGTTTTCCAATTTTACTAAAATTGTAGTTTAGTTCAAAGTTTTATATGTTTTTCTAATTACAATATTTTTTTAGCTAAAGGAAGAAATATTTAGAACAAAAAAGAGGAACCTAGAACTAGAACGTACCTTATATAAAATTTATATTTTCGTTTCCTACCTTGGGAAACAAAAGAATAGACTATGCTTTCATCCAAACCAAACATTCGTTTTCTTGCATTAAACTTATACTAAGTATAAATAAATCTTAGAGGCAAATGAAGAAATAGGCAAAATGGTTAACTTAACTTTTATCGCTCACCTGAATTTAGAAGGGTCTTTTTGAATTAATGGAAATCTTTGTTTAGAACACAGTTGAATTTGCTTGCTATATTCTGTATAAATATAATTGAAATGCATTCACTGTAAATTGTTATAATAGTTTTGACTTAATTTAATTAATATTTTGATAAAATTATTTTAAACATTGATAGTATTTTGAAAGTTAACTCTTTTACTTTATTAAAATTTTATTTTAATTTAAAGTCTTATATTTTATCTTAATTAAAACATTTTTAATTAAAAGATGAAATTGAAAAAAGGCTTAAAGCTTTAAACACACCTTATATGAAATTCATAGGTTCCTTTCCAGGCCTTAAACATTTAATCAAGGAAAAACAAGTTTTACCGGTAAATGAAATAGGTGACAAAGGTTCAATTTAATTTTATCCTTTATCTGAATCTGATAAAAATCTTATAATTTATAATACTAGTTAATATATTAACTATATTCTGTATAAATACTCTTGAAATATCTTCATTACAATATGTTATTAAGAAGTTTGACGTAAATATAAATAAATGCTAAACATTGACAAAATTTTGAAATTAAATTTTTCATTTTATTAAACTTTTGTTTACATTTATAGTTTTATTTTCTATTTTAATAAAAACATGAATTTTTCATTAAAAGTTGAAATATATAAAAAAGAACCTACAACGAAGAAATATTGAATTAATAACTTCTTTTCCTTGCTAGTGTAGCAAAAGTATTGACCATAGCTCTCCAAACCGACAAAATCCTCGTTTCCTGGCCTTAAACTTATACTAAAGGAAAAACAAGTTTTACAGGTAAATAAAAAAATAGGTGACAACAGTTCAAGTTAACTCTATTGTTCACCTGAATCTCATAACAGTCTTTTAGAACTATTGTAAATCTTTTAATTTACAGTATTGGTAAATATGTTAGCTATATTCTGTAAAAATATTGTTGAAATATATTCATTCTAATCTGTTTTAAGGCATTCGACGTAAATATAAGTTTTAGCTAAAATTCTGTTAAGCATAAATTGGATTTCTAATTTTACTTAAATTATATTTTATTTTATATTTTTTATCTTATTTTTATTAAAAATTATTTTTTTCATTAAAGGTGAAATATAATATAAAATGAAAAAGGTAATATAACATAAAAGTTAAAATATTTAAGAAAAAAAATGAGCTTCCAATCTAACAACATACTTTATACGTATATCGTTCCTTTCTTTCTTTGCATTAGGTGTATACTGAAGGAAAAGCATGTTTTACAGGTAAGTAAAAAGGTGATACTAGTTTATCTTGATTAACACATCTGAACCTCACACGAACCTGTTAATTTAAGTAGGCATGATACGAATTGAAAATTCTTGATCATTAAATCCGATATTTGATTCACCATAGAATAAATTGTTATGCTCTGTTTAGAATAAAAATTTTCCTAGATCATTAATTAATAAAGGTCTCATTTTATAAAAGTTTTTTAGTTTTGTTATGTAAAGTAACACGTTTCTTAAAACACAACATATATACACCAGGACAAAAAATATAAATTTACTTATTCGAAAAGTAGTTTTTAGAATATATAAATTAGAAAAGACATTTTTATTAAAAGGAGTAGCTAATTCTTATTCATGTTCTGGGAACTGAAATTACATTAATACGAGGAATATATTTCGTTTTATACAATAATAAATGTTATTTAAAAAATCAATTTTCATGTTCTTATTTATTTAGGTATTAAAACATCTCATAACTTTACAGTTTTAGTTAATAAAATATAACACTTATATTGCTTTACTTTGATATAAATATTTAGAGTTTAATACTCACATTTCATACTTTATCTTGTGAATAAGAAAATTTAACTTTTTCATTTCGTGTATATTTCTTATGTTATTTTAAAAGTTATGCTATATAAATACATGACCAATAAGATCTTTTTTTAAAGGTAGATTGTTAAAGTTAAAACTTATGAAGAATTCATATATATATATATATATATATATATATATATATATATATATATATATATATATATATATATATATATGTATGTCATGTTCTGGGAACTAAAATTACATTAATACGAGCAATATATTTCGTTTTATATAATAATAAATGTTATTTGAAAAATCAATGTTCATGTTCTTACTTATTTAGATATTAAAAATCTCATAACTTTAAAGTTTTAGTTAATAAAATATAACACTTATATTGCTTCACTTTGATAGATCTTTTATTTATTTTAAAAGTTATGCTACATAAATACATGACCATTAAGTTCTTTTTTCAAAGTTAGATTGTTAAAGTTAGAACTTGTGAAGAATTCATATTCAAAGAAGTAGAAATTATATTTCTTGATGAATCGAAATTAGGCGGTTATACTAAATAGTTTTAGTTTCGAAAACTATGTATTGAATTACATTAAGTAGCGAAAAATAGGTTGAAAGTATTTTTAACATCCTGACGTGTCCTGACGCATATTTAATTTTCATTGATTTCTCTATAACAGTTCGTAGCCTAAAAGTTAAAAATGGATAATTTAGAGTTAAGACACAAATACAAAATAAAAATATTTAGTTTGTGTTTCGCTTCTTTTTCTGTAGATATAGATTAAAATAATTTTTTTTGAAATACCTTTTATAACAAAGGAAAATTCTTAATATAAAAATTAAGTTTAAAATTTCTAACGTAATTCATAGTTTTTTGGTTTGAGGTTTTAATATCTACTGTCACATTAATATTTAAATTTTAGAACTAAATAAAGGTCTCACTTTATAAAAGTTTTTTAGTTTTGTTATGTAAAGTAACACGTTTCTTAAAACACAACATATATACACCAAGACAAAAAATATAAATTTACTTATTCGCAAAGTAGTTTTTAGAATATATAAATTAGAAAAGACATTTTTATTGAAAGGAAAAGCTAATTCTTATTCATGTTCTGGGAACTAAAATTATATTAATACGAGCATATATTTCGTTTTATATAATAATAAATGTTATTTAAAAAAATCAATTTTCATGTTCTTACTTATTTAGATATTAAAACTTCTCATAACTTTAGAGTTTTAATTAATAAAATATAACACTTATATTGCTTCACTTTGATATAAATATTTCGTGTATAATAGTCCCATTTCACACTTTTTCTTGTGAATAAGGAAATTTAACTTTTTCATTTCGTGTATATTTCTAATGTTATTTTAAAATTTATGTTACATAAATACACCACCCATAAGTTCTTTTTTTAAATTTAGATTGTTAAAGTTAAAACTTGTAAAGCATTCATATTTAAAGAATATATAAATTAGAAAAGACATTTTTATTAAAAGGAAAAGCTAACTCTCATTCATGTTCTGGGAACTAAAATTACATTAATATTAATACGAGCAATAGATTTCGTTTTATATAATAATAAATGTTATTTAAAAAAATCAATTTTCATGTTCTTACTTATTTAGATATTAAAACTTTACAGTTTTAATTAAAAAATATAACACTTATATTTTATATAAATAATTAGTGTTGATATAAATAAATAGTGTTTAATTCTTTTATTTCACACTTATTTAAAAAGTTATGCTACATAAATACATGACCAATAAGTTCTTTTTAAACTTATATTGTTAAAGTTAGAACTTATAAAGAATTCATATTGAAAGTATTAGAAATTATATTTCTTGATGAATCGGAAGGAGGTGATTATACTGAATAGTTTTAGTTTCGAAACCTACTATGTATTGAATTACATTAAGTAGCGAAAAATAGGTTGAAAGTATTTTTAACATCCTGACGTGTCCTGACGCATATTTAATTTTCATTGATTTCTCTATAACAGTTCGTAGCCTAAAAGTTAAAAATGGATAATTTAGAGTTAAGACACAAATACAAAATAAAAATATTTAGTTTGTGTTTCGCTTCTTTTTCTGTAGATATAGATTAAAATAATTTTTTTTGAAATACCTTTTATAACAAAGGAAAATTCTTAATATAAAAATTAAGTTTAAAATTTCTAACGTAATTCATAGTTTTTTGGTTTGAGGTTTTAATATCTACTGTCACATTAATATTTAAATTTTAGAACTAAATAAAGGTCTCACTTTATAAAAGTTTTTTAGTTTCGTTATATGAAGTAATACGTTTTTTAAAACCTAACATATATACACCAAGGAAAAAAAATTACTTATTCGCAAAGTAGTTTTTAGAATATATAAATTAGAAAAGGCATTTTTATTAAAAGGAAAAGCTAATTCTTATTCATGTTCTAGGAACTAAATTTATATTAATAAGAGCAATATATTTCATTTTATATAATAATAAATGTTATTTAAAAAAATCAATTTTCATGTTCTTACTTATATTGTTTTAGTTAATAAAATATAACACTTATATTGCTTTGATATAAATATTTAGTGTTTAATACTCACATTTCACACTTTATCTTGTGAATAAGGAAATTTAAGTTCTTCATTTCGCGTATATTTCTTATCTTAATTTAAAAGTTATGCTACATAAATACATGAACAATAAGTTCTTTTTAAGTTAGATTATTAAAGTTAGAACTTGTAAAGAATTGATATTCAAAGAATATATTAATCAAAAAAGACATTTTTATTAAAAGGAAAAGCTAATTCTTATTCATGTTCTTGTGAACTAAAATTATATTAATACGAGCAACATACTTCGTTTTACATGAACAATAAGTTCTTTTTAAGTTAGATTATTAAAGTTAGAACTTGTAAAGAATTGATATTCAAAGAAGTAGAAATTATATTTCTTGATGAATCGAAAGGAGGCGGTTATACTAAATAGTTTTAGTTTCGAATCATACTATATATTGAATTACCTTAAGGAGCAAAAAATAGGTTGGAAGTATTTTTAACAACCTGACATGTCCTGGCGTATCTTTAATTTTCATTGAGTTCTCGATAACAGTTGGTAGCCTAAAAGTTAAAAGTGGATAATTTAGAGTTAAGACAGAAATACAAATTAAAAATATTTAATTTGTGTTTCGCTTCTTTTTCTGTAGATGTAGATTAAAATAAATTTTTTTAAAGACCTTTTATAACAAAGGAAAAGTTTTAATATAAAATTTATGTTTAAAATTTCTAACGTAATTCATAGTTTTTTGTTTGAGGTTTTAATATCCACTGTCACATTAATATTTAAATTTTATATTTAGAACTCTTAAGTATTATTTGCAAATTATTTATTTATAATGTATTATTTATAATTAATGAAACGTTAGAACATTTCTTCTGAATGTATTTCATTATTTAAAAAATTAAAACTTATAAATTTTAAATGGAAATTTGACTTCTGAAAAAATTTGGAAAAGAAGTAGACTTATAATAGAAATATCAAATCATTTTTATATATTTTTAACTTATTATTAACAATGTAAGTTTACGAGGTTTTGGAAAAGAATGTACATATTTAGTTTTTCAAGGATGGATTTCAGTATTAAACATGTATTTGGAAAGGGATACACAATAAATTGGTATAGATGTTTTATACAAATTAATGTCACCCATCATAATAATTTTTCTTTCTTGAGAGTGGAATTTGCCGTGATAAAAGACTAGACTATTAATTAGATTTCTTTCTACGAATTAAACTTTAGTCTCTGAATCAAATCTGTCTGTTTTGGCTTATTAATTAATTTGGATTCCTTCAAGACAGAAGTATTCAATTCAAAATGGTACAGTTGGCATAAGCTTGATAATTCAATCTATTAATAAAAGCAATTTGCTCACGTTTTCATTGGGGAATCCATTTTATTAAGAACCAAGATTTTTGAAAATGGCTAAATAGAATTTTATTTTAGAATGTAGCTTAAGAAGAAACTCTAATATACACATTTTAAAGGAGTCTTGGTTCATGATGAAAATGTATCAGTTCCAATAGACAATCAGTAAATAAATTCTTACAAAAGTATACAAAAATTCGTGAGACACCTGTGTCAACTCTTATTATATCATGAAATAATCTGTCGTAATTAATTATAATATAATTTTATGACAGTTAATAAGATGAATTTTGAAAGAACATTATGTTTTATGTTCACAGGGTACCTTAATTTAGAAAATAGGTATTCAACTTAAAGTGATGAAAAAACTACATTTTATAGAAAGAATTAAAAATACGGAAATTTTTTTTATTTTAAAAGTTTCAAAACTCGTGAACATTTGAAGAAAAATAAAACTGCAATGAAAATATAAATAATTAATCAGAAAAAAATTCTGATTTACTTTAATTTATTCCATGAATACGATGTATAAGGAAAATATTAGGCTATGTATTGAGTAGAAATGTATCAATTATTAAGGATGTGATCAATTTTACATTTTCAACATTAATCATTAAATATGTTTTATGTTATGAATTATAATGCATAATTTGTAAATTTTCAAGAGATAAAGCAAGTATCTGACAAACTTTTTATTAGAAAATTTATTATATATTCAAATCCTTAAATAAAATTATTCAGAAAAGGCAAACTTTAAAATTTTTATAAAAGCATAAAACGCTTTAATCAAAATGTAACGTACAAAGATGAAAAAAAAGAGGAAAAGTGGTTTGATACTACTAAGCAGCTTTTCTTCTATTATAAACAATAATAAAAGCGAATGAAAACTTCATAGCAAATCTTCAAACTTCCTTTAATTTATCCCTTAATCTTTATCCATAGCTATAACTATACACTGTTCCAGCAAACCCAGATGCTACTAAGGGAAGTTTTTACAGATTTTAGCACTTAGATTTTATTACTTCACATAAAGAGAAAAAGAGTGGAATATTTCTCTCCAAGTAAACAACGAAAAAATTAATTTTTTCATAATTTTCATCATATTGTTTAAAATTTATCCATTTCGCCACGGTGCATGGTTATATATTTATTAATCAAACATTATTGCATTTATATATAATATATTTATATATGATTAATATATAATTAATTTATATATAATTAATTTCGATTCCTTCAAGATAGAAGTATTCAATTCAAAATGATACAGTTGGCATAAGCTTGATAATTTAATCTATTAGTAAAAGCAATTTGTTCACGTTTTCATTGGGGAATCTATCTTATTAAGAACCAAGATTTTTGAAAATGGCTAAATAGAATTTTATTTTAGAATGTAGCTTAAGAAAAACACTAATATACACATTTTAAAGGAGTCTTGGTTCATGCTGAAAATGTTTCAGTTTCAAATAAACTATTAGTAATTAAATTCTTACAAAAGTATACAAAAATTCGTGAGACACCTGTGTCAACTCTTATTATATCTGAAATAATCTATCGTAATTAATTATAATAAAATTTTAGGACAGTTAATAAGATGAATTTTGAAAGAAAAATTATGTTTTATGTTCGCATAGTACTTTAATTTAGAAAATAAGTATTCAACTTAAAGTGATAAAAAACTTACTTATATAGAAATAATTAAAAATGCAGAATTTTTTTTATTTTAAAATATTTTAAACTGTAATAAAAATATAACTAATTAATCAGAAAAAATGCTGATCTACTTTAACTTATTCCATGAATAATACAACGATATATGAGGAAAATATTAGGCTTATATATTGAGTAGAAATTTATCAATTACTAAGGATCGTGATCAACTTTACATTTTCAATATTAATCATTAAATATTTTTAATATTATGAATTATGATGCATAATTTGCAAATTTTCAAGAGTTAAAGCAAGTATCTGACAAACTTTTTATTAGAAAATTTATTAAATAATCAAAACCTTAAATAAAATTAGTCAGAAAAGGCAAGCTTTAAAATTTTTATAAAAGGTATAAAACTCTTTAATCAAAATCTTACAGACAAAAATTAAAAAAAGAGGAAAAGTGGTTTATTACTACTAGACAGCTTTTCTCCTACTAGAAATGCCGAACGATGGCCGAATGGTTAGGGCATTGACCTTCGGATCCGGAGTTCGTGGGTTCGAGTCCCACTAAGGCATGGATGTTCGTAGCCGTTCGGAATCGGCTTTAAGCAGTAGGTCCCGGTCTCATTAGCCCT
>CM063505.1:151929914-151937414 GCA_032207245.1 Pardosa pseudoannulata
ATTTATGTAAATTTAATTATTTAACGTTTTTTAAGATAGTACAACTAATATATCACTATGTTGTTATTGACGAAGGGTAGTGAGAAAAATCATATTAATACTACACATTTTGAAGATTAACACATCTTAATAGGGTTAATACTTTTATTTTTATAGGTACGTTGGATCTCTTCAAAAAATCTTGTAAAATTCTAGACACAAAGCTGAATGCAAGGATATCACAAAATACAGCACTATTAATTCTTATTGCTTATATTTAAGTTATTTCGAAATTAAAAAAAATATAAATCTTTTTTATCTGATATTAAAGCAATCGAGTTTTCACTAAAATATATGGTCTTTCATTGTATAGAAAAGCAATTGTACATATAGTTAGCTTATTCTTTATGTTAGAGTGTAAAGTATTTTAGAGCGTATAAATCGGGGAGAGTTTTATGCTAAAAATTTATAGAATAGTTTTCATTCACAATATAAAACTCTTTCCCAATTGTAGAGATGAGACCGTCTAGGCCAGCTGCACGTATAAGTGTAGTACACTTGAGAAAATACAAAATTGAAAAAAAAAAACTAATTCCTCCTGCTGTATTTCGTTTATTTTGAATATAAATAAAGGTGTAAATAGGAAATAAAATGCTATTTAGGCCATCATGCCAAAGGGACCACACTAAGTCGAAAATATGCCAAATATGGCGTCTTGTTGAAAAAAAATGGTGTAAAAACTGGTACAGAAGAAATTAAGATCCATACTCCTTCCTTGCTCTCTCTCTCTGCGGGCCCGCAGATCTCCCGAAAAAGTTCGTTGGACAGCGTTGCCTTTGCCGAAGATGGCTCCTCCGCGGTTAGCAACCACTCTTGAACAGTGGGGTCGAGGAGGGTCACTCACTTCGCTTTCGCCTCTAGGTCAGTTTCGCGCTGGCGTTGTTGAACTATAGCTCTTTGTTACACCAGTCATAATAGTTTAAATTTATAATAATATACACTGTTTAAAATCTTATATAAATTATATATTATTGCAATATATATGTATTTACAGTAGTACATAAAATTTGTAAAGCTTTTTAACTTTCCGCTGGGGGTGCCATTGTAAAATAAACAACACTCGCTTTTTTATTCTTTAAAATAAAATGACAGTCGTTTATGACTTTTAGTATTCGTTTGTTAAATTCCCTCGCTGAAAGAATGTTATTTTCTTTTTAAATTATAAAATCATTTGAACGTGTTATCTTAATAATGGAATGCAAATACCTGATGATAGCAAAAACATTCGTCTGCGTCAAATCCAGGTTATTATTTTCTTATTCCTGCTAGAATACATATTTCCATTCTTTGTTAAGTTGTTTGTAATATTTATAGATAAGCTCTGTTTATGTCCAAGTTTCACTTCAAAAGTAATTGCTGGCAAAACAGATAAGTTGAAATATTTTATTTTCCAGCAAAACAAGTAAATGCATGTTGTGTCGTGTTTCTTACACATTATCACACGAGACTCTAAAAAGAGGAATTATGTGTAATATTTTAGGGGAAAATAAATGTGTATGGAAATATGTAATAAGAAGCAATGATAAAGTGTTTTCTGTCTTGTATAATTGACAACATGAACCTGCTCCTAAAATAAAAATTGGCATGCTTGGCGAAAGGTATATTTTATAAAATTAAAAAATCAAAAATGAATCATAAAAGTATTTTATTTTTTTAAACATGACGTATAACCGCTACTGATAATTCAAATAATTTAATTTTTTAGAACTTTCTTTCTATATAGGATATGGAAAAATTATAGCATTAAAAATATATGAAATAGCCATAATTCAACATATAAAATTTAAAAGTATTGAATTTGAAATTTCTATAGTCATTAGTCCAGGGGTGGGCAAATAATTTTAAGCGAAGGGCAAAAGGAAATTTTCAAAATGTCTCCCGGGCCAGAGGACTATATCGCGTACACTGTGCAAACGCGAATGTTTTGGGTGGAGTTTTTTTCCTGCCCAAGAATTTTTTTTTTTGACAAAAACACTATAAGTATCATTTTAAAGCGTTTAGACAGAGAAATTTGACAGTTAATAAAAGATAATAGTAATAATAATTTGTCTTACTTAGGTGTATATGCGAACAATTTGTGCCCAGTAAAATATGTCACTTAATTTTTAAAGAAATATGATCCATTATGTTAAATTAATGGTCATTAAATAAATCAGTTAATGAAAGATTTTTTATTTTGATATTTATATCTTAAAGATACAAACTATTTTATTTGCATCATAGTTATTACATTTTTATAGGAACCCATTTATTATAGGATTATTTATTTTTTGAGGAAATGGTGTCTTGTATGAACCTTCTTTAAGTAACCGATTATCTATTTATCCAGTCTTTAATGTTTTTAATTCATATTAACAATGAAAAGACAAGCAATTTATAATATAAAATTAGAAATTTAAAATACATAAAATTGAGTGGTTTATATTCTTCTAAAGTTCATATAGATATCATACTTATGAAAGATGATAATCTATAATATTGGTTAAAACTTCGATGTTATTCTTTGGTATGAAACTTTATTAATTGTTATTGAATTCAAATTTTATTCATGGTTTAATTCAGATATATTACAGAAGCGAAGTTTTAAAGGTGTAAATAGGATTTGAATTTAAAAAAGGTGTAAATATTATGCATATTTTTCATTTTTATTTTGGTGTATTTATGGGATATCTTTGATAATTTAAGCACAGATTTATAATGAATGAATTTGATAGTTTAATTTAGATCTCAGAAAATATGAATTAACATGGAAATTTTCAAAATCTTTGCTAAAGATCAATGCATATTTTTCTTTTACATGGTTAATATTTAGCTTTTATTTGAGAGTTGTTTAAAAAATTTCAATAAATCTAAAAACTGAAAATAAAACGCATAAATCACAAAGTTCTTTTAGCTAAAATCGTAATACGTATATATACTTTTATTAAGAATTATATAGCTTTGTTAATTATATAGGCATTGTTAGCATAAGTTGTTATTTAATATCTTTTCAATTTTCCATTCATATTGATATTTTGCTTCCATGATTATAGAAAAATTCCTATAATGAGAGAAATGAATTCATTCAACCAATAAAGTCATCTGTTAAGTTATTAGATTATTTGTTAGATAAATAAACTTTAATTGTATGACTGTCTGGATCGACAACTTTCCACATCTTTTAAAAACATAATTGAAGTAGAGATTACATTTTATACTAAATTTTATTATAAAGTTAAAGCACTGTAACACACGTTTCCGACAAAAGCCTCTCCTAACAATCCACTTGCGTGCTCCGCTGAGAATTTCATCAATAACCCACCTGAAGTTCGACTATCTGAGGCATTTAAGATCTCTAAAATCCAACCCATCTCAGTACATTCGAGTAGACACGTGCCTGAACCGGATGCCCACTATGGTTAGTGAAATCACTCCCCTTATATGCTAAAGGTCGCATCTCACGCGTGGTACGTATCTATATATTTTATGCCCAATGAATAGCGTCTAATCTCCGTTTCCATCCATCTTCCCTATGATAGATAACCTCTGAGGTAGATCCTTCAGAAACTTACCAGGCGCGTAATCACGTAAATAGATGGGGATGTTTCTAACCGAATATGGATATGAGAAGCGAGTCAGCAGTTGGAGCTGGTACAGAGATAGTTAATGGGGCATGGTTTACTTTCGCTTCATCATAAGTGATGCCTGATCTATAACGGAGACGAGACCAAGTATTCATTATCTTCAGATTTCCCGATGAGAACATATTTGCCCTTTTTTTGTTCTTCTCTTACACAGGCAGTTTATCGAGTATTTTGTGTGTACCTCGTAAATCAATATGTGGATACTAGTCACGGCATTGTTTCTGAGGAATTCTACAGACTTGTTTCGAATCTTTTTAAAAGTTGTTCTTGGTCCTTCGGGAAGCATTCAATTCCATATGAATGTTATTTGAAGTTTCGCTTTATCTTTTAACCAAGAGGCTGTAAATGACTTTAAAAAAGTATTTCACTATTTCAGCTGCATTCAATATATTTATTTATTAATATAAGACTGTCATTTTCCACTTAAGATATTAAAACATTTATTTTCTCCATATCGATTAAAATCATTAATAAATACTAAAATGTGTTGCATAAGTTTCAAATTATCATTATGATGATTACAACTTAAATATCGAATAATATCCAAAATAAACCAGGATTTAATTAGGTTAATCATCTGATAATAGGTAGACTATACCGTTTCAAACCAACCAATTATACATTGTTAGTAGCAAATTAACTTCTCTTAAACCGGATAATGTATGTCAACTACGTTTAATTAGGATTGTTTTGTATCAATTTACTTGGAATAATATCAGAATTTTTACGGTACCGTAAAATGTTTTGCGGCACAAGAGTTAATTCTGTTTAAAGTCAATTTTTTATACCTACTGTTTATAGTTGATTCCGAATGGCTATGAACTTCCTTTACATCTACGGAATCGAACCCACGAATATTATCATCGTGAGGTAGCGTCTTTCTTGTTTCTTTATCACCCAATCTTTTTATGTAGGATCTTTCTAATATAAATTTTAAGACACATTCATTCTATTTTCTGTATACTTAAATTTATGATTCAATTTATTATTTTTAAACACCAATCTATGTACACATATTAATAAATAAATACGTTTGTTTATTTATATGCATAAAGGTCGGCTAATTATCCGAACATATAAAAGCGCTACTTATCAATACTGAAAGTTCTTTGGAAACATGTTTGATTTCGGGATAAATCTATCTTGGAAGCCACGAAGATTTTTTGTTTTCTCATAACTCTAATTATGTTAACGCTTCGTATAACATACACTCAAGAGCCAAAACATTATGACCACCTCTACATTTTGCAATGAACTCGCCTGGATGACGTGGAAGGCACGTGATCAGGTGGAAGTGGTATTTAATTACTGCTGAAGCGTCTGAAGAATCATTCTTTCATTTACTTCTGTGTGTGATGGAAAGGCTGCGGATCTAAGCGATTTTGATAGAGGACAGATTGTAATGGCTCGAAGGCTCGGAATAGGTATTTCCGAAACTGCACGACTCGTGGGTTGTTCTCTATATACAGTTGTTAGTACTTATGCAAAGTGGATGAATGACGGTGAAACCAGAAGCAGACGACATGGTATTGGACGTCCACTCGCTATCAAAGAAAAAGGTCGTCAGAGACTGTCTCGCATGGTGAAACAAAACCAGAGCCAGGCAGTGGCTCAGCTGACAACCCAATACAATGTAAGGCCAAGTAGAGTAGTATCGGAGCACACTTTTCAGCGTACACTGTTCGATTTGGGGCTACACAGCAAACGTCCTACTCGTGTACCTTTGATGACCAAGCATCATCGCCAACTGCGCTTACGCTGGGTCAAGGAACATCGCGACCAGTTTATGCATCAGTGGGAGAGAGTTACCTGGTCAGATGAATCACGGGTTGTCATTCATCACGCCGATGGCCGTATCAGGATACGCCGTCTTTCAGGAGAACAGTTGCTCCCTCAATGTACAGTAGGTCATTTTCCAGCTGGAAATGGAATGTTCCAACAGGACAACGACCTGTGTCACAAGGCTAAAATTGTGTTGGAGTGGTTCCAGGAACATGATGCTGAATTCCAGTTAATGTACTGGCCGCCTAACTCACCGGATCTCAATCCAATAGAACGCATTTGGGAGTCATGGGACGACAGCCAAAGACCACCAATTCGCAATATCTCGGATTTGTTTCTTAAACATCTGGTACAATCTGTCTCCGGCCATCTACCAAGGACTTGTGGCATCCTTGCTAAGGCGGTGTGAAGTTGTGTTGCAGTATTGACAGGTGGTCATAATGTTTTGGCTCTTGAGTGTATATTATGTTAGTGTAGAACACAAATGTGAGCTCCCTAACCCCCGGATCTTCAAGTAACTCTTCCTTCCAAACAAAAGATTTTGGATTTAACTTGTAGTGCACCGAAGACAATGGTAAGTCAAAGTCAACCGAGAAACATACATATTTGATTTCTTATTACAAATAATCAGGAATTTCGTGTCACAGGAAAAATATTTATACCAAAGAGTTTAGCTATCTGTTTATCTCTCCCTATGCTCATATGAGCCTGTACCTCTTATTCTGTCTCAATTATGGATGAATTATTAGATTTGAGATTCGGAATAATTATACATCGTTAATAGACTTTATTTTTATTTTTAATTAACTTTGTTTAAAAACACTTCTATACAACAGAAAATACTGAAATACGTAGATTCCAAACAAAAACTGGTTCAGAATTATTCATTTTGTAGCCCACAAAAATTAAACTTCATGGCATACTAAATAAGCATTAATTTCCCTGTTATTAATCACAATAAGTATGCTCTGTATCGTAGCTTGGGCAACACTGTCTATATTGGAAGACGGGCCTCTTTTATAGAGTTTAGGGCAAGTGTAGTACATTCTGTAAAACACTGGCTTTACAGTCATCTACAAGTTTCTAAAGAGAAAGGAATTTGTCGATCAAAGACGATAACTTACAAATCATGAGACCCATGCATCACATCAGTATTTTGGTTGCCAAAAGATAATCCAATTTTTGTTTGTTTAATTTTCTGTAATATTAGAACATTTGACCATCCGAAATGGTAAAAGCGGAATGTATCAATAAGTGTATAAAGAAGTTACGATTTTTCAAATGTACATTTGAAGCACCATATTTTGTCTATGTAAATAAATATCTGTATATATTTTACACTGTACCTATTTATACAGTGTTCAAAATATAAGTGGCGCTATGATGAATACATTGCATGACCGTTGGGGTTATATCTGGGCATTATTATTATGCGGCTTCGAAAATCGCCATCCTCCTAATCGCTAATGGATTAAACCAGAGTAAATAAGATGTATATTCTTTTTTGCTGATTTAAAAATTCCTCGTTCTGTCAAAAGTGGCCTCTTGCACGGTTATGTATAAGTCAATTTACAGGAATGCAAGTAAGGCTATTACTACTGCCCCAAGTAAAGAGGCGGCATTCAGAGATTCAGAGGAGCAGCCGGAGGCGTCGTAATGAAACAGTAGTTCAACAATTCTGCCTGAAAGTGGCAGCAGCAATAAACAGCAACAGGTAAAAAGGAAAAAAGAATCCCTAGGTATCATGTGATCTTTAACGTTATGCGCTTTTCCCACATAAAGACAGTCTCTACATATCTAAGCATCAAGTGTCTATAAAAAATCTGACTAAGAAATGACTTCTACAGGAAAAATCAACCTACTTCATTCAGAAAATCAAGTGCTGTTTGTACTAAAGTACCATAACAGTATATCATATAAACAAAATAAATCTTGAATTAAAGCTTCAAATGCATTTAATTTCGTTAAAAATAAGGTGTTATATGAACAAAAGTTACTGTATAGAAATTTGTCTATGAAAAGTTGTCCATCATTTTGTGTTTATTGTATTCCAGCT
>CM063505.1:151942414-151997414 GCA_032207245.1 Pardosa pseudoannulata
TTTACTAAATTTTCTTCATTTATTAGAAATTTTATAAAATTTTCTCCAGGAATAAATTTTTCAAGTGCAATTTTCTATGATAATATAAAAAATAAATCTAAAAATGTAAAAACATGAACTAGTTTCTACGTTTAAACCTTTATCGAACGGTGGTTTTGCAGCGAATCCACCTGTTAAAAGTTTCTTTTTTCTACTTTTCAAAGACATATGAATGATTTTTTAAAAATGTCTATGTTTGTGACAATTTAAATTTACAGCAGATAAAAACACTACACTTAATTCATTTTTCCATTTGAAATATCCATTTTTAAATTTGCTTTACTCAGAAAATTTAGAAATTCGATTTATCTTCCTTGAGACACCAAATACCTATATTTATCCAAATAACACTTAAAAACTGTTTAGCTATTTTTTATCATACACTTTTAATGATAATTATTCATTGTACTCCCATCTTAATAAAAAAATAAAAAAAACTATTATATTCACACAGTACAAAAGGATAATTTTGCATTTAAACCAGAACTCTCACTTTTCTTCTTCCCAATGAATGCACATTTTTTCAAGTATTTTACATTTATAAAGTTTATATATAACATTTATAAACTAATTTAATTAATTCCTCAGATATTTATACAAGTGTTTTAAAGGGTTAAAGAAAAAAGTTCTCCGAACGTAGACGGATACCTTAATACAAAATTAGGAATTTAGGTTCTTTTTACGTTGATACGACTTTTTACTGAAATAAATATCAACATGTGAAAAGACAAATATTTCGGAACTCGTGATCTACACTTGTTGGGTAGAGAACTTCCATCCCCTCCCCAGTCTGACCACTTCTGGGCATTAATGGGCAGTTTTCTCCCTCCCCCCTTCAATCGCGAAATTCAGCACGCGCGTTCTCAAGACTTGGTTCCGAGTAAATGAAACTATGGCGTGACACGACCTGTTTCAGCATTTTGACGAAAAGATGTACTCGGCCGAAAACAAGTTGGAGAAAAAAAATAGAGCAAGATGAGATAATGAAAGATTTTAGCATTAAAGAAAGATTATGGGAAGATTACATTCCTGCCTCCCGCATCCCCGCCGTCAAGAGAAAGAAAAAAAAACTCTTCTAATGTTTCTAATTTTTTTTATCCTTTTCTGAAACTATTTAAGTACCTTCCGAGCTAGAAAAAAAAAGAGCACGTTATCTTCGTATTATAAACGAATTTATATAATTTAAAAATCCATCCACTTGAATTGTTCCGGGCTTAGAGCATGTTGTTTCTATTGTTCTATAAAGCGCTTAATTTGAAAAAAGAAATTATTTTTCATATTTCGTTTAAGATGAAATGCTATTATTGATTTGAAGAAATTGTAAGATTCTAGTATATAAAGCAAGGGCTTAATTGTTTAAAATAATATTGCATGCTGATACAAGTCTGAATTTCAGTTTTGAGTTTAATTTTAATATTAGTTTGACCAGAGTAGTATTTTTGTTTGGTATTTTAGCAATATAAAGTTATAAATGTAGTTCAAGGTAAAATAAAAGTGATTTACAAGACATATTACAAGGTATATTTCATGTACACTCGGACTTCGATAACTCGACTTCCTATAAGTCGAATAATCAGCTAACTCGAACTTTTAATCAAGTCCCGAATCATTTCTATACTTTTCTTTAAAACACTGTCATGATAACTAAAAGTGAACATCTTTTAAGTCGAAGTTTTTGTGATAGATTTCCCTGGTACAAAACACAATTCTGCTCAAAACTTCGAAAGCCAGTCCCCTCTTGACCTTCGAGAACTTTCGTTCTCGAAGGTCACGAGCAAGCACAGGACGTTATTCACACCTTAGAACAGTACCTGGAGACCATCAAAGGTACAGACAACACCCTATTTAACTGTATACAAAAATTAGGTGACTTTATGAATGCCAACAATCTTAAAAATAACTGCTTTTTTCAAATGAGGTTTACATGGTATGTAAACTAATTAATATGTAATGAGGCCAAATTTCTTGAGTTTTAGTAAAACTTTTGAACACATTCTTCTCTTGTTGTTTACATAGGCTATTTAATATTGAAATGCTTACAAGTATACTATTATGGCACATTTCAAACCATTTAAACCATGTCGAACTATCTTAAGTGCCAGTTGAGACGAATGGTAGGTAACTTGAACAATAACTCGAACTTCGGATAAGTCGAGTATTTTTGGGATTCCCCTCGGGCTTCGAGTTATTGAAGTTCGACTATATATATTACACACATATGCATAATTTCGGAGAAAGTAGAAATCTTTACTACATTAAGTCCATTTTAATACTTTCAATCACAGTTTGTCTCATAATTTCTTGTAGATTACTAAGTGTTGTTGTTGCCACTGCCACTTAAACGAGGTAAACATATGAGCCAGAGACCACACGAGTTAAAGTGAAGGGGTAAGTCTTTCGTTTTGACTAGTACGATGGATTACTACCACTATGCTGGTAGAACGTTTTAGCTTAAGTGGGTCTTTGTAATTTAGAAGCAGAGACCAAGCAAAAGATTTCCGGGATTGGCCTCCCATTCCCAAGAGGTATCATTTCAGAACTTGGAGGAAATTGTTACGATTAACATATTTTAAGTGACTCAGTAACGATTAACGGATACGAAGGATCTTATGTCGGCTCGAACCCCAAACCCGCAACCTTCCAGTTTACGAGATTGTTGCGTGTGCCACCTGAACTATCGCTGCTCCTTAGATAATTAGAAAAAGACTTAGCAATTTAAGTCTCACAAACATCGTATTTTTAGGTCCCTCTGAATTATCCCAGTCTTTTCCTTATATTATTAGCAGCCATAAAGTAATGTTGACTGAATCCGAATAGTCGGATTGAATTAAAGAAAACGTCTGTAGAACAAAATCCATTAAGTCTTCTGTTATATTTCTGAAAAGGTCACTAAATGGTTTCACAAACACAAGCAATGATTTTTCAAGAAGCATAAAAAATGCAGCAAAATAGTCTTTGATAATGAAAACAAATATACCATGATTTAAATCTCTTTTACGATGACACAACAGCAATTACATCTTCAAACAGAACTAATTACTTGAGACTTCATTTTACGCTTCTGGGCATTGGTTGCGTACGAGAAACAACTCTTTTAAGAGCATCCTTTTATTGCGAATAAGCTTCAAGTCGTGGAGGCTTTTAAAGTGCATTTTTGCTATAAAATAAGATCTGGGAAGAGTCTGATTCATTAATCATTAGCAACATCCTCTTCCACTTCACTGGACTCGGGAAAGAAACACAGTTAACGGAATATTTTACGAGCAATTTGAAAGTATTTTATAAGTTTTTCGCCGTGCCTGCCCGCAGATAAGGCAGCATCTTCTAATTAATCACTGTCTGTCATCCCAGAGTTTATGGATTGAATGTGATTATACAATCTTCTTCATAAAATTTGATCATTGGATCCTCAAAGTTTTATGGCAAAGTTATTATTCATATCTGATTAAAAAACGGAAAGCGCTATCGTACTTGCTTTCGAGTTTCTGCTTGCAGACCAAGGCAGCTGCGTTAAAAGTTGTGATTAAAAGGCTTGACAAGTACTTTATCATTCTGGGATTAAATTTCACAGCGGCTGTCGTTTGGAATGCCTAGGAAACTGAAAAGCGAAACGTTCCGTAAGAGAGGTTTTAAGTCCAGTCAGCTTATGGAATCAATTTAATCTGCGACAAATGTTACTTCTCTTAATCCATTAAAAAGTAAAGTTTGTAAAGTGTAGAGGGAATTCGTAAATCCGAAACTTTCGAATATCGGATAGTACGAATACGAATAAGGCCAGAAATAAAATAGAAAACAAAAATTCTGAAGTTATTGCTCTGAAAATTGTCTCAAAAATGAAGACTTTATTCAAAAGCCAATTCTCATCCTAGTCATTTACATTCAATAAACAATTAACTAACATTCACCCGACGGGAGTAAATTCTTAGATTATCTCTATAAGTTTATGAAACGCGGTTTCAATCTTTAACAACCCTTAGAAGTATCTATGCATAATCTCATACAGTTCTGTTTATCATTCCATCTATGTTCTCTCGTTATTTATTCTAAATCTGATCTAACTCTTAGAGATTATTTTTTTAGTTGACAAAAATCTTTTGGAATTATTTTTTATAAATATTTCACTTTATAGCTTAGATGGAAAATGTTCCTAAGGTATGTTATGGTTGAGAGTCAAGAACAAAAGCAATTTTCGTGAATGAAATTAAGAGCAAAAACAATCTTTTAAAATTTACAAACAAAAAAAGATAATTTTAGACACTAAAACAATTTGATTAATTCTTGAGAATTTACTTAATTTTGAATAACAACGTTATTTAAAGATTAAGTAAACTTTCAACGTTATTCCAAACGATACTAACTTGAGTAAGTTAACAACGCTATTCAAGACTATCTTGAATAACGTTGTTATTCAAGATAGCCATAAATAATCCTTAAATTTTAACGTTTAAAAAGTTAGTCAAAGCTGGTGAAAGTCAGATGAAATATGATTTAATGCATAAATATGTTTTCATGCATAATATAGATAATAGAAATCTGTTATATCTTGAAACTATGTTTAAGTTTATTTAATTTTTCTTTCTCCTTGCCAAGAAAAACCATATGATGCATTATTTTGATACTATATCTTGATAAGTGAGTGAATTTAATTTTATTATAATTTTTTAATTAACGATTTTTGTATTTCGGAGCGTTTAACAACTACTCCGTTTCTTTGAAAGTGTTTACTTGAGTGGATTTTCGAAAGTGGTTTAAAGTCAATTAATGATAAAAATAAACGCAATCTTCTATGATCGTTTTTTTATTTATAAAAAATTCCCCTCAAAATTTTTTAAAACTTTCACCTTTTCGTCAGTACAAATTTACGTATTATTAAAGTGACAAATACTATTACTTAAAAGTAATGTAAGTTCACTTTCCATATAATATGTAATTTTATTACATAATGTAGTAAAATTATATTACATAATTTTACTACATTATTATAACTAATACCTTAAAAGCTATCACATTCTAAACTTTAATCAATTTAATATTTAAAAACATAAAATGACCACATTAACGTATAATAATATTTTTCAATCCATATTTGCTATTCCTGTTTTCTATTTGCAATCGAAAATTTGTGCAGAAAAAAATTGAAACGATGAAATCTAAGAATTCTGCAAGTTTAAGTAACAAAAATATCTTGTATCGTAAGATATATATTACATAACGGTTACATTACATTTAACGCTCTGAGTTTAATTTCCAATTTTCAAGATCTCTGCTATAAATATTTTACCAAATTTTCAAGTATTTTTTTAGTGTTTATAATTTTGTCATTTGAATCAATACTTATGAAATTTTGAGCCTACCACATAAATTTACTTTTTAGGCAGGTACATTGACTGAAAATATTACGAATAGATATATTTATTTCAAAACTTTACTATGCTTACGTATGATACTAAATAATTCTCTTATGATGATGTTCTTTTAAGCTGTGATTTATCCATGTCAGGATATTCAGTAATGTTTAACATGACAGCTAATTACTAAGAAGCACAGAATGTAATATTCAAAGCTCTTTAAAGTTCATAATTGTTTTACTCAAGCAATCAAGATTTCAAGCCCTGGATGGTTCTCGGAGGGGCGTTCTAGTTGCAATGGTCTTTCCAGAGCGTCCGAAACATGCTTTGGATTGCATAGGGTTGAGGTCCAGAGATTTATTTGTCCAATCTTTCTTTCGAATAATTTTATTTTCTAGAAATTCTTCTACCAGAAGAGCTTTATTTTATAATCAATTAGGATAAACTCAGGGCCAACTGCACTCCTAAAAAGGCGAACATAGAACCCCAAAACTTCATTCTTGTACCTCATCGCAGTCAAAATGCCTCTTTAAAACATGGAGGAGTGTGCGGGAATCCAACAAGATGCCTGTTAAGACCATTAAACTCCCAGGGCAGTTGATTAACAGTTGATTTCGAGGACATTAGAAGGCAGGTAGTGGGTCCTTCTTTCTCACTATATGAAGGTGCCGTGAGAAACTGGGGTTAGGCTGAACCAGGATTCATCAATGAAGAGAACGGTCATTCATTGATCCATACTCCAATCACTATGCTCTCTTCACCATACTAAACGAACTCTACTGTTTGTAGAAGTGAGCGGTACTCCAATAGCAGTTCTTGCAAACAATCTTCTGTCATGAAGTCCTCTGGAAACAGTTATACTTGAAACTCGGGTTCGCATACAGTTTACTCTGAGAAACTGTAGAACCCTGTTACGCTTTGCTATAATGCATTAATGGTTATTTTCTCTGGCCGTCTTTGCTCTTCGACGACTTTACCCAGGGTTTCTCTCGATGAGTCCAGAATCTTGGAACTGTTTCTATAAGGTGCAAATGACACTGAGTGTTAAATTGGATTCTTTAAAAATCTAGACAGGAGAATGACATATTTCTAGCCATTCCATAATTTGCAGCCCCCGTCTATTATATAAACGTTTGCTGGTATTTATTTTTACTGATAGAATTTGAACTTAATCGATTGATTAAAAAAACCCCAAGAAATTCAGCGAGATGTGTTGGCGAACGATATGCATGTTTTGTCACACGTGCTTACAAAGTTCCTCTAGTGCCTCCACACATACACACGTGTACGCTTACGCACTTGACATAAAAGATTTCCACCTTTGTCCTCGAAGCAGTGGTTTTACATTTTCTCCAGTTCATACGTATTATTCATTTTACGTCATATTCATTTTATAAAATTCGATAAAATATGCAAATTCTCCTAATTTTGAACATGAGTGTAATTACGAATTATTTTGTGGCCAACTAATTTTTGGCAATGTTTGCTTGGTGAATTGGAAACGGTAAAGACAATTTCTTTTGCTATGCAAACACGAAGTGACCAGAATCTACTTAAAGGTACACAGAAATGCAAATATAAAATATAGGGCCGTAATGTAATTTCTTTCATATTTTTTAAAACGTATTTTTATGACTTCAGGTAGACTTTAAAAGATAACTTATTCACATTTCCTACGATAGTAAAAATAATGTTTTTTGTAATAATACGCAATAGGAAAGCTGTAGATGTAGTGATATATATATATATATATATATATATATATATATATATATATATATATATATATATATATATATATATATATATATATATATATATATATATATATATATATATATATAAAGGAAAAATGTCCTAAAAATAGTTCTAATATTTGAAGTTTTCAGCTATAAAGTATATTTAACTTTTTCCGAGTGAACGACAAAATCCTTTTTATTATTGCCGGTGATCTAAAACTGTCACTATACTCAATTCTCAAAAGATAAATTGAATATATTTTTAGAAAATTGTACCTCACAGACGTGAACAAAACTTCTATCCTTCTAACTACTGCACTAAAAATAATTAAATTATTACAGTAAAGCAAGGTAATTTAAAATAATTAAAACTACTGAAGTAGTGCTTGAAATTCCCGTTAAATATACTGTGTGTATTGACTAGAATATAATCCTTTTAATTCCGTTAGTATTCTAAAAAAAATGCATGCTCGTATTCACTGCTTAAATGCTCCATGTGCCCTTAAGACAGATCGGAATTTTACGAAAATATATGCTATCAGCGGGGTTGAAATCTAGAGACTATAGCAATGGTATGCAGCTTCCTTCCTTTGCGGTCACTGTCGTTTCGAAAAATTAAGTAAATGATGCAAAACACAGAAATATCTTTTTTTAACGTCATACCGCTATCTTTATGCCTCACAGATATTTTGTAATTAAAATAATAAACTGTTCAAAGTGGAGAATATTTTTCGTGTGAAAAAAATCCAGGTTTTTAAGTGAAAACGTATGTGTAATTTTTTCTTTGTTTTGAAATAATTTTAAAGAGGTAACAAACAGTTCAAGAGGTGATCAAAAAGTAAGGTTCGAAAAAGCAGAAGAGAAAAGTATAGATTTTCTTACATACTACCAATACAACCGAATAGTAGTATTTACATGATTTTTTTTTCAGAATATAGTTTTCATATGGGTTTAGACACTTGTCATTGCGTGGAGGGAATTTAAATATTCCTTTCTAATAAAAATCCTGAACTTGTCTTTTTGGCTACATTACTGAGATTTGTTTAATCTTGAGTGAAGCGAAAGGGGGTATCCTTCTAAGTGTTCTTAACCCGTTCGCGACCAGCGTCTCGTGGACGCGAAGCAGTGATTCCACTCTTATCAGCCCAGCGCCCCATCCACGCTAAGAGCTACCATTGATATTGAGAGAACAGCCTGAGAATCGGAGATGGGAAAGTTTTAGTTCAATTTTTAAATGTTAAATTTAATTACTAGATGGCCTTAAATGGCAACGGTTTTACCAAGGTTGACTCGTATAGCATTTACGTGCTGGTCCTCAAGGCATTAAAGTAAGGAAAAAGGTGAAAGCCACTTGAAGCAAGGTTTGGGATATTATCACTCTTAATTTCGGCAAACCCAATAGTATTCTTGAGACCGAGGACAAAGAGGAAAGAGAAAAGAACCTCTTAGCTATAAAAAACCACTCTAGGGCAAAATATTGCAGCAAAACCTTATTTAAAAATTTTCACTTCTCAATACAGACCATGACCATTGCCGGAGGGATTTATAACAAAATATTTTCGAATATTAAATTTTCAAGCAAATTTTATTTAATGGATATCTTTAGCATTTTATTTCTATTGTTTCTTATTTAATTTTAATAAATTCACATACTAATATTTTAAGCACAAAGCACAAAATGCACGATATTATTATAGTCATGTTCATGTTTTATAATGCACAAATTTTTTAAAAATATCTGTTTACTATATTAATCTTATAATCACCCTACATATAGCATTGTATATATTAAGTTTCAAAGGTAAAATTTCTTTTCTTAACTACAAATAATTTTAGAAAAAGAATTTTAATGTTGTAAACAAGACAGCTAAAATTTTGTGTAAATAATTCAGTATTGTGTGTTGAGGAAATTATAAATATTCTTTAGAATACTGTATAAATATTTGTTATTATAAATTCTTTTAAGGGATAAATGATCAGGTTTCGAATGAACTTGTTTTTTTGCATCTTATGAAAATGAACACGAAATGGTTATAAGAAGTTGAGGTGAGCCTAAGAGGCAATTTGGTGAGTTAACTTTTCTAATTTTTAAAACATAACCCGGAAAAAAATACCATGTCCAACTAAAAACCATACAATTATGGGATGTTTAAATTTTATTTCAAAGCTTTTAGACTGAATCACATGGTATGGATAACGACCTTTTTTTGATTAATCGTATAATTTTTCCAATTTTTGATTATATTTGACTGTTTCATAGTTTTTAAAATAGAATTTGGAAAAAAAATATGTCAATTATTTCAACATTTTTATGTGATAATATCATATTTAAAACATAGGCTTATTCATTCCCCACTATTCTACAGGGATCTCGAATGCAGTTAATATAAAAAAAATATATATTTGTAGAAAGCAGAACTAGATTTTTTATTTCTCTTATATTTTTCACTTTCGGACTAAATGTTTAATGTTTTCTACTACTGACCTACTATGCGTAATAATAATAATCCTTTTAAAATAAGTATTTTCAGACCAGATTATCCTTTCTCTAATAAACATGGTCTTGGCTTACTAAACAGAATTGTGACGATTTAATTTTTCTGTTGTTTTCTAATTTAAAAATATTTTCTTTCATCCATTACACATGCGCACATTATTTAAAATTTTTCTACTGTCAGTAAAATTGGAAATATCCTCATCAGTACCTGGATGTTTTACATCAATATATAAATTCTCTACGTAATTCTCTGGATATAGCAAAATAGTAGACCGTACCACTTCCGACAAACCTATCTCTTTGAAAACATTACTCTAAAAATCTCATTTGGTTGGGTTACGTCTCCAATGATTTCATTCCTGGGACACAAATCTACAGATTGTTTTTATAACAACCAAATAACTACAAGAATTTTAGATTTATCACTATAAAAACTTACATCACCATAATATCTTCCTCATTTTAAATACCACCTTCAGATAGTTTTTAAGCAATTAGAACCAAATTATTAATTATTTTAATTTGGGTCAGCATGTTATTTTAATGTCTCAAGCAGAGTGGAAACATAGCCTGTGAGATGTTAAGAAGGAGTGGAATGTATAATTAAATCTATAAACTAAAATAAAGACTTTATGATTGAGAAATGACCAAAGGGAAGGGATTTGCTAACAGTTTATTGTAGATTACAATTTGACATTAAAAAGCAAATGTATTACTATCAATAGAGAATTAATGACTACTAGCATTTAAGGTTTTAACACAGTACAATAGATAAGAATGGTAAGAACGAGGAGGATACATAATACGTAAACACAATCAAATAGAATTAAATGTATATGGATTGGATGAGCGTTGGGAAAATGAAAACTCAATAGGATTTATTATTAAAGGAATTAAGAATTTACTTACTACAATGACTTTGAATATTTTCACTCCAAACGTCGTCCAAACCATCGACTTTAAAGAAACATCAAGAAAAAACAGAGTATATTGGTTCGTAGCCGATTTAATCCCCCCCCCTCCATGCTCTTAACGAACACTATTATATTTTTTTTCAGATGGCGATACTCTACAGATTCTTTTTATAACAAGCAAATAACTTCGAGAATTTTAGATTTATCACGATAAAAACTTAGTAATAACATCTTCCTCATTTTAAATATCATCTTCAGATAGTTTTTAAGCAGTTAGAACCAAATTATTAATTATTTTAATTTGGGTCAGCAGGTTATTTTAATGTCTCAAACAGAGTGGAAATATTGCCAAAAAATAAAATCTCATTTGGTTGGGTTACGTCTCAAATGACTTCGTTCCTGGGATACAAATCTACAGATTGTTTTTATAACAAGCAAATAACTTATTTATCACTATAAAAACTTACTAATAACATCTTCTGTATTTTAAATACCATCTTCAGATAGTTTTTAAGCAGTTAGAACCAAATTATTAATTATTTTAATTTGGGTCAGCATGTTATTTTAATGTCTCAAGCAGAGTGGAAACATTGCCTGTGAGATGTTAAGAATAAGTGGAATGTATAATTAAATCTATAAACTAAAATAAAGACTTTATGATTGAGAAATGACCAAAGGGAAGGGATTTGCTAACAGTTTATTGTAGATTACAATTTGACATTAAAAAGCAAATGTATTACTATCAATAGAGAATTAATGACTACTAGCATTTAAGGTTTTAACACAGTACAATAGATAAGAATAATATGAACGAGGAGGTTCATAATACATAAACACAATCAAATAGAATTAAATGTATATGGATTGGACCAGGGTTGGGAAAATGAAACCCAATAAGATTTATTATTAAAGTAAACAAGAGTTTACTTACTACAATGATTTTGAATATTTTCACTCCAAACGTCGTCCAAACCATCCACTTTAATGAAACGTCAAGAAAACACAGAGTATATTGGTTCGTAGCCGATTTAATTCCCCCGCTCCACGCTCTAAGTGAACACTATTATTTATTTTTCAGATGGCGCTACTCTCAACGATAACAAAATAAACACACTTTACAAAACTATTAAGCAATTGCTGCAGCTGATCCAGCATCATGGCTGCTGGACGGAACATTGCCAAAAAAAAATCTCATTTGGTTGGGTTACGTCTCCAATGACTTCGTTCCTGTGGCACAAATCTACAGATTGTTTTTATAACAAGCAAATAACTTCGAGAATTTTAGATTTATCACGATAAAAACTTAGTAATAACATCTTCCTCATTTTAAATATCATCTTCAGATAGTTTTTCAGCAGTTAGAACCAAATTAATTATTATCTTAACTTTTGGGTCAGCATGTTATTTTAATGTTTCAAGCAGAGTGGAAACATTGCCAAAAAATAAAATCTTATTTGGTTGGGTTACGTCTCCAATGATTTCATTCCTGGGACACAAATCTACAGATTGTTTTTATAACAACCAAATAACTTCGAAAATTTTAGATTTATCACTATAAAAACTTAGTAATAACATCTTCTTCATTTTAAATACTATCTTCAGATAGTTTTTAAGCAGTTAGAACAAAATTATTAATTATTTTAATTTGGGTCAGCATGTTATTTTAATGTCTCAAGCAGAATGGAAACATTTCCAAAAAATAAAATCTCATTTGGTTGGGTTAAGTCTCCAATGACTTTGTTCATGTGGCACAAATCTACAGATTGTTTTTATAACAAGCAAATAACTTCGAGAATTTTATATTTATCACGATAAAAAATTATTAATAACATCTTCCTCATTATAAATATCATCTTCAGATATTTTTTAAGCAGTTAGGACCAAATTATTAATTATTTTAACTTTTTTGTCAGCATATTATTTTAATGTCTCAAGCAGAGTGGAAACAGTGTCAAAAAGTTTGAAAATCACTTCTCTATTCGGTCTTATTAGCTCTCGTGTAACAAAAATGTAGAGCCTATTGTTCCCTAATAATCCAATCACTGCTATATCAAATTTGAAATTCTTTCATGATTTGAGACTTTGGGTCATATATCAAAGTGTGACTGTTTACTTTCACACTAAACATAACATAACCGGTAATGTACATGTACAAAAATGCGATGGGTAATATATTAGAAATTCTTATTCTTTGTAAAGCATAAAAATTGACACTATACAATTTTGTATAGTTACAATAAAGTTTATTTGTTTATTTCTTTCCCAATATCTATATTTCATACATTCAATGAGGAAAAATGAAGTCAGATTATTTGACCAGCTATGGTAGAAGTAGACATGTAAGTGTTAGTATGTTTACTGTTAATTGATAATATTTAGTAATAAAACTGAATCTATGCTAATCAAAAGTCAATGAAAAACTGTAGATCAAATAATTTTCCTCGATATATCAACCCTTTCGAAGGTCGTGGGAAGATTACTTCCCACCTACATGCTCTTACAGAATAAACCTGCAGGAAGCGCAAAGCCCATTATAATATATTAGTCTTGCTATTATAACGATGGAAAGACTGATTCCAGCTTCGGTTTTGCGTAGTCATCTATTGTTTGATCAATGGAATATAATTAGCACTTCTGTTTGGAAAGTTTAAAAACTTTATGTGAGAAATAAATGACCCATGAAAGGGTTAAAGGGGCTGTAGCACATGTTGATATCTATTTCCATTTATATACAGCTTTTACGAAATCTAAAAAGTCTTGAAACTTATATTTGCTTACTCATGCAAAGCAAATCTGATATTGTTAACGCTCTAAGCGGTTCGCACGTACAATTACGCCAAACCGATAATGACTTCAAAACGTACAATTTTCGACATCCAAAATCGTTTCGAAAATGGATGCCAGTACTTTCCCCCATGGAGTTTTGATGTAGGAGGATCAGGTCGATTGTTTAGGAACTGCACCCCATTTTCACTGACATTTCTTGAGGGATGCACCCCTACCTCCTGAGGCACAAAGACGCAAGTAAAGGGACAATAACGAGGGTGGATTTCTCGTATTCCATTCTAGTCGACAAAGGCTGAAGGAAAAAATCATAGAACGCTTTGGCTACTGACACAGTAAAGCTTTAGAGTATTTTTTGCCTCGATGTGTTCCACTCGGAGGGTTAAAATAACATAGTTTCAATTATTTATATAAAAAATCAAGTGCAAGCTAATATAATTACCAAAAGTTATCTCAATCTAAAACCTTAAATACTGTCGTAATTTCGAAGGTGATTTCCGAATTAAAGAAAGAGTTTCATTCTATTTGTATGCATATAATAGTGCAATATATTTAAAAATATGGTTCCGTTGTACAGTTTTCTTTACTTAATTAGATCAAGGAATATCAGAAATGTTCTATCACATAAGAAAAAGGAGAATTTGACACCAGAGGTTGGTAAATTATAATCTCATTTTCGGAAATCATTTTTTTCTTCTTCCGACATTAATAAAGAAAACTTCATTTAATTAACGTCTCTATGTAGATAATGCTTTTTCTTTTGGATGCTTTAAATCGAAATTTCCAAGCCTATCCAACATGCGGAAGTTTTTATCCCCATCAGCATGCATAAGCCATGCAACATTTCTGCAATAATTAGATACTTTACTTTGAGATTTAACTAATACTTCAACCAGCATACATTAATGTACCTGAACAAATATACTGCAACAAAAATTCCGAAATTAATAATACATTGAATCTCATTAAGATTTCATCGTTAAGCGAAACATTTGAACGAAAAGAACTAAGGCGCATCTCTCACGCAAACCAATTAATTACTACAAAAAGGTTCTTTATGATTCAATTTGCATAATTTGAATCGTGGTCTTTTGAGTTGGATGGAACAAATAAGTAAAAATATATTTAAAAAAATTTCAACACGAAACTTCTCTAAATTCTATTTTACCATAATAATTAACTAGGAATAATTAACTAAAAAATTCAATCTTGCTACAGGGTTATTTTTTCGGATAGTAGTAACATTAAAACACAAAATACCCTCATTAAAAAAGATGAACGTACAAAATATTTAAGCGAAGGAAAGCAAATTCGGCACCTGTTTGAAATGGGCAATGAGAGAAAGCATGAAAACCCCAAGCAGAACTTATAATATGAGGCTCATCCATAAAGTAAGTTTCTCTATTTAAAAGAAAAAAAAAGAACTCGCACTTTCACGTACATATTTATTGGAAACAAGTACAGCAATGTTTCAGCTATTTTAATACAACATAGCCACCAACAGAATTGAGACACTGTCGTATTGTGGGATCAACTTTTGTATACCTCTGTCGTCGAACTCTGTCGCCTGTGAATGGACCAGCCTTACTTTTTCAGAACACCGTTCACACCCCTTTCGATACCCACATCGTCTGTTTGAATTTGGTCCTGATCGAAGATTCACTATGATGTCAATGCATTGACTGCTGCTTGGTTTCCGGGGTAAGGTGCGAAATCCAAGTCTCATTGCCCTTGACGATCGTGTCGAGGAACTCATCGCCGTCATCGTGATACCTTAGCAGAAGTGTCAGTGCTGCTTCTAAGCGTTCAATTTTGGTATCGGCTCATAGACCTGACAGAACTGACGATGAATTTCAATTGGTGCAATACTTTGTGCATTCAAGATCACCGACTGAACATTACAGGCTGCGGGAGAAGGAATTAGAGTTTCCATTTCGGACCACTGTTATTCCGCAACTAGCACGAATCAGGACTTGTCCAGCTGGCATACGATTAATACGTCATAGATCTGTTAAGCACGTGCAATTCACGCGGCTAATTACGTTTACTTTAAAGGGGAAAACATCAGGAAACTTACTTTCTGGATGCGCCTCGTATTAATGTTTACCCTCGAAATATACTTTGCGTTTGTTACATATTTTTTTTACCTAATTCTGAACACAATATTGTGTTTTGTTTCCAACATTATATTTGTAACCCCTGTCTAATAAATACTTTCTTTTGTAACTTTTAACGAATCAGTCTATGTTCCCATTAAGTAGGTTCTCTTAAAATTTCAATGGCCGATCGATTGCCGAATTGTTTTACTGCTGATCTTCAGTACCGGAGTTTGAAGTTTCGAATCCCACTGTGGCATAGGTGTTCGCAGCTCTTCGGAATCGGTTTTAAGCAGTAGATCTCGGTGTCATTTTCCATTGTGTTGTAGAAAACTAGACCGCAGTGCTTCAAATCATATCCAAGTTTCAATGTGCTATTCCTTTGATGTCTTTAACGGTTAAATATATTATAAAAGGATAATAACTTACTTTAAATAAACTGTTTTCTTTAGATTAAAAAAGGATGGCATATAACATTTTTTTTACTATACTTATCCATGGAGAGTGAATTATATAAATCTATCTACATTTTGTAATGATTTTAGGTGTTGCTAAATAAATGCAGATAAATTACATGATATAACTTAAATTTTACATATCGCTTGGGGAACTAGTTAGTGGCAATTTGAACCATGTTAACTATCGAAGAGAATAATGATTTTACATAATTTATTATTATCTATTGTCTTATCTTTCTTTGGAAGAAACAATAAAGATATCGACTAAAATCGTAATGTTCTATACTAAAATAGGTATTCCAGTTGTTCCTTAATCATTTAAAAAATCATTTTGTTACATATTTTTCGAAACGTTATGAATAGTTTATTTGCATATATTTTGAAGTCGATAAAGGTCTATTCTTTCTAGGTTGATATAGAGGTCGGAATGTCTTTCGATTAATATGAAAACATGCTGTTGCAAATTCTCCATTTTCATTCAAATACGTAAGGACAGGATGTTCCCCATTTGCAGTTCATTGGTGGATGGGTTGTGGGTTTTTTTCTGGAACACATATCTTTTGAAGAAAATTCAAATTTAAACATCCATTTTAGAGACTTTTCGTTTTATTTTTAACAATGGGAAAGCACCATCGTTGATATTTCAACAGGACTAATTTAATTTGCTGGTTGATGTGATGGTCAGTTTATAAGTTGATATTCAAGTTTTTAAATTAATATGGACAGATTCTACTTCTATTGTATTCAAATTCGTGAGGTTTTTATGTAAACAATTTGCATTCAAATAGTGACTGTATTGTAGCATTTTTCTGGAAGCAAACATCTTTTGCTAGAGTATTACTTGACGAGTATATCTCTCAGTATTACATCATAGATGCAAGTTCACGAATCCTTCATCTATGAATGCGTATAATCTCATAATGTCATGTTGTATCACAAGAAAACCTCTTATGTGCCTACTTGGTTCCTCCTCAAGTATGTTATACAGTTATCAAAATAATTATTTGTACTAGATTATCTTCTTTAAATTATAATAAAATCAAGTAAACGATTTTAGAAAAAAAGTAATAAATTAGTGTAATGTAGTATGATTTTAAAGCTACAAAAACGAAATAAAATAATTAGTCTTTATAGTTTAACAGACATATACTAAAATATAAAATCCAAAGTAAGTATTTTCACCCTAGGTTAGTGCGCCGTAATTAAAGAAAATTTAATGCTTTAGGTAAAGTTCTTTAGTTTAAACTACTTTTTAAAACGTTGTGGCTTAAATTACACTAACAATTTCGCAACGAGTGGACCTATGTTATTCCCTTAACCAAGCAAAGCTTTTCTTAAACTGTTTTAACTTCTGAATTGTGTATGTAATAGTATTTATAAATTTTGTATTGGATTCATTTTACAATCCTAGAGGAGTATTCAATCGTTTGCGTGCATTATAGAACAACCATGTCCTGACAAGAATAGCAGTAGGATTTGGGAGTTATCCTACTAAATGTGGACATTTTGATTAGATCTAATTTCCTAGAACACTTTTATAAGTAATTCCACATCGAATCAATACTTACAAAGGTGTTATTTTGATATCAACAAATTCCACATTTCTTACTCCATTAACCATACACCCTCCAACCATAACATTTCTTCCAGCATGCTTGAGAGCTGAGAGTTTATATTTTGGATGTAAATCAGTTTTATTTTTGCACCAAATATTCCGAATGCTTGATGGAAAAAAAATTTTAAATTTACTCTCATGGGAAAAATCCCTTCTTTACAAAAATCCATCGGTTTATCTGGGTAGTCCAATGCAAATTCGAGGCGTTTTCGGCTGGTCATTGATGAATGGCCTTTTCCTTTGTGGTTCTTGTGAATCTCTGTTGTGAAGAGCGTTTATCATTGTCTGAAGTGGTGGTTTAATATTAGAAAATTCTTTAAAATTTTCAACAATTTTTTTTAGATGAACAAGATTTTTTTAATCTCTTTTTCAACACTAGTATTTGATTTGTTGATTTGATACTCCAAGAAGATATTTTAAAATAATTTTTTATTCATTCTTTTTCCAACGAACTCAAGATTGTAAATGGTAAAGTAATAGCTTTTCTTATCTCTATTTTTCTTTCTATTTTTATAAGAGCTCTCTTCTGTGTACGGAGTTTTCTCTCGTTTCAGGTGTCTGAAATACTATAAGAAAATATTAGATAAAATAATAAACTATTAGATAAAATAATAAAATATTATTTATTCATTCTTTTTTCAACGAACTCAAGATTTTAAATGGTAATCGTAATAGCTTTTCTTATTTCTATTTTTTAGGAGCTCTCTTCTGTGTACAGATTTTTCTCTCGTTTCAGGTGTCTGAAATATTCCAAGAAAAAATTAGATAAAATAATAAACTATTAGATAAAATAATAAAATATTTATTCATTCTTTTTCCAACGAACTCAAGATTGTAAATGGTAACTTAAAAGCTTTTCTTATCTCTATATTTCTTTTTATCTTTTAGGAGCTCCTGTGTATAAATTTTTCTCCCGTTTCAGGTGTCTGAAGTACTCCAAGAAAAAATTGGATACAATAATAAACTATTAGATAAAATAATAAAATATTTATTCATTCTTTTTCCAACGAACTCAAGATTGTAAATGGTAACGTAATAGCTTTTCTTATCTCTATTTTTTAGGAGCTCTCTTCTGTGTACAGATTTTTCTCTCGTTTCAGGTGCCTGAAATACTCCAAGAAAAATTAGATAAAATAATAAACTATTAGATAAAATAATAAAATATTATTTATTCATTCTTTTTCCAACGAACTCAAGATTGTAAATGGTAACGTAATAGCTTTTCTTATTTCTATTTTTCTTTCTATTTTTTTAGGAGTTCTCTCCTGTATAAAGATTTTTCTCTCGTTTCAGGTGTCTGAAATACTCCAAGAAAATATTAGATAAAATAATAAATTATTAGATAAAATAATAAAATATTATTTATTCATTCTTTTTCCAACGAACTCAAGATTGTAAATGGTAACGTAATAGCTTTTCTTATTTCTATTTTTCTTTCTATTTTTTTAGGAGCTCTCTCCTGTGTACGGATTTTTCTCTCTTTTCAGGTGTCTGAAATACTCCAAGAAAAAATTAGATAAAATAATAAACTATTAGATAAAATAATAAAATATTATTTATTCATTCTTTTTTCAACGAAGTCAAGATTTTAAATGGTAATCGTAATAGCTTTTCTTATTTCTATTTTTCTATCTATTTTTTTAGGAGCTCTCTCCTGTGTACAGATTTTTCTCTCGTTTCAGGTGTCTGAAATACTCCAAGAAAAATTAGATAAAATAATAAACTATTAGATAAAATAATAAAATATTATTTATTCATTCTTTTTCCAACGAACTCAAGATTGTAAATGGTAACGTAATAGCTTTTCTTATTTCTATTTTTCTATCTATTTTTTTAGGAGCTCTCTCCTGTGTAGAGATTTTTCTCTCTTTTCAGGTGTCTGAAATACTCCAAGAAACTATTAGATAAAATAATAAAATATTATTTATTTAATTTTTTTCCAACGAAATCAAGATTGTAAATGGTAACGTAATAGCTTTTCTTATTTCTATTTTTCTATCTATTTTTTTAGGAGCTCTCTCCTGTGTAGAGATTTTTCTCTCGTTTCAGGTGTCTGAAATACTATAATAAACTATTAGATAAAATAATAAACTATTATATATTCATTCTTTTTCCAACGAACTCAAGATTGTAAATGGTAACGTAATAACTTTTCTTATTTCTATTTTTCTATCTATTTTTTTAGGAGCTCTCTCCTGTGTAGAGATTTTTCTCTCTTTTCAGGGGTCTGAAATACTCCAAGAAAAAATTAGATAAAATAATAAACTTAAAGAATTATGTAAAGTTTACTATTATATACATCTTTTGTGTAAAAATCCTTAGAATCATCAGCACTATGCGCAGTATATGTCTTTGGGAAAAAGTGTACCTGTACTTATTTTGAAAGTAACTTTTTAATGTTTTTCACTTTAATTTTGTTAATAATCTTTTTTGTTTAAACGAAAAGGTACATTAAATATGCTGAATTACTCTTAAAATATCTGTTTTATTTAGTTAAAAATATTAAGAGTGTTAAATAATTGTTTTGGAAACCGTATATTGCAGTTGTGCTTTGTTACTAAATTTTTAATTACTTAGACCCAATGGAAGTGTATTTTTAATATTTGACAAGATTTATTATATTTATTAATGGATTTATTTTAAATATAGCAACTATTTTGAATAAATGATAACAAATTTATGTAAATATGCATATTTGTTTCAATTTGTTATCACTAATTCAAAATAACTTTGTAATTATAATCTATATTTATTTGTATGTTTCCCAGTAAAACATATACTCCTAAATAATTCTTACCCCCCTCTCTTTATCACCCCCACTTTCTTTTTCCTCTCTCTTTATATATATATATATATATATATATATATATATATATATATATATATATATATATATATATATATATATATATGTGTGTGTGTGTGTGTGTGTTTGCGTGGGGTTGCAAAATATCTATTTTCAATGATGAGGAGTGATGAAAACTTTTCGGAGGTACTAAGTTAATACAAACAATTGTAAATGTTTTGAAGACAGTTTATTGGTTTACGAAAATGTGTAAAAACATTCTGTAAATACTGAAAATTTTATAAGCTGTTTAAATTATATTATTTTACTCACTTACCCGTAATAAGCATATGCCTTCATATTACTTGTAATAAACTAACCTGAATTTTTATTTTTATAAATTTCGTGTGTCTTAAATTAGCGTTTTATATTTATTAAACAATTAAAATATGTGATATGAGAAAATGTTATCGAAATCTAAGTTTGCTCTGTGGCGCGTTTTAGTTTGAAACGGCCCGGTGAAATGTTTGCTACACCAAAGGTAAGTAGACTGAGACCAATTGCTTAAAATTCATTCTGAATGATGAGGGATGTCCATGCCGACAGAGGAATTCAAGCCCTTGGACTTAGGACACTCAACATTCTTCACTAGCAGGTGGCATTCACGTCAGTATATATAATATTAGAAAAAATAAATTAAGTATCTCTCCTTTTTGGAGAAATTATTACTTCCTTGGAATTCATAATTCTAAATGAAATACTAGTATACTTCTCTTCTCTTTATCACAGACGAGTATACCAAAGGAAATAAAAAAATGTATGTAATAAAATGAGGTACTTTATGGACAAACACATCTTAAAGGAAAATGTTCAATATACATGCTTCCAGAACTGATAGAACCTAAGGATCAGGTGTACAAAAAAAAAGTACTACAACCTGTTCAGAAGCATCCCCCCCCTCAAATATGCTTTCATGATAAACAAGAAAATAATTTTTTCGTTTCTTTCGAAAACTCTAGATTGGACTACTAAATATATTATAAAGGAAGAAAAAGTTTATATTAGCATTTGGTTCCGAGGTTCTTTGAGTTAAGGAAACTAACCCATAAAAAGTATATAAAAACTAATAACAGCGTTTTACGTCAACATACATTATACTACAAGAAGAAATGGAAATTAAAAAATATCCTTATTTCAGTAAAATCCATTTTATATACGAATCAATAATTCTAGATAATTTATATGTATTCTTTTTTTATTGCGGGTTAATGTGCTTAAGGAAATATAAAGAGGGCATACTATAAAAAAAAGAAATAAATGAAATCCCATTTCCCAAGTAGCACGAAAATATTGGCCGATATCAAACGTATAATATGACCCTACATCAAATGAGCCCCTTTAAATGATAAATATCATTTTTTTGATATTTAGCAATGTTGGTCAATGTTTTCCGATATTCCTGAATATCATTTTTTAATTCTTAGTAATGTTGGTCAATATTTTCCCGATATCCCTGAATATCATTTTTATTCTTTGGCAATGTTAGTTAAGACTTCTTGGTCAATTTATCCAGTGGAAAATTCACAGGAAGATCACAGGATCAATTTAAGTACGGCGTTTCTTGGGCCAAGCCCTCTATCGCCGAAAAAACTATTAAGCACGAACAGTAAAACGAACAGTGGGGGACTATTGTAGAAATTAAAAAAAGTTGTTGAACTAAAGTTCAAAACAAGGGAGAGACGCTCATTAGAGTCATCCGTAGTTTTCAGGTTAATTAATAGATCTTTGAGTGATCTTTGAGTTGAGATAATATTTAGTCCTTAAAGGTTTTTTTAATTTCAGAAATGTTTTTAACTAATTCAGCAAGTTCGTTAAACGTGGAGTTATTTTTATTACTTTGTATATTTTTTGAGAAGGCTCATCATTGTTTACAGTGTAAGTAGTGTTGCGATTGGAATAGTTATTTTTAACAGCTTTAGCATATGGATTAGTATTTATTGGAGAAATAGATTTAGGATCAATAGTTACATTAGGGGATGGAGGTAGGGAGAGGAATATTTTTATTTTTGTGTTTGTTTTGAAATTTAACGTTTAACACATTATATGCGGGAACGGGAGATTACCCACTTGGCTTGCCAATCGTTATCTGCGGGAACGAGTAATCTCCCTTTTGGGCAGAGAGTGTATTATTGGCGGTAAAGGGAGATCACCACTTTTTTCTCGTCCAAGTTTCGTCTAATTCCCACGCTACGCATGTATTACCGCATTCGCCAAGCCCGTATATAATGTGTTAAAATGTATATTACCTTTCATTTTCTCTCCGAACAAAAATCTATGGCAGTACAGTTGTACTTTATTTTTCTAACATCTTCCCGAAGAATCTCAGTAATTACAATTATTCATAGTACTATTATGTTGTCTTGTACTGAGTGGAGAAAGGGCAGAATCCATTCATTTCTGCTTGCATTAAGATAATATAGTATTGTGCTATGCACTGAATGTCATGAGATATCATTAGACGTCAGAAAATGACATTTATTTTTGGAATATCGATAGATATTGTTGAATATTATGAAAACATTCTTTTTCTAATATTGTTAACAGCATTAAAAAATAAAAAAAAATATTTAAAAAAAGTAATTTTTACACAAACTGGCAAATATATTAAATTTCATTTTTAAAAGTAATATTTCTCTTACAAGTAATACAAACAATTTTTAAATGCTTTCTTTTCAACAATTTAAAATTTTTATTTTACATTATGCCTATCAATATCGGTAGATGTCCAAAATTTGATATCTATTCAGGGACATTCAAAACATTGACCAACGTATATGTGGTACCTGGGTTCAAAAGAAAATGTTCACTATACATCCACACAGGAGAGTTTGGTTTGGTTTGGGATGCTACGGTAAACTAGACAGTTCTGCTACATGAGGGATAATGAGACTGGGACCTATTGCTTCAAGTGGATTCCTAACGATTACGAACACCCATGCAGGAGTGGGATTCGGGCCAACGGACTCTGGTACCGAAAGCAGCTCTCTACCTTTTGGTCATCTTCCCCAAAGAAGGGTTTGAGTACATGGATTTGGGCATCGAAAGACAGAAAACTCATTCAATTTAGTGTATTTACAGCCATCAAAGATGGACAAAGATAGTTGATAGCTTTTCAGTTCGTAGGTTTGAATCCCCCTTTTTTACACGTGCATATTGTGCTCCCATTGATTGTATGTAGCAATTTGTATTCGGCTTTAACCCTTTGAAGATCACGATTACAAATTCTTTATTATTTAATACAATCAGATTATAAATTTTATCTACGAACCTTATAGATTTGAAATATATGAAAAAAAAAATATTTTTATATTCTTTGGGGGCGGGCGAGATTTTAGAGAGGAGGATTTAACTATGAAACGCTCCCCTTGTACAACAGGAAAATATTTATTTCTTAAAACTTTAATTAAATTTGGAGAGCAATGAATAATTAACCTTAACATAATCTAATTAATAAATAACTAAAAAATTCATAAGTAATGTTTTGGGTAAGTATTTTCATACGAGATCATGAAGAAAATCAAATTCTCGATTCTTCCATGCAAAGCACATTCAAAAAAGTATATTTCAAATAGAAATAAATTAAATGTAGTGATACATCTATTTATAATTTAAAATGTCAAAAACAAAGAAAAAAATTAATGTGTTTAAAACAGAGAAAAAGTTTTAACAGGTGGTTTCCCTATGAAACTAATTTCCTTAAAAGGGTTAAGCAGACGGTCTTAGTCTAGTTTGGCAAAACAATAGATCATTGAACTTCACACCAGACGAACTGTCAAAGATGGTATAGTTTAGTTTGAAACGCTACAGTATGCTTTTTTGAACACGAGAGATAATGAGGCCGGGAGCTACTGTTCAAAACCAATTTCGAACAGCTATGAAACTCATATCACAGTGGGGTTCGAACAAACGAACTCTGGTACCAAAGATGACCGCCCTAACCATTCGGTCATCGTTTGGCCTCTCAAAGATGGTATCATGATACAAGCAGAAAATTCCTCCCATGTGAAGCATTTGATTTTGGAATAACCGTATATATAAGTTTAAAATTCGTCAGAAATTTAGAAAAAAAAATAAATTTTATAATGTTACAATCTTCTTAGTTCACTTGAGAAAAATGAAACTAACCCACTTCCATGAAAAAAGAATAAACAAAATCAAAGAACGACATTTTACGTCAGTATACATAATACCGTAAAAAGAAATGCAAATGAAAAAAAATTCTTTTTTATAGAAAAACTATTTTATAAGAATCAATAATTCTAAATAACTTACTTGTATTTCTTTTTACTTTATTACGGGTGACTGTACAAAAGGAAATAAAAAGAAGGCGTGTAATAAAAAAGAGGTAATTTAAAAAGAGACCCACTTCAAAGGGAAACGTTACAATGAAGCGGGTCTCTTTGAAGTGCATGCATACTTATATTTCATATTTTTTTTCCTGCGAACCAGCGATAGAAACATAATATTTCAAACCTGATATGAATTAAAGAATGAGCAACATCATTTCATTCCCTTCAAATTAATCAGTTCGCGTGCAAGTTACTCAAATATCTAAAGAACAATTTTTATTCGTTTTGTTAAGAATGCTTCTAAAGATGATACGGCAGTTTGGGAAGGTTAGATATTAGGACTAGACGGAAAATACAATGCAAGGCATGCTATGTTTTTAAAATTTGTTTTGTGAATAAGACCTTATGCTTATATAAATATGTATTTTTTTATAGAAATAAATACTATAGAAGCAACATATGTATATAAATTGTATTCTATTCAGTTTTTAGCGTGAGAGAAAAGAGAAGAAGCGTTTAACCTTCCGAGTGGAACACATCGAGGAAAAAAAAGTCTGCAAAAATACGCTAAAGGTTTACTATGTCAGTGGCAAAAGCGTTCTATGATTCTTTACTTCACCCTTAGTCGACTAGAATGGAATACGGGAAACCCACCCTCGTTATTGTTCCTTTACTTCCGGTTATAAATAAATATATAAATAGATATTATAGATTTTAATTTTTAATACACAAAGCTCGTCAAGTCTCGAAGATCATCCCATAAGAAAATGTATTCTAAAAGTACAAATAAAAATATTTTTTGAGAGAACTATTTATATTTTTTTATGAAAGTCATCCAAGATATTTAAGTGGTGCAATTAGAGATACATCTGTTACCGCACACGAAATACTTCGAAATAGAGATTTACCAAGCCATGAAAAGCTATTAGCGTCTTTGTATCTCAGGGGTAGAGGTGTATCTACAATAAATGTTAGTCAAAGAGGGGTGTAGTTCCTAAACAATCGACCTGACACTCCATGTGGGAATAACCACTGGAAGAAATGCACACTACAATCATTTTCGGAGCGTTTTTGGAGGTCGATATTGTAAGTGACAATCATTTTGTAGACACCATCGGTTTGGCGTAATTGTACGAGCGAACTGCTTAGAAGGTTAAAGAGAAGCGCTTGAATCTCTCTGAAAACACAATTAAGCTTAACCCATTAGCGCCCAGTGATCTATTTTTAGACCGCTAAACATAGCTTGGTAAACTCGCTTTTAGATGACCTTAAACCCACCCCACACATTTTATACTGCACAGGGGGAAAGACAAGGCATGCACCTGTTTACCAACAAGTGGTTTTCTTGTTTTGTTTATATCATTGATCTAAAGCGATAAGAGAAAGTTTGTATCGCCCTTTCGTTCCGGCGTTTTTCTACGTTTCTTAGCATAAACACTGATAACAGCTAAGTAATAAGCGAAAGTTAAATTTTTTTTGGTGATTTAATAACTTCATAGATGTAGCTATCAGAATATAAACCGATGTTATCTTAAAACAAATATAAATAGTAAAAATTAGTGTCAAAATACTGCTGATCTAGAAATAGATCACTGGGCATTCGGGCGTTTTTTTTTTCCTGACCCTGGTAATATTACGTTTTTTCACCTTTAGATGAAAATATGAGTTGAAAAGTATTTAATAGCTTTCAGGATGCAGTTGATTATCTGTTTTCTGAACAAATTAAAGATGATATTATTGCTATATCCACTGATGTAGATGAACTGACAGATGAAGAGAAAATAGATAAGTTACATGCTCCACTTGTAAATGATATTGTTGGTAAAATAGAAATAATATCAAAATATGAGTGTGATTAATGATTTACCTTCAACGTTTGAGAGGAAGCCTAAAATATTAAAAACAGAAAAAAAAATTGTTTCGAAAAAAAACATTATACCAAATGGTCGGAATTAGGGGAAAATAAGAATAATATTTTGGCAATGGAAAATGATCTTGCAAATGCATCTTGCATCATTGCTTTGAAAAACTTTTTTCTGATGAAGTATATAACGTAATTGGGGATGAGACTATTTTCTATGCTAAAAATGTCAAAAACGACCATGATTTAATTATCACTAAAGAAGATATAAAGATATTTATAGGGTTTTTGATATATTTTGGCTATCTTACTCTTTCAAGTGAATGATATTATTGGAGTGATGTAGAAGATTTAGTGATAGGTCTTGTGCAGGACTCTTTTAATAAAAATGCTTACCTAAAAATAAAGTCATATATTCATTTCCAAGAAATTTCAAAAGCAGATGAACGTAAGAATGACAAATCAAGGTAAAACTCCTTTTGGAGAGAATAAGAGGTAAAATATGGTACTGGTGTCTATTCACTCGAATAATTGATATGGCTGTAGTTAATGCAAGTATTCTGCACAGAAATATTCATAAAGATGATTCTATGCCCATGTAAGATTTTCGAAGAGCTGTTGCTGTAAAATATCTAAAATTGGGAATCGGAAAAAAAAGTTTTGAAAGGTCGACCTTACAGTTTTCCTTCATCCTCAAAAGCTAATCTCAGTCATGATGTTCGCTTTTATAAAAGGGATCACAATATGGGACAAAGAAAGGGTAAAAGACGCTGTCGACGTGTATGCAAGGAAGTCCCCTAACATATTGTGTGAAGTGCGATGAAACTTTATGTAAGAAGTGTTTCTTCAAATTCCACACTAAATGTAGAAACATTGAAATTTTATTATTTAAATAATTAAACTTTACTAAGTACATTCTGTAATATGTGAAAGTCTGCATAAATAAACATTTAAAAGAAAATGCATTAGTTTTTGTATCTATTTGGTTCCATTTACCAGGTTATTGAAGTACTAATGATTGTTGTGTATTTGCTAAAATATATCCTGAACGCCCATGTGATCTATTTTTAGATCAGCATTTTTAAAAAAATCTAAGGTACGTTTGATAAATTCGATAATAATATTCATGTTGATGGTAGACACCCAATTTATGAATTATATGTCAGTGTGTCAAAATAAAATAATTTGGGCGTTAATGGGTTTAACTGCAGAGAGCTACATGCACGAAAATTGCCCGCAAAGCCATTTTTGTTTTAAAATTCGAATCTGGTTTTCATTTATTATGTCTTAAGGGATCATACTACTCTTAAAAGTCGAAAAAATGTAAAATAATTATCATTTTCGTATTCTTATATCTTGAAAACCACCAGTTTTATAAACATAATTTTTAAAACATTTGTAGAGCAAATTGTTATCTTTACACACATATTTCATTCATTTTTGAAACATGAAAAATAATTTTGTTTGGAAGTTTTAAATAAGAGACACTTTGTTGCAAACAACAATGATATCAGGGCATGTTTTCTAAAAATATAATTAAGTTTAATACAAACTTATTGCTTTAAAACGTACTAAAATATCTCAAAGTAAATTACAAAATAAATTTGCATATATTTAAGATACATATATATTTTTGAAAAATATTCAAAAAAAGAAACTTTTCTATAAGAAATAAAAATTTATCATTTTGAAAAAAAAACTTATTTTGGGGATATATACATGAAAATTTAGGTTCAACCAAATGAAAATTATACTTTATACAATCTGTAAAAATTTCATAAAAAATACATGAAAACAAAAGAAAAGGAAACAATTTGAGAAAAATCAAGTAAAAGTTTTGTAAGTTTAAATTTGTTTACAAAAAAAAAATAATAAAGCTGACACGTGTTTATTCATAACTGCTTTCATTATTTGAAATTTTTTACGGGGATTGTTTTAAAATGTTCAGAACTGAATTTCTTTTCACATATACATTTTCAAAAAAATCGAATTTTTCTTGTCGATTTAACAGTTGGCCCCTAAATTTTTATCCTTTCTCACAAAATCAACCACGGACGATAAATTTTTCTACATATAGCTTAAATAAAATAACCATCACTCATGTTATTGTCGAACGATGGACAACTGGTTAGGGCGCATCAGGCAGAAAAAGTAAGAAAATGAGCTATAGAGGAAGATATTGCTGTGAAAAAAATGTTCAACGGAAACAGACTAATGACATAGAAGGAGATAGACGATATCTTAATCTTAAATGATCAAACAATTCATTCAATTCTTCCTGATTATTCACAAGTGATGAAAGATTGCTCTCTCTGAGTTCAGTATAGATTGACTGAAGAGCAGATGACAAGGCTTGTGACTCGGTGCCGGGAGCTGTTAATAATGTATATTTGTTAAGGGAAATCTCGGTATATGATTAATATCATGATAGGTAACTATCAGACTTGGCTGTATTATTATGATGTACCAACCATGACTTAAAACAGAGATACGTCTTTGATGGAACTCTGCTTTAAGTCACACATAATGAGGTTATTTTACTTTATCAGAGCTCATTTATGGATTGGTTTCGAAGGATGAAAAGATGTATTGCAAGAGGTAGAAATTACGTTTTAAAAGTTTAAATAAAGTTTAATTGCAAAACTTTTCTAGTGACCTTGTATATATATATATATATATATATATATATATATATATGCTAAAATTATCCTAATCTGTGTGTTTTACGCTTAACCATCCGAAGACCTACAGCAGCAACTAATGATGACCGTGCCGCAACAGTGACCCATAAATGGCTACCAAGCCACCGCTGACCTACGAGAGGCCCGTCATGGTCCGATTTTAATGTGGTCCAACCCGGTAAGGAGCAAACACTACAGAGGTAAGCTTGTGACTACCAGGAAGAAAGCTAGGAAAAGATCACTCAGGTACCCCGGGATCGTGAACCCCGTACACACCTAAAGGAGGTGTGCCCCTGGATGCTATCCTAATATGTAACAAAATTACTTTCTTCAGTTTTAATTTCACATCGTACTGAAAAAAAGAGCTTTAATCTTAAGAGCACTGTTACTTTCGCTTCTCGAAATCACAGAATCATAGGATTTCAAGTGTTTCCATATTCCAATGCGTTTTCCGTGACAGTCTGGTGATGCTCTTTGACTTTAACCCTGTTAGGGCTACTTTTTACTGACCATCTGGCAAGTCAAAACAACTATCCTGACAAGTGACGCAACATCGTATTTTTGCATTTTAGAGATAGATTTGGAGATGTAAAGACGTACGGCGAATGTCATTTGAGAAATAGTGTCTGCAATTTTACATTGAGGTAAATTACTGTTTGTTAAATTACGAATTTATTAACCTATTTTTTGCTCAATACAAAATATAGAAATAACACTCATTTACTTCCCTCTGAGGTAGAACGGAAAGGATAATATCCGGTCTCCTGATTACCATACATCATGAATTAAAATCATAAAATTATTAAAATCCTAACTATTCTCCATAAAATGTTGCTGTAATTATAACAGTGGAAAATTTAGAAGCTTCTACTTTAAAATTTAACTTTTAATCTAATTAAAGGTTGTTTTCCGAAAGCTCTGAAATTCTTCTTTATTTTTTTAGAAAAGAATGTTGAGTATACAGGTATAATACAAAATAATAGAAACATCCCTCTTTTAAAATGTGTCTTATTTTAATATTGGTTTTCTAGGAGTCGCAACAGTCAGCCACCTAATGATAGTGTTTGGGAGAGTATTAGTCATTAGGTGTTAGAGCTGAATGAGAAAATTCTGTTACGAGCGAAACACAATTATGTTGGATATGTCCGACAGAAAGGTATTATTATTGGAGCTCTACTCGAAGGAGCATCGTGTCTACAACAATAAACATTATATTTGTTTCAAGATCCACTATGTCAAGTGGCTACACAAAACTGGGTAAGATGTCCTCTGCGAAGTAGAACAATGAAAGCAGAAAGTTGACCAACCAAAATAGATGACAGTTGAAGAAGATAGTTACCCCAAAGCGCAAACTACACCATAAATAACCTGCAAGATAACAAACATCTCCTGATTCCCGTAACCATCAAAACCATTCAATAGAAGTTGCATGCTGCTAGAATTTATAGCAGAGTAGCCATCCTAAATTCGTTAGTTACCTCAGAGAATGCTATGAAGCTACGACAGCGCTGCCGAGACAACCAAAACTGGATACAATAGCAATGGGAACGGTTAATATGGTCTGACGAATCATCCTTTATCTTATTTCAAACCAACGAATGTTAGTTTATCTGCTTAGCACCAGCAGAAACATTTCATGTTCACTGCTTGCTTTCTATCATGAAATCTTAAAGTTGTTGCGGTTAAAAGCCCGTAGTTGGATCTCAGTTCCAGACGGGTGGTACTCCAAACTCCAGAAGACACGATGTTATTCTTACTCGCCTCCGGATTGGTCATACGCGTTTTACCCATCGTCATCTTTTACTCGGGGAATCTGCTTCAGTTTGCGAGCTCTGTAATGTAGCCATGTCTGTAAAGTATGTCCTCATCGATTGTCCCAGGTTTAAAAAACATCGTATTATATATTTTAACTCTTCATCTATTAATATTAAAGATATTTTAAACAATTCACCTCATCCTAAGCTCTTCTTGTTTTTAAAAGACATTGGTTTTTACCCTTACATCTGAATTTTATGCCTCATAGCTGTTCTTTAACTTTTAGTCATACGTCTTTTGTCAACACTGTTTTTGCATTTTTAACTTGTTTGTTTTTTATCTTCAGTCATGTTTTATAGCTGTTTTGTCATGATCATTGTAGAATTAATTTGAACTATTTGTTTGGCACAATATGTCCCAAGATGACTCAATGCCATAAAACTCCATCCAACCAACCAACCATCTATCATGAACCATGAGAAGAATTTTGTGATGGGGTATGGTGTGATATCTTGCAGTGGTTTAGAGTAGTTCGTTATCCTAAGGGAGAAGGTCAGAAGCGAGTATCATCACAGTAGTCTAGAAGACTTTATATTTAATGCTTCAGATAGTTTCCTGGAGAACATTTTCTACTGGAAGATGTCAAAGCCCTTGTGCACATGGCTTGTAGTGTTTAAGAAGGGTTAGATGAGCCAAATGGTGAAGTAGAAAATATCACGTGTTCACGTGTCCATAATCCTGTGATTTCAAAATCCTTGAAATTTTGTGTCTACATTTCAAATTAGAGAAATTTAGTAGCCTATGATTCAAATTTATGTATTTTTATATTGATAGACTTATTTATAATGGGTTTCATATAGTTACCTATAAATTGATCGTTGGATATTGTATTACCAAGAGAAGATTAAACCTTTAAATTTAACAAATTTAGACTGCAAACAAATAAAATTTGATTACAATACTTCAGTTTTAACGGACATCTTAGGTCAAAGTTTTTTGTACAATTTAAATAATTTTGTCGTTGAAAGTCTCTTGGGAAAGGGAGAATTAGTAGGACGCTGACTTTTGATACTGGAGTCAAGGAGTTCAAAGCTCATTACTATAGTTGCTCCTAGCCATTTAGAATTAACTTTATGGTCCGTGTAGTAAAAATTATTCCATATCTGTCGAAACCAAATTAGTGCTTTTAAAGGAAACGTTAAAGAATTTATATTGGCATACATTTTAAAGTTATGGCAAATTTCTATTAGATCTGTCATATTCTTAATACATTACTTTTAATTATAATTTTCCTTGATATAATTGTACATAAATTATTAAATAATTTAAATTTATCATTGATTATTTTGTTTGCTACAATTTTGTTCTGTATTTTATATACTATCCTCTATATAATAATAGCCTAAGTTATCTGTCCGTCTGTCCTCTAATTTTTAAAGCGGTTGGACCTGGAATGGATGGAAGCATCCATATTGGAATCTTGGTGAGTTAGGGTTAGGAAAATTCAAAGCGAGTAAAGTTTATCTTCTCCTAAACTATCGATTTGATTCTAAAATAAATTGGTATAAATATGCTTCATATCACAGCGAAACATACTGTCGTCTTTAAAACGTTCGATATCCTCACCTTTTCGATCGTTTAATGTCATATTTTTCCCGGTTAAGATCAGGCGATTAAATATATCAATTTATCACCTAATAAATAGGTCAATACTGTTTTTCTAGCATTATGATGTCATTCCTCTAACCATCCCATTTAATCATTTCTTTTTCTAAATTATTTAAATATCGTCTACATTATTTTCATACGTTTTATCATTGAACTTAGATATTACGTAAATAATTTTCTTTCATATTTCGCTTAAATAATATATAAGGTACAAATGGGATAAATTTAAATTTATTCATCGATTATTTTTGTTGCAATGAAACTTTTATCACGGGTATTAACAAAAAATTCTATCTACCTCCAGGGTGTAGTGGAAATGATAGTTTCATTCCTTTACCACTATTAATTACTGTGGCAAAAAGATTGGGAATATAACAATAATTTAGACGTAGCTAAGAAAACTTTGAGTTATCTTTCCAAATGAATTCAACGTGATTCTAAACTTCATTCAGAGTATCGGGAGACTTTAGAGTAGTATGAAGATAAACATATTATTGAGCGTGTACCAGATCTCAGCCTATAAACAAAGCACATTTTTTGCCTGCCTCATAGGGTACTTTACAATTCTGAAAAATTAAAAAAATTACTGATACCGTCATATGATGGGCTATATGCTGTTTTAATATATTGTCTTTGGAATAAAGACACACAGACTAAAAAATATATCTAATTAGTATCTGCTATCCGTATTATATGATTTAAAAATATATTGGTAACATACAAGTAATTTACAAAGTTGCTCCTAAATAAAATTTGGAAAATTTACCAACCTTGGTCTTGCATCGTAAAATCTAAACCAGGATGATCATATACAGTCGCTTCAAATGTTCGCTACGAGATGGCGCTGTATGTCAATAAATCTGGAAACTTCAAAAAAGAGATTTCTATTACTCGGTTTTCGATATTAGAGAAAGACTACTCATGTGGAATGGATAGCTTCAGATCACGTACATGCTCTCATGACTTGCAGTTTTCTAAGGAAAGGGTTACTCGAAATAAATTTCAAAACACAAAGGCATTATATCTTCAACGACTAACCCGTGAATAAATAAAATTAATTTGCATTAGATTCAGCATTTTTGCAAAGATAAAAAGTACTACTGACATTAAAAAATATATTTTGTTGGTCCAGAAAAGAAAAACATAAGAGGATTAAACAAAGAATCTAGATAAAGAAATTGATCAAGCAAATATATATCACACACGCATATATAAATATATGTATATATGTGTTTATATATCCATGTATATATGTATATATATATGTATGTATATGTATATATATGTATATAAATGTATATATATATATATGTATATATGTCTATATATGTGTATTTATGTATATATGTATGTATATATGTATATATGTATGTATATATATGTATATATATATATATATATATATATATATGTATATATATATATATATATATATATATATATATATATATATATATACATAGATTATTGTGGAACATATTTCCTTCGTTAACATTCACGGCTATGACGGAATTTGCACGAACTTCTATATATCCATTGCCAATTAAATACACTACGGATTTTACCGAACGTTTTAAAGAATCCCAAGTGTCCGGCTGTTTTTTTGCCGTCATATTGTTTGATAACGCTCAAATGAAGATATTTCTGAATTAATGGTCATCTTTTTCTCCTGCACAGTTTCAAGTTCTCCTTTCTAATAATGATGTAGATCAGCTGGTAACTCCTACACAAGGAATCATTTTCATTATTAGATTTTCCTCATCTCATATAATGTGCAAAATTTTACGGTTTTTTAGTAGTTCTATGAAATGATCAAATTGTGTAGTTATAGGAATGGCTCGTAATGTCGATGTTTTAATTCTCGGGAACAATTTTTAGGATCCTTAAATAGGCTATGGTTATCTGTGTGTCAATCCACTTATGTGAACAATAGATTAATTGTATTCTTGAAAGCTCAGATACTATCTTGTTAATCTACCATACGTATCTTACTCTAAACTAGCTACCCAACATAAAGAGGGGTGTTTTATTTACAACCAAAATATTTTCGAGATAGTTAAGGTTAGTTTTAATTCATAGTTACTTACTGTAATATAAGAAGTTGATTTATCAAAAACTAAACAATACCCCTTTTATTCCAAAAACTAAGGAATTATTGGTTTTAATTTAAAGTTTGCTTTAGCCTTTTCAATGAAAATACTCCAGAGAAACAGTTTGGTTTTACAGTTCATATATATTGATTTTATAAAGTTCAGAGGTCCGAGAAAATGTCAATAAACATTTCTTAAAGAAACAAAATGAAAAACGAATAAAAGTTTGATTTATATCGGAATATGGTAGATAATACAGTGATCAATAATCAAATCTCTCTATAATTGTAGATTTTTTTTATCTGTCTACTTTAATAGATAAAGAAAATTAGTTTATAAACATGAAGTTTAATTTTGATAAGTATTGTGTCCCCTTTTTTGATGAAAAAATTTAACTAATGATTTAATGAAAAGTAGTACAGTCGGTCAAAAGTAATTGATTTTTGATGACCAGAAATTACTCCAAATTTAGCTTTCATCTATTAATTTAAAAATTTTATTTTTGGAGTAATTACAATCTATTAAGTCACAATTCATAGAATATTTTCAGATCTTTCTTATATTTTAACAAATTCCCTTAACGAATAAAACTATACTGAATGAGAGAGATAGCAGCAAATTTATAATTCGCTACACTGATTTTTCATAGTCGCAGCTGACGAAAGTATAATCAGAGATTAAATTCCAAATCAAATTTCGAAATGAAGAAGTAATACACTCATATCAGACAATTTTATTTTTTCTTGTATGCATATCTCAAACATTTGTGCTTTGATTTATAACTAAAATTTTATTTAGTTACAGACTTCGTAATTCACTTTTTGAAAAATTGAAAATGCATAGAAAATTTTATAGAACATTAGCATTTACAAATGCGATTCTAGACAAAAAGTTTCATTGCAAATTTTAATTTATGCGTAAACTACTTTGAAGTATTCGATAATTATCAAATACGCTGTTTCACTAACTATAACTTAAGAAGTATTTTTCATTCGAAATATGTTAAAATTATTTTATACAATCTTCTCTGAATTAATATATAAGTGTTATGCTGTTTTAAAAATATATCTTACCATAACAATGATTTTGTTTCATTTCGATCTCAAATTGCATAAATTGTTATTAGGCTTTAAAATGATATATAAATAACATTTTCTGTTTCTAGTTTTTTTGGACATTGTTTATGAATAAAATGTGTTAAGAGCATTATTTAAAGCATGATAAATTTCAATTAGCTATATATTAATTTATAAATATTATAGGAGAAGATACTCAAAAAAGCTAAACGGATGTTATGAAAATTAGGAAAGAATTCTACGATATAATGAGTCGTATTTCAGTTTATATTTGAAAGCAACTGGACAAGAGGTATTTCAAGAAAAAAAACCCTCTAATTTCTGAGACCTGAATATATTAGTTAACAATAGTAGTTATGTAATATACATAAACGTATATGTAAAAAGTAAAGGAATGTTAGATTCTATAGTTAACAACAGCAGTTATGTAAAGTACATAAAAGTATACGTAAAAAGTAAAGGAATTTTAGATTTTCAAGCAGTTTTTTATGGAATGACTGTTAATTTTTTTTACTTTTTAACCCTTTTGCTGTCTTTATATGAGGGATAATTATATAATGCACATTATATATAAAGCTTTAAATTCTATGCTTCTAACTGAAATTTCTTTTTAATGCAACTGGCAACACAGTCTCTAACTGAAAAATATAACTAATTTCAAGACGCTAGACCAAATTATTTTAAACTTAAAATATACTGTTACGAATTTGTTTAGTGAACCTTAAATTTAGTATGGGATTCTATGGGTATCTCGCCAAATTGGTGAGATATCGGTTCGTTGGCTACAGTTTTGGCAACCTATTTTTTTGTCGCCAAGTTCACCGCCAAATGTTGCCAAGTGTGGCGTCACGTGACAACTTCCGGTTCTGGTTCCTGGAATATTCCAGCAGTTTCTTCGGGCCTATATAAGGCAGGCTGAGTCCCAAAACAGAGAGTCGTTAAGTGGATCTCTCGGTTTACAGAGTACGCACGGTGTGTTGTATTTTCCAACTGAATGCTAATAAATGATTGTTTTCGTGCTGTAGTCTTACTTAAAGTCCATTCAATCCCCGACCCCAGCTTTTGAATTTCGTAACAATAATTTCTTATGTATCACATGTAGTAAACAAATGTATAAAGCATTAGATGTGTACGTCTTATGTGTAAGACGGATTTAGTGCAAACTTCTCATTACCCAAGTTCATGTTACAATTAATATTTTCAATTAAATAGTATATTAAAATTAAAGAAAAAAAATTATTTTACGTATTATTATTCTTAAGATGACAGTAAACTTTCAGTTGAATGAATTTTGACTGAAAACTCGATATTTGTATTTTTATTTCTGAATTATAATTAAGAGCTGCAAAAAAGTATTGTTTAGAATTTATCTTTCTTTAGCAATTGTCATTTTTTTATTATTTATTTCTTAAAATTGCTGTAAAAATAATGTTACGTAGGCCTTGTGTTTGAGAAAGAAGCAATTAATACTCATTAATAAACACATGGACAAATAAGTCTTGATTAAATGAATTTATACAATTAAATAAATGTCTAAGGAATACATCTGGAATCAACTTATCATTTGCAGATATCGAAGACTGCTCTCGAGTCGGCGCCGGCCCTAAAAAACAATATGGCGATTGTTATAGCACCCTGTTCTGGGGCGCTATACTTGCGTGGGACCTGCCTGCCTACTATACTGGGGCAGGTATGTTCGACAATGGTCACTGGGATGCATGTACTTAAATATAATTTCTCCGGAAACTTGGACGGACAAAACAAAATTTATTTACACAACATTAAAAAAACAATTAAAGAAAAGCATATATCAGTCTCAGAGCCTGACGCAATCTCCACATGACCGAGCGTTTCATGTCCGAGAAAAATAAAGTGATCAAGTTCTCTCCCTTCAAAGCAGAGGGATGTGTGTTGGTCACTGGCTCGAATCCAACTCCCCTCGTTGAACTCCAACAGCCCTCTTGCAGATCTCTCCCTTCTTCGGGGGGGGGGTTGTCTGGAAACTTGAGCCCTGCCGAAAAGGGCACATCCTCCTTCTCCGAGGCCCCTTCAAAAATAAACAACGACACCGAAAATACTTATAGGCCCCCTTTTTGCAGGCCGGCTTCTTACTTCTCCTAAGAAACGCCGAGTGGAAGGGGTCAAATGGGGCGATTCTGCCGAAATCATCAAAGGCACACATTGTCGTGGGTGCACATTCCTTACAGCGATGATTTTTCTCAAAAAGTCTATCCCTCAAGCCGCGGATACCAGCAGCGTTCACCTTCTACTCTCATCTGGTCACACCCATGTCCTCTAAAAAAATCAGACTGGCCCCGAAGAAAAAACAGGGGTCCACTCACGAACGGAGGGGTAAGGAAAAAATCAAACCAACGGGCTCTTCTATTGGTTGGGAGAACTCCGAAGTGTCTTTCTAATTCAAACCGGTCCTGTTCTGGTATGTCTTTGACGATGACTAACGGGAAGAGGTAAAAAGAACTGAACCGAATGTAACTTATTGTTACAAATGCTGTTTAGAATTTATTTGTAATGATAATCACTTCTATCCAAACTATTCAGTTTTCATTAATAATGATTTTTTATATCTTTACTTTCTCGTGCGATGTAAAGTAACTATTGCATTAAGTGAATACTCCCTCAGCCCCCAAGTTCACTTATGTGTTTGATCAGTTAAAATGTGAAAATTAAAGAAAACTAACTTTTTAAAACTTGTCATATTTAAGGGCACAGTAGACTTTTAAACCGAATAAAATTTGACTGAAAACTTGAGATTTGTAATTTTATTTTTGAATTATAACTAAAAGGAGTAAAAGAGTTTTCTTTTATACCTATCCCCTTATAATGAACATTGTTACTATCCCAATTATTAAATTATAATTAAAATAATTTTATATGTTTCTACTTCTTTGTACGAAGTAAGTGAACTATTGTAATCATGACTAATTTCATCGTGGTGTTTGTCCGTATATACGTGAATATCTTGCAGATCTCAAACACTATTAGGCATATAATGATGAAGTATTGTATTTAGGACTGCCGTAATAACTAATGTGTACCCTTGTTTTAGATTACCATCTGTTTTACTCTGTGCAGTCTGTAATAACTTAAATTTAAGGTATTCATCAATATATATTTGGCAGAAATGTCTCTGGCATTAAAGTGTTAAGTAGTAAGCCTCAATCATAATTTCCTGTTTCAACAAAGGTAGAGGACAATCCTATAAAAAATCTACCATATTTTCGTATATCTGCTTGCAGTAAGTTAATCAGGGAAAAATAACCCTGCAAACGGATAAATGAAATAATAAATAACTTAGATGCAACATGTGTACTAATATGTCTGTAGCAGGTGGTGACTTTAGATGAAAGCAGGAAAATACGGGGCATCGACACCAATTTTTTGAATCCAAACAGGCAAGTTGAGAAGCTGCATGTTCAGATTCATTATACGAGAGTCATTTATATAAAAATAAATACTCCGTAATAAAAAATTATTTGGTGTCACATGTAAAAAGAGTACTTTAATTTGAAGCTTTTTCTAACAAATAAGGTATTTTTTTAGGATTTCAGCCGATAAACCTGTCGTAAAAGTAAATTTAACTGCTATCCTTGAAAAATCCTAAAATGTTGATCCAACGGACAAAGTTATAAATAATATCAGCTTTCCAATGTACACGTGGATTTCTATAACTTAACATAGATCTACCTATAGTTCTACCCAGGTTCTGTAGTAACTGGCTAAAAAAAGATATACCTTTTATTTATTCATACATTATACATTGCCTATGATTTATCAAATATGATTATGTAGCAAATGGCAACTTACGTAGAAGGTGGCAAATATTTAAAAAATTATTAGATTTTTCCATCAATAACTGTGCTAGTGACTTTAGGTTGCTAGAAGGATATAAATTGATGACTTAACAGACACTGTTGGAGTTCAGAAACGAACACCTAAGAACATGGTCGTACTTGCAAAAGGTCAGGACCCTTGGTCACCTGCAACTTAAAGAAATTCTCACAGGAAACTAGTAGTGGATTCAGCAATATATATTTGGAATATAATTAGGAATGCTCATAGTATATTAATAAAGGGTTACATACCAAATGTCTTACTATTGACAGATTAAAAATGAAACTAAGAAACCATTGGGCGACACAAAATGAAGGAATAGATAAATTAAATGTAAGATAGAGAGAAGAATAGCAGGAGAGAGAGAGAGAAAGTGGTTTTGGCAGCCTTCTGGTCGAGAAGAAGGGTAATTCTACTTGGAGGACTCGTTTCTGGAAAAATTTCGAGTCTGAGGCCCTGTTTGTTGTTGATGACTTGCGCATCAAATGCCCGAAGACCCATCACTAATCATGTCCGAGTCTGAAATCCAACAGTCTTGTCCAGTAAGTCATCAATTTATATCCTTCTAAAGTCAATAGCACAGTTATTGATAGAAAGAAATTAATCATTTGTTTAAATATTTTCCACCCACGTATTTATATTTGATATATCATAGCCAATGCATAATGTATGTAGAAATGAAATGTAAATAGATAAATTAAGATTATTTTATTTCAATATAGAATATTAGTCATCAATTTTGGCTAGTTGTCGTGTAGCTCTCGTTTAAATTTAGGTATTTACCTATGATCAAATTTATAGTGGTTATTTATTTTGTTAGTCACAAAGACTAAGTATTATTTGAGTTGTGTTGAGTAGATAATTTAAGTTTAAATTCAATCACAGGTTCTGAGAGACTACAGACTTAAAATAAAAAATAAAGTAATAAGCTAAATTAAGAGTAACTGAAATCAGCTTAAAATAAAAATAAACAAATTTATTATAATGATATACACATGACTAATATACAAAAATTTGATCAAATGTCATAAAATGTACTTTTTCAACACGTTAAATTATGTGTCTCACTAATTAAGATTTGACAATAATAATTTTCTATCACTTAGATAACTTTATATATAAGAAAGAGGACACAATCTCAAATTCAAATATTTATAATGAGTACCTTTGGGGATCTATTTGGTGTGCCAGGAACACCACTGGTTGGGAGCTGTCTAGGACTGGGTATAGGTAATCTCGACTAGTGTAGTAGCAATTTTCAATCTTCCTCCACCTCTGGTCAGGGGCTTACTTTTGAGTATTTGGGGGGCGGCCGTAATATTGCCACACAGGGACACTGCTGTTCGCCGCGAGAGGTTCCAACGTTTCCGGAGTCTCTGTCGAATTGAAGGCTATTCTCTTGGCCTCCCGAAGTCTCACTGTCACAATAGCCTTCTCAGACTTCTGACCTCTGATAGTCGGACTCCTCTCCTCGACTCCTCGAACACCCCTTTTTTTACTTTTCTTTATTTTATATGTTTTTCATCTGTGTCCATTCTTATCTCTCTTCGTCCAATCAGGAGAGCTGTAAAAATCCAATTGGTCTCTTTTACCCCGCCTTGAAACCGCAAACATGGAAAAACCTTATCCCTTCAAATTGGACACTGTCCCTTAGAGTCTCATAAATAACTCCACAAAGGTACATTCTTAGTGTCACGTACAGAAACTTAATTCTAATTTGGGACTGGGATCAGAATCCCGCACACGACGAAAAATCCGTTGAATTAATTTTTATCGGTCCTCTCTCCTTTACAAAAGATGTGATGAGGTCAGATTTAGATCCCAAGCATTTTACTTCTCGTATTAATTAATCAATTGTATTACTGATCTAAATCGCCTCACCATACCAGTGACTACAGAACATGAGTAGAGATATAGGTAGCTCCATCTTAAAGTTATAGATTGAAAGTCACGTGTAAATTGTAATCCTGCTATTATTTATAACTTTGTCATTTGTGTCAACATTTTAAGATTTTTAGAGGTTCAGACTTAAATTTACGTTCTTGTCAAAGTACATCGGCTGAAATCATAAAAATAGCTTTTCTATTATAAAATTTCACTTTACAGTATTTCCCGTTTATGCCAAATAAATTCCTTTTCACGAATTATTTATTTTTTATATAAATGGCATCGTATGATTTTTAAAATGACAGTTTGTCACTAATGAGGACAGAGTGTAGCAATCGAATTTATTTAAATACCATATTTGTTTCAATCTGTATTGTCTATAGTAACTTAGATTTAAGATATTTGTCATGAAATGATTCGGGTATTAATCGGTTAATTATGCTCGACATCTAACTCATAAATTAGTGTAAAGAAAAAGTGGATTAAATTCAAGTTCAAAAACCGTTGCAAGAATTAATACGGCTTGAGCTGAGATTTAATATTTCCTTGAAACTGTCTTTTATTTTATTTTTTTCCTGCTGTCAATCAGAGACACCCGTCATCGCCTTGGCAATAAACTTTTCAGCCTTTCATCATTTTTCCGCGCGTTTAAAATTTCTCTAGCTAAACAAGCTGACAACGCTGTTTCGGAAGGGTGTTTTTTATTCTTCTTTTCCTACTTTTTCAAAAAAAAATATATAAAAGAGTTTTACTTTACTTTCTGTAGAAGAAATTGCTAGATTTTTTGTACGCTATTCTTAGACTATCTAGGCATATATAGTCTCATAAATCAAGGTTTAAAAAGAATCTTTATTAAGTGATACTTCGCCTAACAAGTGTCTCTGCTAATGAACTTTTAGCCCATAGCAGATTTATTTTCCTTGTTTTCGTTCATAGTATTACATTTCTTGCATAGTGAGAACGTAAAATCTTTGTATCAGAATGTAGTAGAAAATACAAAATACACTTAATTAAGGTGTATATTTATAATTAAAGTACGCAGACAGCTGTTTTGCAGCTTTATTCTTATTGTGAGTAAACTCTGTGCATAGTAAAACGAGACTGAGCTGTTTGCTTTTATTAGTCTCTGAGTTTGTCCGCATAGACGATGTAGCTTGTTTACAGCTACAAATCAGCTGACTGAGTACTTTACCTTTTTACTTGTACCTTCCTTACTTTGGCTTTACATTTATTGATACGAATCCGTGAATTAAAACCTGAAGCTCAGTTTGTTTTCAGTTTGACTGAGTTTACTCGCATTAATAATGCAGCTCGCTATAAGCTGCGAAACGCCAGTTAGCATCTTTATTTGCACTTTACTTACTATGGATTTCTATTTATTGCTAAGACAGATAAAAGTTTTGATGGGTGTACAGAACACTCTGATTGGGAAATTAAATTAATTTTTGGATCAATTCATTTCAAATTTACTTGAGTTTGAGATTATGTATTTGCTTCAAAGTTATCTATAATGCAATTCTCTGTTTCATTTTCAGAATTCAATTGAATTGTTTGGTGTAGAATAAATGGAAAGGCCAAGTCCAAATGTAATTTAAAGAAGAAGTCCAGATTTTGTGTTTTCAGGATACAAGTTAAAAATCTTAGCGTCAAAATGAAATATCATGTTATTTCAAGAGCTTATATTTTTCAACTGTCAATGTGTAAAAGATGAGCCAATCACATTAAAAATTGTTAATCCTCGAAACAGACATGTTTGTATTTAAAACAAGGAGAAAATAGTCTCGTATATAAGTTCAGTTTTGAATTTGCTATAGAAAAACGACCATTACGCTGACATTTCAGCGAGTAGCTACTGAAGAAAAGGAATCTTAACAGGAATAAATTTTGAAAATTTGAAATAAAGATTTCCAAAATGTTGTTTACATACTATAATACAGAAAGATTCTCAGTTTTATTTTCAATTTCATCTAATTGGTTAGACAGAAAACTAACAAATTTCTGTTCATAAAAGAAATCTCGTTTTGATGCAATTTCGGAATGAATTACCATCGTTAGATGCGCTATTACTCTATGTTTATACTTTTTGGAAATGAAAGGAGTACGATATTACTATCAAATGATTAACTCAAATGGGGTGCTATATTATTTTAGATGATTGGGAAAAATTGAAATTGAAATTGTAGAAATTATTTGAACCATGTTCATGTTTTTAGATTGCGAGGTCACATATTAATATAATATCGAATATATATATATATATATATATATATATATATTTATACATACATATATATATGTACATATATATATATATACATATATATATATACATATATATATACATATATATATATATAATATATATATATATATATATATATATATATATATATATATATATATATATATATATACATATATATATACATACATATAATATACATATATATATATATATATATATATATATATATATATATATATATATATATATATATATATATATACACACATATAAATACATATATATACATATATATATATACATATATATATACATACATATATATATATATATATATATATATATATATATATATATATATATATATATATATATATATATATATATATATATATATATATATATATATATATATATATATATATATATATATATATATATATATATATATATATATATATATATGGAGTATATGTGTCTTGTACATATACCTTTTGCTGGACTCCTGTGAAAACTATATCCACAAATGAGGTTTAGAAAGAAAGAATAATTTCCAATTTAAATATACTTTAGTAAAAAATATAATTTTGGAGAATCAATTGTATTTGATTTTTGCCTTTAAATCTAAGAAGAAATATAAAATTTAGGGATAAACTTTAAATTTTTAAACGTATGCGTTTTGCAAAATATTTTACCGGTCTAATATAAATAAATAAATGTATTTTGGAAGATGAGGGGAATGGACGTAAGATTTTCATACAAGAGTTCTTACAATGGTTTGAAAGTAATTCTAACAATCCAAGTACAGAAATAGGCTTCTACCTCTTACTATTAAACTCCCTTAAAATTAGTAGAACATTATAGTATATTTTTAAAGATCAGTTATTCAATCATTATGAAGTAATTAGTCCATATAGATGATAACACCTCTAAAAATGAAAATATGGAAATAATGAAATTTAAATTATAAAAATATACAATGTTTTCTAAAATGACATTTTTTTGTTTTCTTTCAAATGAGTAATAAAAAATGAGGATAAAAAATCAAACACTGTGCAATAAACAAATCAATACCGGGGACACTTGGGGAATAATGTTTCTTAAATTCGTATACTTTTTATGTAAGAGCAAGTAATTTTCAACCTATCTTTAAATGTAATATTATTATATTATTAGAAGCAAAATGTTTTATTTATTTTCAAGAACTACGTATTCCAAATTGTTTCACTGATAATTTACAAATCCCTTATTGTTTTCAGATAAACACTGAATAATTTTCGCTACTCAGTGTTTAGTTAGTAAATTATTCTGTAACATGATAGTTAATGAATATTTTAATAGAATTAATTATTAGCTATTTTTAAGTAAACAATTATTAGTTAAAATTAGTGTTAAAAATATAAAGCGTTAAATACATAAGCTGTTATAAATTAACACAGACATATTTAGGATTTTTATGGAGAATCGAATAGAATGAAAAAATTGCTTAAACTGTGCCATTATTATTACTTTTTATATTTTATATACTTATGGCATTCTAATTAAAAATATCATTTTCTATTAAGGACATTTATTATTTATTTTATTTTTCTATTAAATAAATTAGAAACAATTGCAAATTAGAAAACATTTTAGTTAATGAACAAATAAAGTTAAAAAATGAAACTGGTTAATATAAATTAAGTTTTAATCTAATTAATATAGGATAGTATTGGAATATTATCCATAAAAAACGTGTTCTAGCTTCAAACATATTTTTAAAAAAGAAATCTATAATGAAAACGGGAATCATATTTTTAAAGTGTGTGCAATATTAATGATTTTTCTCGGAAACATAAAAGTGTTAAACTTCTTTAACTATCTCGTTTAACATAAAAAGTTAGTCACATAAAAAAGTAATAAGTATTAATAAAAATTTTTAAAAATCCTTTAAAATAGGAGAGAATTTCCACAGGCAAAGAATGAAATACTTTTAAAAATTAGGCATGATTCAATTAAAGAACCTTTTTGATAAAACCTAGTCTTAAATGTAATCTAGAGGAAAAATGTAAAATAAAAGAAATTCATACGACAAAATAAATGTTATCGTGACAAAATTGATGTATTGTAAATGTTGCAGTATGAAACTTTTCCGAGTAATTTTTTTTTCTCTCAAATAATATACATATTTTTTTATTAAATGTATAAGCTTAAAACTTGATGAACAAAATTTCAATAATTTAACTAAAAGGATTAAAAAAGTTCAAATTATATAATGTAATAAAAGATAGAAAAATTTGATTACCATTTTTAAAATTATAAATTTAAAATATACGTTTCGAAATATTCAAAAGGGAATTTTACTATTTTTCACTGTTTGGTACTATTATATATTTATATGTAGGACATGCAAAAAATTAGCAGGGAATCATAGATCATTTTACATGGTGAATGTGTGAATTTGTTCCACAACTAGAATGAAAATGATTCTGAATTGAAAACAGACATAGAAAAAATTATTGAAATCTTAATTATAAATATAGGAGATTTCTTTGTAACAATTCGCTTCTGGAATCAAGAATTCCTATTTTTAAATATAAGTATTGTCGTAGGGATGTAAGGACACTCATTTTGTGGCTGGTATTTTAGTGTTCTGTTAACGGTAGATAAAGTTTTAGGTAACAGTATTAGAGATGCTATTCTTCTATCTGTATTTCTTGAACAATAGCTAACATTTCACTTGTCAATTTGTAATTTTAATTTGCTGTTTGTTTCTTCAGTAATGGAGGAATTTGGAGCACAAAGGCAAATACTATATATATGTAATAGATGTAGAACTATTCAACAATTTCAGGTTGTACAAAAGTTAAATTAAAAAAATATTGCAATAAATATAATTTTACGTTTTATTACTTCCGTACTGGAGGAAATTTGCGCAAGAAAGCAGTACTGTATATAATGAATATAGTACTATTCAACAATTTCATTCTGTACAAAAGTATAAAATAAAATAAAAAATATTATAATAAAAGGATACTCATTATCAGTCGCAAGGAATGTTTAATCCTAAAATGTAGCCAATAGTTTTAATGAGCTATTGGTATCTGTCTAGCATCATATTGACTGATAGCAAAATGTTTACTTCATGATATAATAAAAATAAATATCTACTCTTGTACAGGTTTAGAATAATAAAAATAGGACGAAAATACATTTTATTAAAAATGCATTTAATCTTAAATAATTTGGTGAAATTTTTTTATACATACTTTAGCAAACGTTATTACTTTATTTTGATTTTCTGAAACTAACAAATCACATAAAAAATTGATACCACTGTCTTTTCAAACTATTTGGAAATATTTTTATCTGAATGTAATGTTCAAATTTGTAAATTTTTTTAATCATCCTGTAGAAAGAATTGGATTGTAGTGTCCCAAGGGTTTAAAGAGTTTCTCGTCTTTTGTGCACGACAGTACAGTGTTAAAGAGGGCCTTTCTAAGCACTTTCTTCCACTCTGTTCTCTCTTAGCGAATATTCTCTTATAATGCTTTAAATTCCTTATTTATGGGCCTAACAATGGCTGAAGGTATAGAGATACTGTTCTAAATCTCGGAGTTTGTAGTTTTGAATCCCACTGTTAGTATAAATATTTGTAACAACTTTGAACTAGCTTTAAGCGGTAGGTCAGTGTCTCATTACTCCTCGTGTAGCAAAACAGTAGAACGTGGAGCTCCAAACCAAACATTATTCAAGGAATTAATCCATCTCAATTTACGTCTATCCCTTCCTCTTGTTTTATGAATTTTCGACTAAGATCTTAAAAGCCAATGATGACGGTTCCTTAGTTTTTCCAGCAAATTCCCTTCATTTAATTTTTATGTATTTAATAATGTCTGGCCTGTATTTAAATTGTAAAATTCAAAACTGTATTTGTGCTTACGAAAGCTATCAATTTATATAGTACCTATGATCTTCTTCACTAAAGAAGTCCAGATGGGTAACCTGTGAATCCATTAGTCTGATTAATAATAGTTTTTATATTATTACTTTAGTTCTACTTTTAACCTGATTCGAGGGCAAAAATACTCTCAACACATTTAGGAAGTGGTTAGGAATATTTAAGTATGTTTTAACTTTAGAGATTAAGGTGATTTAATCGCTGACATTTGAGTAAAGGTAGAAAAATGTTCAAGCTATGATAATGTTTTTATTTTCGCATAATGTTCAGAGATGTACAGTTTTGTTTGCTTCGTTTGGATTAGATTGGTTTGGAGCGCTACGGTCTACTCTTTTGATACACGAAGGATGAGACATTGCTTCATTTGGATACAGGTATATTGCATAGCTGAGAGTATAGAGAAATGACAAATTAATTTAACACATTGACGGACAGTAGGAACAAGTAAAGTTCGAAAATTAACACTATATGTTTTTGTAATTTTTAGCATAATAGAAGTATAGTTTTAATCTCTCTGCTTAACTTTTATTTTGATTATTTCAGCACCTTTAATTAGGTTACGGCTATAACCTTCATGGCTCCAGTGGTCTCTAGACACTAAGTAATGGGACGATGGCGGCTATAACAGCAAAAATTTAAAAACTTAAATGACAGGTTTAATGACTCAAATAAGCAATTTTTTGTGTGCAACAAAGTATTTTTGGGAGTTTTATACGAAATGTTAGTTTATAATGAAACAAAAATAAATAAATGACAAATAAATAAATTCAAGAGAAAACACGATCTTACTGCTCCCTTTACAAACACTTGAATACTGAAGCTGCAAGTCGTGTAACAGGTGGAAAACGAAATTCAGCCTAAAAAATTGTTTCCAAAACATGACACTAGGCTTCTACTTGTACGCCTGTAAATCCACATTTGTGCCGCTATAGCCGTAGTGTCTGAAAACGACCGTTTCGTTTTGGATGGCTATAGCTGTCATGCCATATAGTGAACTTTGCTTTGACTGCTATCGATGCAAGTGTCCGTCAACGTGTTAACAAATTGTACTGCTGAAAATTGTGTAATAAGGAATAAGAAAAAATTCCGTAGGAGGAAAAAGAAAAAATTCTGATAGTCAGTTTTCTAACAATCGACAACAGTCGTTACACTTTCTATTTGATATCACAACAGCTCACAGCTTTTTTTCAAGAATTCTTCAAATAAAAATAACCTTTCAATTCATTAAAAGAGAGAAGTAAAGTACTTATTCACGCAAATGAAAAAAGTAAATATTTTAGTTATCAGGTTTAAAAACATGTCACGATAACTATTATATAAAATAGTTCAAAGCCGATCTAAAGAAAAAGAAGAATTATTAGAAAAAGAGAGTTGAAATATGGATGATTAAATAAAGAAAGTGTGAAGTTTTATTTCTGTTTACCTTCAAGAGAAGTTAAATTCAGTATTTCTGAAATACGTCAAAGCCCATTCATTCAATGATCATTCCATTTTTCACGAGTAGCTGAAGAAAATAAAAGTAACGTTCGATCAATCATAGTTTTAAACTTAGCTACCTTATGCCAGTTTTTAGTAAGCAAAAAATCGAAGAAACTTACAAAATGGATAAAAAAAGAGAGAAAACAAGCGTTTTTATGACGAGGGATGTCACAGAAGGAGGTAAGGATAATACATGATTGACGATGAAAGTCTAAAAACGACTGTAAAAGCCTTATCAAAAATACTGTTTTGTTCTTTCAGGACTTCTAATTTATAGACCAATGTAAATTTTTCCGTTATGGAAAACATATGTATACACTACTTTGGAAGTAAGACACAGATGTGAAATGGGATGGAAAGAATAATATGAATTACTTTATATATGACTATTATTTTTGGAAAAATTAAAAATTAATATAGTTTAAAGTTAAATTTCTTCCTTTAAAACGGATTTTTCTTATTTATTCTTTATTCATATTTAAAATAATATTTTCTTTAATGTTATATTTGCTTTTAAATTATACACAGGGAATCTTGTATATACGGATTTTCTTTGATTAAATTAACAAAATTTTTATTATTGTGTTTAGCAAATTAATAGTCTACAAAATATTTGCTCAACGTCATCACACTATGCCAGTTTAAAGCATACAATATCTAAGGAGAAAGGGCCGAACGGTGGCCAAATAGTTAGAGAAATGATCTTCGGTACCGGAGTACGTGGTTTCGAATCTCATAGTTGCTTGGCTGTTCGTAACCCTTCGGAATCGGCTTTAAGCAGCAGGTCCCCGGTCTCATTACCCCATGTATTTTAAAAAGGTAGATCGTAGATCTCTAAACATAACCTAAGCTGGAAGATTCTTCACTGTCTTACAAGTTCTAGCTTAAAGTTCAGATACCAGGGCAACATGATTCACCTGTTAAGGTTGAGGAGACGATAGATATTAAGCTATATCATATCTGTACCTATATTTAATGACACATATATAATTCTTTTTTCCTTTCTTAAGAGATGCTTATCAGTGGGAGAAAATGCCACTGATTGGTAGTATATTTTATCCTGTGCTCTGACTTCAAAATGTTCGTCAGTTGTTAGTTCTTCCTGGGATTCAATGACTACTTGTCACAAAATTCCATCATATAAAGCAATAGTGGATTTCACTTTGCTGAAATTTGAAATCTTTACAGTTCTGTATCATTTATTTGTTATTATAATTAAATTACAAAGTCTAAAGTATTTATTAACTCTCCTATATCACAAGAATCATAATTATTACAAAAAAGTACAATAAAATTATTGCTAATAAACCTTAAAAAAATTTTAGAACAAAAATTTTTGTAAGTTATGAACATCTGAAAAACTACAGATGCTTTTCTAATTGGCATATTCCTTTGAAATTTAACTAGCAATTACGATATATGATAAAAAGTAATAGTTAAAATTAACTTAACTAAATAATAATCTGAAAATTTAGTATTTAACAGAACTGTTATAAACATTTTGTACATATTTACGACAGAAAGGATATTTACCATAGTTTAAACCCTTTTTTAATAATTTTATAGTGAAAGATTGCGATAACTTTTATTCTTAAGTCAGAATAGTATTTTATAAATAAAAGCTGACAAACTATATTTAAACTTCGTGACACGGGGAACATTTAAGTTGAAACTATTTTTGAAACATTTAATAACAAACCACTTTTAAAATAATTAATATTTTCCAGGAGACAGGATCTCTTTCTTTTACATAGATGCATACTTAAAGACCTATAAAATTTTCAAGCGAATTAATTAATTCATAAGCAAAAAAGATTAATTTGAGATTCAATTATCAGCTTGAGTGATGCCACACCTAGTAGTGACATCTCAAAAAGTTTTGTCACCAGCCTGCCTAGTTTTTTATTTCTATCACTACCAGGGTTTATTTGCCTATCCAGTGATAACCATTACCATACATGAAACGGGTGTGATGGGACAACGTAGAAGGGATTAAGGATAAGCGTCCAACAACTGTCTAGATCCCAAAGTTGAAAGCCATTCTTATTGTAAAATAACATGAATTATAAAGAGAGAAGCAATTAAAATAATCTCGCTAGCATCAACACATATAGCTGTAACTTGGGTATTCATAAATTATTATTGTCCAAATGCGAAGGATGAGACAAGTAAAATTAGAGACACCAGTGCAATGAGTTACTTAACTGGTTTGCAATTTCCCGCTCATATAACAGGGGATGAATGTACACCTGTATGGATAACGAGCCTAAAAATCACAGTAAGAAATGTTAGGAAAACTCATTCAACCACACTGATCTATTACCTTAATTGTATGACTAAAATCGAATTTCATAAAGAAAAAATGATATACACAACCACACATAAACATATATAATACATCAAAATTACTGTTCTTCATAGTTCTAAAGTTCTTTAAATTTACCCCCCCTCCACTTTGTAGTTTCCTTAAACTTAACTTTCCCAGTCTCACAAAATTAACCTCTTATAATAAGGTATGTCTAATTTATATTATCATTCGTTCAACACTGCCTAAAACTAAATAAAAAAATATTGAATTAATAATCATAACGCGTCAAAATTTCTTTCCCGTCCCTAATTCAGTTGTCAATTCTTCCAGGAAAAAAAAATGAATTTCTTAATTTTAGTGTCGTTGTTTACAATGTCACCAGCAATGTTTCAAAAAGCCACAAAGTAAATGCTAATCTCTTTCTCATGAAAAGTCATCCACGTGATTTTCTTCTACTCGGATTTTCTCCTGATTTTTTCTGCCCTTTTCATAGATCAAACATATGCATATTTCTCTCTTGTCTGTGTAAAACGAGTCCATTAGTTCTCCGTCATTAACACGAAAATAAATTATTTTTACTAAGTATTTTACCTTGTGAAGTTGTAAATGAGAGCCTTTCTAGCCACGATGACTGTATATGTGTAACATTGCCAACAAAGTCCTGAAAAACTGAAAACATCAGATATTTCTCCCATGTAATAGGAGATGAATATTTTTAGAGACTAAACACACACACATATACATATATATATATATATATATATATATATATATATATATATATATATATATATATATATTTATATATATATATATACCTATATACATGTACCTATATACACTCACTTTCAAAAATTAAGCACGAAGTTGTAAAATGCAAAAAAATCAACAAATACTGCTTTGTTTGACACAAAATTGGGCAAGAAAGTAGCATATATATTTATGCATAAAACAAAATCAATAATTATATACAAAAAAAAAATAATATTAATTTTTTGTAAGTTATCAGATAATTACATACTGGAGACCTAAACAGTATTATATATAAAGTGAAAATAAACAGCATAAAATGAAAAAATGGATATTAATAGGGTATGTGATCCCCCCTCATCTGTATACAAAGTTTACACCTTGTGACCATGCTTTCAATTAGGTGGTCAACCACCGCAGAATCAAGCAATCGCCATTCTTCTTGTAGAACAATTTCCAGCTCAATAAGAGCGGCTGGAGGTGGAAAACATAACGATACAACACGGCCGAGAGCATCCCAAAGATTTTGAATGGAATAAAGGTTGGACGAATAGGCTGGCCACGCTATATGCGCAATCCCTTCACTCTCCAGCTAGTCATCGACGATATAAGCTCTATGGGGACATGCGTTATCGTCCATTAAAACAAAATAAAATCCAACTGCGGCAGCGTAAAATCTCACAATGGGTTCTAGGACTTCCTATCTATACCGGACAGCACTCACAGAACCTCTCTTAAAGATGTACAGGTCGGTGCGGTATCCTAATGAAGTTCCTGCCCACACCATAATGCTTCCCCCTCGAAATGCGTGATGTTCGGTGATGTTTTGGGGCTGATTGCGTATTTCTTGTTTATACCATATCCTTATAGGCTTGTCATCTGGCTCCAGAACAAATCTTGACTCATCATTTAAACATGACATTGCCCCACTCAGGCATAGTCCAATTGACATGCTCCCAGCACCGCTTTAATCGTGCCCCTCTTGATTGGGCGGATAGAAAAACACAAACTCGAGGTACCCGGGAATACAGTCCACTCATATGTAATGTTCGACATACAGTAGCTGCAGATATCGCATTACCAATGGACGTTGTATCCATAGATGTCACAAGTGTGGAGGTCGCTCTGCGATTCCACTTGGCTAAAATAGCAATATATCGATCTTCCGAGGGGTTGTAACCGTTGGGAGACCGGCTACGGGCTTTAGGACAATTGTCTGTGTGATTTGGAATTGTTTCAATTCTGATTGGCTTCCTGAAATTAGCATTTTCATCTTCGTGTTTAACTTTTGGAAGTGAGCGTATATGTATATATATATATATATATATATATATATATATATATATATATATATATATATATATATATATATATATATATATATTTCTATATATATATGATATATATATATATATGTGATATATATATATATATATATATATATATCTATAGTTTATTCTCTGCTAACGTAAGAAAACAAAATTGTAAAAAGAAATGCAAGGTAAAAAAAAAATCAATTTATGTAATTTGGTTAAGAAAAAGGAGAAATAATTTAATATTTGGGGTCATTAAGTATTTTATATTGTGATAAGGTAATGACATAAGCTATTGGTTGATTAATGAAATAATAAAATTAGTTAAAAGTTTATTTTACGTCATCATACTTTATTTCAGTGAAGATGATAATAAGTGGCTTTGATAAGATGAAATAAATTTAGGTAAAGTTAATTTAAAAATGCATAAAATAGTATCGGGCATAAGTAGAAAAATTATACATTCCGCAAACGTTAACTGTAAAGGCGGTCGATTATATAATTATTCTGAAATACTGTTTATTTTAAATTAAAGGTAAGCTTACCTTTAATTCTAAATCGAGAATCGCAGCCAAAATGAAGTATGTCACTAATTAGAGGAATATTTGTAATTAGCGGTATTATTAAATGTGCTTTATATTTACGGTAAACGTTTACGCAAAATCAATACATCTGATAAAAATGAAATTAAAATGCCGAGTTAAATAAAAAAGAATAAAATATTTGAAATGAAATAAAACTTAAGGGAACAGTTTGCTAGAATAAACGCTATTGTTTCTAAGAATTGATTAAATATCAAACTAGAAATCTATTCTTCAATTCTATACTTTTAAACTTTTGTTTACTTGTGTCTATTGCTAAATACAATAGAATGATTTCATCTAATTTCAAGCTCAATTTTCAGTTACAGTTTAATCTAGCATTATTTGCATTCAAAAGTACATACCTGGATACGTACAAAAACATATTAATATATACAATTCTACTTATACACACACTCACGCACACACACACACGTATATATATATTATATATTATATATTATATATATTATATATATATATATTATATATTATATATATATATATATTATATATATTATATATATATATATATATATATATATATATATATATATATATATATATATATATATATATATATATATATATATATATTATATATATATATATATATATATATATATATATATATTATATATATATATATATATATATATATATATATATATATATATATATATATATATATATATATATATATACACACACACATAAATCCCCTATATGATAATAGCCTAAGTTAACTGTCCATCCGTTCTTGAATTCATAAAGCGGTTGGACCTGGAATGGATAGAGGCATCCATATAGGATTCTTGACGAGTCATGGTTAGCAAAATTCAAAAACAGTTTGAAAACGTTCAAAATCCCCCCTTCCCCTCTTTTTCGAT
>CM063505.1:152002414-152062414 GCA_032207245.1 Pardosa pseudoannulata
TGCGATTTTAGACATTTTGTTGAATATCTAGAAAAATACATGAGGATTTATCCTGAAACCTCAGGCGTGTAAACAGGATGGTAGACGTCATCTAAGAATTTTTCCAGAAACACCATAGGGGACCGTCAACCAATTGAAGAGAAACAAATATGTGTTGGATAACCCTGTAAAAAGTAATGTATGAAAAACCCCTCATCTTTTTGCTTCCTTTCGGGAACAGTGGATTTCGAACTTATTCTGTCGATGATCAATTTCAGAATTTTCCAGCTGTGTTTTTGTGACTTTCACAAAAGTTTTTCTATACATTTAGCTAATATAGTATGCACATTACATTTTGATTGCATCCGAGCTTCCGCAGTGAAGCATATTTTAGTAAACTTGTTTATCTTTCATCCAATATTTATTATTTTTTAATTTCGATTGCAGGGTATTGTATACAATGTTGTTTGACATGCGTCTTGGGAATAGAATTATTTGATATTGAGAACTCTGCAAATTATAAGCAAAACACTTGGAGAAATTTGGGATTGAGTTTATTAAAACCTTAATTTCTCAAAGAGTATACGTGCTATCATCATAACAATGAACACATATTAATACAAGAAGCATCCTAATCATGTGTTAAAGTTTTAACTCTTTTCATACATTACTTTTTACAGGGTTATACAAAACATATTCGTTTTTCTACAATTTGTTGACGGTCCCCTGTGGAGTTTCGGGAAAAATTCTTAGCTGAAATATATGACGTCTACCATCCTGTTTACACACCTTAGTTTTCAGGATAATTCTTCTTGTGTTTTTCTAGATATTCAACAAAATGTGTAAAATTGCAAGTGACCTGTCATCATTGGCATTATAGTGTAATTTATATCCGTTTAGATATACATTTTATATACAGTAGAACCTCGATTAACCGAGGTTTCTGTTAACCGAGTCAAAGATGAAGTCTAATTTTTTTTTCTCTTTTCCAAAATGAGCTTAAAAATGATAATATTAAATGATAAAAAAATGAAAAAAGGATACACATTTTAGTTTATTGTCCGTGTTACAGGCACTTCTTCCCCACAACATGATTGCCTAGGTATGGCAATTAGTGAATCCAGCTACAATTCGTAAATCATTCAACAAAATAATTGTTGAAAAGAGGAGACAGGGTGAATCTCAGCAGACGGAAAACACACCTACAGGGAACTTCTTGAGATCATCAATGGAATTGAAGGACGTGAGGAAGTTTTGGAAGAGGACATTTTTGAGTGGCTGGACGTTGAAAATCAATATCCAAATTTTAAAATTCTCAATGACGAAGAAATTATACAATTCGTTAATCCTTCAACGGACATTAATGACGCTGAAAATGAAGATGAGGACTTTAAGGATTCTACGACTATAAGTCATAGTGGAGGTATTCAAGCACTGAGAACCGCCCTAAAATATTTGGAGATACTACACCGATTTATCTTCTGTTGCTCAAAAATTTGCGCGATAGGGCTGCATGATAGAAGTCCTGAACTTTTGCAACGAAATGTTACAGGCTTTTTTTAAAGAATGCAAATTTAACAAATTAATGTATATTAAATTTTAAAAATACAATATTTTCTTGAGATTTGTATTATTTTTGAAAATGCGTCTTTCGATATTTAACTGAGTATAGTTAAACAAAAATTCCATTTTACTTTTTTAAAACTTGCTACTAGAGTTGATTTCTTTTTTAAATCTTTTTAGCTATGAAACATAAGTTCATATATGTTTATTTTTTTATCATTTAAAGAACGTTCTATTGTTTTTCACTTTAAAAGTTAAATTCGCAAGGACTGAAGGTTCTTATACAGGGTTTCTATTAACCGAGATTTCCGATATCCGAGGTATTAGCGGTCCCAATTAGTTCGGATAATCGAGGTTCTACTGTATTACTCACACAAACCTACACTTAAATGTATACTATCATATCTATATGCCTTTATGTAAATAAAAATTAGCAAAAATCTTTTCGAAAATGCATAAATTAGTACTAATTAATTTTCAAAGATTCAAACTTTTTTGAAAGATTTAACATGCAGCGGAAGCTTGTTATGGAAGTTTGAAAGATCTTTTGCCATCTGTCCCTCGTAAGAATTATCATTAGCATGACTTTTAATCATTAATAATCAAACGTGTTTTATCTCTTAAAGCGCATCGCTGATCATGTAGCTCCGAAACTTTTATCGCCAAGAATGAGGCCTTCTCGCACTTTTATTTAGTTTTGCTGAAAAGTGTTATTCTCTTCCTAGTTTCTGATACAGAACTCTGCGTGCATGCTTATAAGTAGTGTGCACCTTTTAAGCTCCAGTGATTATCCATTAATTATGATTATGTTATACTGAACATTTTCAATTAAGTAAAGATCCGAAATTTTTAGGAGGATATTGGATGATAGGTAAAATGTACGCAAAATAACTCTTTCTTGGTTTTTAAAAATCTTTGATAGTTTTCTTTGAATCTGTGAAGCATGTTGCATCATACGCTCATGTAATTATTAGCTTAATATGAACGGATTACGTAAAATGTTATTTTTTCTCATACTTGGATAACTCTAAATGCATGCAATGTGTAGACTTCCCTTTTGGAGCTACAAGGAATACCTGTCAATTGTGTTTTAATTACGACGTTCTTAGTATTTTCAAGTGAATAAAGATCTGTGGTTGTAAGAATGATATATAATAAAATGAAAATAGATCCAAATTTATTCTTTATTCCTTTGTAAAAGTCTCGAAACTTGAATGTATTAGAAAACTTTTCTTTTAATCTATGAAGCCTTTTGCTGACAATATATTTTCATACTTTATAATATAATTATTGGCATAATATGAAAGTATTAAGAGAATAAGGGAATTTCAAAATGACAAATATGAAAAGACGAAATATGAAAGGATTATTTGTTCTAAAAAAATCAAATTAACAATTAGCTTTTTTATTAAAAAGCATTTTTTTGGTAATATGATGATTTTACTGCTTTGAAAATTACTTTTATCATACAGCCTTGTTTTTACATTTCAAAAATAATATTTCCCATTGAAGATCATCCCATAAGAAATAATGGATTCTAAAAGTACAAATAAAAATATTCTTTAAGAGAATTATTTATATTTTTTACGAAAGTTATCCAAGATATTTAAGTGGTGCAATTAGAGATACATCTGTTACCGCAAACGAAATATTTCGAAATAGAGATTTACAAAGCCAGGAAAAGCTATCAGCGTCTTTGTGTCTCAGGGAGTAGGGGTGCATCCCTCAATAAATGTCAGTCAAAGAGGGATGCAGTTTCTAAACAATCGACCTGACCCTCCTACCTCAAACACTGGCAGAAATGCACATTACATCCATTTTCGGAACGTTTTTGGAGGTCGAAAATTGTACGTGACAACTGCTTTGAAGACATCATCGGTTTGGTGGAATTGTACGTGCGAACCGCTTAGAGGGTTAAGATACTATTATAGATTTATCCATTAAAAAATATATTTTTTGTTTACAAAAATCTTATGGTTGTTATTTATATATTTCTATTTATATATTTGTTTATATATTTCAATATATAATACAAAAAGTTTGTTAAAAATTAAATAATTTTCGATCAATTGAGATTTAACTGAATGACTAAATTTACGTTCAAAACGCCCGCTCCCGGTACAATTCTGCTGCGAAATGTACCAGCACGCAATGTAGTAAAGCATATCATTTAAACTGGTTATACTTTATAACGTATAATTTAAAAATATACAAAGTATTTATTCGAGATACAGAGGATATTGTAAAATGGGTGAAACGGATGTTAAAATATTGTATAATATTTAAATAATTGTTCTATATAAACAGCATTTTAACTAAGGGAAAATTGATATCCAGATTTGTTTCTACATAAATTCTGAAGACAAAATGAAAGTATAAAATCAATTAGTATTCTGTGAGCTAGGAACATATTTTAGTACGTTGCTGGATGACTCAATTTTTATTAAATAATCTTGTCTTTGGTCGTAAGTTTTTTTTAAGTGTTTCATCTATTATTTAAGTGCTTCATGTCACAACATAATATATTCTTATTATAAAAATATTTTTAATAATTTAAATATTAAAAAAATGGAAATCCAATGTCCCGTCTCTTTTTAAATAAAGCGAATATCATTATTTATGGTTATTACTTTTCTAGAGTCAGATATAAAACTTTAGATGTATCAATTATGCAAAATACATATTTAAGCTTCAATGATTATAAGTTAATTGTATCATAATTAAGTTATATTTATGTTATGTTCTAATTATGTTATTAATTGTATTATAATTTAGGGTTGGCCAAACCAAGTGTAAACTATAACTTTTCAAGAGTTGTTGTAGTTCTTATTTAATCTTTTCCAATAAAAATCTTTTTTTAATCTTTTATAAGCATAAAAGAGTGAATAAGGACTATTTTAATTGCATAATATGAATGTTTTAAGTACAGCTTAGATCGTTATTTATAGTTATTATTTTCCTATACTCAAATACAAAATTCTGGGAGTATGAATTAAGTAGAATATTTATTTAAGCTTAAATTTCAGCATTTTATTTTACGTTGATTGTATTATAACAATGTTATATTTATGTAACGTTTTAATTTGTGTTATAATATATGTTATGTTATGGTAATTTATGTTATATTGTTATATTATAAATTTAGGTTGGCAAGACCCTTGGATATACCATAAATGTTTGAAAAAATCAATAAAAATTTTGGTTCTTTTTTAAACTTTTCCAGCGATGTTATTTTTTAATCTTTTAATCTTTATTTAATCTTTTATAAAGAAAACTTTATACATACTATTTACGAAATATCATGAATGACAAATTAATATTTTTGGAAAATACACCTTTGAATGCTCAAAACTGTAGAATGATCCCAGACTAGCGTAATTCAAGCATATTTTTTTATTGCATGCTGGCAATCACGATTCAAGACTGTATGTAAGAAAGAAAGTGGAGACCTCGCAACATTTTATCATAAGAATGTCAGCGGAAGAAAAAGTATATGATTGACAACATGAAAAGAAAATAAAAGTTTAAAGCTGTGAAATAAAAAATGCCGCCTGTCTTTCATAAGTTTCTTTTTGGAAAATTCGTTGACAATAATTTTATACTACAAGGTGGGAGTAATGCATAAGAAAGCAACTAGCATTTATATTCGGTCAAACGTTTCCTAAAGAATAGCAGAAATTCAATTTCATATAGAGTTAAGATAACTATGTGTACGTACTTACGTTACTGTTATTAAAAATGAACGTCAACATTAATTATATAACTGCTCATTATTAAATCTTGATTTCAAATTTATGAAATATAAAGCTATCTCTCTCTCTCTATATATACATATATATATGTATATATTATATATATATATATACACATATAATATATGTATATATATATATTATATTATATATCATATATATATATATATATATATATATATATATATATATATTATATATATAATATATATATACAGTATTATATAATATCTGGCCATATTGAAGAGAACAGCACAAGTCTAATTAAAACTTTATTTTAGAGCTGCTAAAAAAAGGACATCTTTATTAGTCAACGATAGACAAGAGTATTCAAAAATTCCTCTGCTCCAACGGAGGTGAACCCAAGAGCGAAGACAGGAAGAATTTTCCCAAGGGACAAGAAACTTACTCAGGGAATTTAAGTGTTAAGATCAGAAAATCCGGAACCATTTACCGGCGACACCTGGAAAACCTGTTGAATAGACAGAAAATATACATCTACAGGACAAAAGCTTTGGGAAAATTTATGAAAGAATTTTAAATCGAGGACGCTTTTTTGATTAAGACATTTAGAGGCTGGGAAAAAGATTTTAAGGTATTAGAATGGGAGAGAGGAGGTTTTTAAGAAAATATTGAAGTTAAATAATTTTGATATATATATATATATATATATATATATATACATGTTGTGTAATATATACATATATAAATATTGTATATATATCCTATATGTATATGTATATAAATATACATATAGTAGAATTTATAATTGTTGATATGTTCGAGTTTATAAATGAATTATAATAATAACCAAAAATAAATAAATAAATAAATTTAATAAGATTTAATTTAACATAAACAATTTTTTCCCGAAAACATGACTAATACATGAAAAAATTACTACATATATTTTTTTATTGTTTTTTGACAGATCTCATGATCACTGCGCACGCCGAAGCTATCAGACGAAATACTTTCACCCAAAGAAATCGAGTTTTGTATTGATTCCAGGGTGTCTGTATGGGGGAGGGGGAATCGTGCTGTTCTAACTCAAAGAGAAAGGTGTAAACCAGATTTCACATGTCATATTTTTTCCTCTACTCCACAAGTATCGTCCCACACTCAAAAAATATTTTAGTTGTTCCGATGTCAGTTTGCTAAAACACAGATAATATTTATTTGGTGGAAACATGACAAAATAATGATGAACAACTAGAACTGCAGCTACAGTTGATATGATTAATATAGTAGGGAAGGATGACAGTGAGGAGGAGGACTTAACAAATGATTCTACACCGGGTATGAGTCCCAGTGAGTATTTAAATATCAAAGAGTCATCGATTTTTTAAATATCAAAGTATATTAAAATATACTTTGATATTTAAAAATTGTGTTTGCATTTCTGTTTTATTAAACATCAACCATTTTAGATAATTCAAGCTTGGTCACTTTACGTCCACCTCGAAATACCGAATTCCTACTGTATATATATATATATATATATATATATATATATATATATATATATATATATATATATATATATATATATATATATATATATATATATATATATATATATATATATATATATATATATGTATATATATATGTATATATATATATATATATATATATATATATATGTATTTGTATATATTTATGTATATGTATATGTATATATATATGTATATTATATATATACATATATATATATATTTATATATATATATATATATATATATATATATATATATATATATATATGTATATGTGTATAAATAAATATATATATATATATATGTATATATGTATACATATATATATATATATATATATATATATATATATATATATATATATATATATATATATATATATACATACATATATATATACACACACATATATATATATATATATATATGTATATATATGTATATATGTATACATATACATATATATATATACATATATATACATATATATGTATATATATGTATATATGTATACATATACATATATATATACATATATATATGTATATATGTATAATATATATATATATATATATATATATATATATATATATATATATATATATATTTATATTTATATATACATATATATTAACTTTGTATTGGGTCAAAACACCTATTATATATATATATATATATATATATATATATATATATATAATATATATATATATATGTATATATACATATAATATAAAAGTAAAGAATAACAGATTAAATAAGAATTTTATTAGTAATCTTGTTGAGCCATACTACTATGAAGAAAAACTAAATTATATATTAATTACAAGAAAACAAATATAAAAAGAAAAAGAATTGGAATGAATTTGGAATAGCAATTGGTGTACTTGAATCGGTGGTGGTGGGGGAAATTACGACTCCTACATTCCCGTTAAATGGACATTTTAATCAGGTTATATATATATATATATATATATATATATATATATATATATATATTATATATATATATATACATATATAAATTTATTCCAAATGTTATGAAATATTGCAACGAGATATTCTAAAAAATACGCATTTTATTAAATCCTAACTATGATTTCAGATTGAAAATCTTCAGAGATTTTCAATTTAGAAGTGCTAGAATATATCGAATTATATTATAATATGCTAGGTTAAAACTCGTATCATAATTATTAAATTAAATAAATGGATTGATGTTTATTTAAAAATGTTATCTCTAAATTAGTCTCACAGGCGAAATGAAAAGTTCCTTATTAGTCAATTATCTAATATATATAACAAACTCTTTATAACAGAAGTTAAATTAACTTAAATTATAGTTTAATTTTTAAATTTAATTTAAAAATTTGGTCTTTCAATAAAAATTTGTAACTGAGTTATGAAGTGTACGAACTTGTAATGATATCTGTAAATATCGGTACATAGGAGCATTTAAAAATTTCATTATTAAAGGAATAATAATAGACTAATAATTTTCTAATATATTATCTTTCATAAGATAAAAATCTTGTTCTTGTTATAATAATTGTGTTAATGGAGAGATAAAATTTATTAAAGCTAAAATAGTTTTAATAGAAAAATTTTAGTTGCTGACAACATGCGTAAGTAATTACAGTACTGCTTTGGCGTTGGTTATTTTCCTAAAATTATATTTAAAAATTAGAAAGCGTTCTTGGCACATTATCGCCTTGAGTCTGTTGATGGCCTTTGTTCTTACAGAAGAGATAATACCACGAAGCGTCGAGGCTGCTTTTATTTACGCTTTTAACACACAACAAAGAGAAAAAAAAAGATGAATGGTTGAAATGTTTTCCATTCATTTCTTTCTGGAAGTGAGAAAAGCTGTCGGAGCTACGCCGTCCGCAGCGTTTTGCCCATTCAAAAGTCAAACCCCCTTTCCGCCAGTAACAAGATGGCGGGCGGAGATATCACGATGTTAACAAAATTGCTCATTAATAAAGAGGAGGGGGAAAAAATGTTAACCACAAAAACAACTTGTTACGGAGCGGTGGTGAACGGGGGACGGGGTGAGTAATTCTACCGTCAAAGATTGATGTACAAGATAATGCAAAGTGAAGAGTTCGAAAAGACATAGGAGGGGGGTATCGCTTCCCCTTTCCCCCCGAGTAATGTTCCTACCTATGAAACGCTCTTTTAATTAACTGCGAAAACAACTCCGGACAGGTATTCTGCTACCGTCTTCCGGTATCGTCATTTCCGTCTGACTCGATTGACATTCTAAGGGGTGCAGAAATATCTTTTCCCCCTTTTTCGTTTTTTTTTCCGAGTTCGTTTTTGGCTTATTGATTTTATGAATACTTTGTTATCAGGAGAGATAAATTTCTTGTTTAGACGGAGTTGTGAGGTATGGTCTGTTTAAATTTCGAGCAGGGGCGAAATTATGGATAGTTATACGTTATTTTTATGTTCTAAATGTAAAAAAAAGAAAGAAAAAAAAACATTAAAATGAAAGTATTAGTTATGTAAAACAGTGAAGAAAAGTAAAATGATTACGTTTAATACATAATTATAAGTACAATGCTTTCCTTCCCCCTTTAACTTTCTGAACGATGGTCGAATGGTTGCTGTTCTTCAGTACCGGAGTTCGTGGGTTTGAATCCCACTGATGGCATGATCTTTTTAGGAATCTTATTTAAGCACTAACTGTTTCTCTTGTAACAAGAACAGTAGATTGTAACGCTCCAACCAACCCCCTTATTGTAGTTTTTTTAGTTCGTTCTTAGATTATTGATTTTATAAATACTTTGTAATAAGGAGAGACAAATTTCTGATAGTAATTTTTCCAAGCACAGTATTCATATTTAAATGTTATAATGTTTCTTTTTTTAATACTTTACAAATTTTAAATATGGAGAAGAAAAAGGAAAGTTGCTTAAGAAACTCTATTGTATTCTTATATATTCATATGTACTTACTAAATAAGTACAGTACCTTTTTTGCTCGCTTTTAGCTTATTGATTGTATGAATGCTTTGTAACCAGGAGAGAAAAAGGTCTGATTGTACTGTTTTTAAACACAGTATTCATGTATAAATGCCACAGAGTGACAAAGTAACGGTGATTGCTTTTTTAAAACGTCACAAACATTTAATACTAAGAAAAAAATATAAGTTGACTAAGAAATTCATTTGTATTCTTATGTATATATATGTACTTATTATAAGTACAATACTGTTCCTCTTTTTTAATTTTTCACTTATATATGTCTTTTATACATTTAAATTTTTGTCATATAAGTATTCTTCCTTTCCTTTTTTTTGTTTTTATTTTCAAGATGGTTTTAGGATTATTGATTTTAAGAAAACTTTGTTATCAAGAGAAATAACTTTCTTGTTTGGATGGCTTTTCGTGGTTTGGTCTGTTTAAATTTCAGATGGAAATGAATTCATGGATAGTCATACACTATTTTTACTTTCGAAACAATAAATACTTAGAAATGAATGTATTAGTTATGTGAAACAGTGCCGAAAGTGAAGAAATTTGTGTTTTTACTTATGAATCTTAAGCATTTAAGAACAAACAAAAAAAATGCCGAAAAAGCCATATTTTGCTTATATGTACTTATACAAATATACTGTTTTTTCTTCTTTTTGCTGTTTATAATATATTTGTATTTTAGTTATGGAAGTAATACACAATTCTGTGTTTTGCCATTTTTTTTCTTTTTTTAGTTGATTTTATGAATACTGAAGAGAGATGAGTGGAGATAAATTTCTTGTTAAAAAAAACAGGAGTTATGAGCTGTTTATATGTTGAACAGGGATGAAATTGTAGATACTTATACACTTTTTTACGTTCGAAAGTAAGAAGTTAGGCTGAAAGGGGTTTGGTTTGGTTTGGAGTGCTACGGTATACTTTTTGCAACACGAGGGCTAATGAGACCGGGACCTACAGCTTTAAGACTATTTCGAACAGCTACGAACACCCATGCCACAGTGGGATTCGAACCCACAAACTCTGGTACCGAAGGCCAGCACCCTAACCAATCGGCCATCGTTCGGCTAGGACTAAAATTGAAATAATAGTTAGAAGGTAATGTGGAATGGATAACAGTTTTGTTCTGACATGGCAGTATTGTTGTTAAGCAGTTTTCCTGATTAAATGTCGAACATTTAAGTAAAAAGTGTTACATTTAAGCGATACATTTAAGTAAAAAGTGTTAAATTTTTAATGTAAATTATTACTTATTTTAACAATTTTTCATTGTCTTAAAAAGACCTTAATTTAAAAGGCTCCACGAGCCCTCCATTTACACATATGGCTATTTCAATTTAGAGGGCACATTTTAGGTTTTAGAATGAATTTATTTGTTGTGGTAAGGATCTAGAAAAAAATGTAGTGAAAATATAAAATATTAGAAACGTCCAATTTTTCTGTATATAGTATTTAAAACAATACTTACAAATACATAATTGATAGATTTTAAGTTTCTATAAATTTTTCTCTGAACAAACTTTTATCTTTTTAGGTGTAAGTGAAACAGCAAGAATTTGAAAAGGAATATTATCGTTACTAATGCCCCTGGAGTGTCTCAGATATGTATAAAACCAAAAATATTTTGTTTTGAAATAAACATCTTAATATTTTACGGTAATAGTTATAGTGCATGTTCTAGTAATATTTTTATTTTGTATAGAAAGATTGATATTAATAAAATTCTTTCTTTTGTCATACTTAGTTCACAGTTCACTGCGATCAAAGTATATTATTTTTAATCCAATTTTAGGCAGCTTTGAAGTTTTCTACACCTTAAATCCAGTTCAGAAAGGGTTTGATATATTTCAGCTTATCGTCTAGCACAAATTCAAAAGTGCAATACTTAATCAACTGGGAGTTAGGTTCAAAAGAGTTTTTACCTTTGAGGTAGAGAGGTAAAAGTGTTGTTTCTGTAGAAAACTACACTGAAATCTTTCTCTCCGGTAGGTGGCGTGACGTTTCCAGTCTAACCTGATTTATCCTGATAATGCTGTGTAAACCGATGTCTTAAAATAGATTTGAATATGATTTTGCGTAACATAAATTCTCACATATATTTGTACGGTTTGATTTTAGATATGTTTGGGTTATACTCTAACATTCGATGTTACATAAAATAAAGCAGAAAGGAAAGAAAATCTAAGGATATTTTCTGCAGCTATAGCAAGGCAGTTAATCCGATTTGATTTGAATGTTTGTAGTTTTAAAGTTTGTAAAATAAACAACTACTATCTAGAGGGCTTATTAAAATTTAGAATATATAAAATTCTATGAAATAAAAGTAGTTATCGGACTGTTGTTTCCTACATCTCATCGTATAAAGTGCTCCATAAATCTTTATTTTAGGAAGAATTTATAATTTGTAAAACTTTTATTGTAAAAAAGAGTTTTAAAACGTTCTTAGTAATAAAATGTCTGTTCCATATTTTATGTTTAGTTATGATAAAATATGCTTTTCCAAAATTGAGTTAAAAAATTAACTGTGCTATATATATCAATTGTTAAAAGAATAAATTGATTACATTTTGGGATGAACTCATAGGCGTTGTGTCGTGTATTAAAAAGGGAAGATAATTTGTGATGTTCTATGATTAATGAATATAAGCCGATGACAATTAGAATGTTAGTCATAAAAAAGCAGTCGCTTATACAAAATTATTGTAAAAAAACATTTGTGTAGTGATAGATTACCCCTGATGCTGTTTATAGTTTTTATTGTACATTAATTTTGATTACTTATGTGAGTACAAAATATACTAATTGTCACTGAAAATATTTATAAGATATTTATGAAGAGAAAATAAATAAAATAGGTCTTAGAAATAAGATAGGCATACATGTCTAAAAAACTGTTATCATTCTTAGAAACATCCCAGCTACCTTTAACTGACAACCAAATTGGTATTTACGCTGTTTACAGGACTTTTTTTTATTTCAATCAAATCTTCTTTGTCCTCAGATTTCTTTTATTTCCAACACTCTTGCTTCCACCTTTGTTTTGAATCGTACTCGGAGGATCGTAAAGTATGATATAATTTTCTTCATTTTGTCAGTATACTTGAATTTTGTGACTGCATTCATACTCAGACTTTTTTGATTGATATTCGGGACCGCTGCCATGTTTATCATTTTGTCAAGAAATGGCAGTCTCCTTCGGAGGATCTAAATACACTGATATTTTGCCTTATCATAAATTGTTTTCCAGACATCTTCATTGCTATATTCAGTCTTCTATATAAAATTATAGTCTTAGTGTTTTAGTATTTTAGTTTATATTACTGCACTGTCGTCAGCAATGAAAGTTTGTATTATGAAGAAATAAAATTCTATATCAATGTTATAGCATTTTAAACTTCTGTAGAACTACATCAGAAGCTGAGAGTGTCTACCGTTTCCAATTGAGTGAATATTTTATATAGATAAATTACGATTGGATTTGTCTCCTTGCATTGGCATTAGAAGCCAAAAATCTTTAGTGGGTTTTTAGCGAGTGTTCTCTGTCCTCTGTTAAAGATTTTCTGAAAATATTCATCATATCTTGGGTCATCAAAATTCCTGTACCATCTAGGACCACAACTTGGAGAATGCGCTAAAAATTCATTGTGATTTGTAAACCCCCTTTGAACGCTTAAAGATTTATTTTAGAAGAATGGGCTATGTTATCATAAATAGTTTCAACAATAGGCTTCAGCGGAGATAAAGCTTTTCAGGCTTTTAGCGAGTGGAATTGTTCTTTGTACTCTGTTAAAAAGTTTTTGAGAATATTTGTTATATTCTGGGACCACCACAATTAATATACCTACATCCATAACGTATGTTGTGCTCTTAAAGAGTGTCTTTATCTAGATACATAACGATCACACCTTGTTAAAAACTTCATTGTATGATGTAATTGCCGCTCCCTGGGTCTTAAGTGTAAGCCATTATTTTAGAAATAGAGTATGATACCACAAATAGTTACAACTTCTTTTACAATTTGAATATAGTTGTACGAGTTGTAGAGTTATGTATTTGAATACTCCAATTGTAATTCTGATACATAATCGTTTTTCAAATTTTGGCGTATTCGTAATTTGCATTTTCTTAACCGTATATCTCGTGTTAATATTGCTGTTTTTCTAATATACGTCTTATTCCATAATTCTTTTTATAATTTGAATATAAATAAAGTTCAACACCCTTATATATCCAGCCCATTAAAGATATAACCACCTTTTATAGCTCTCTAAGTTTTATAAAAGTTTATAACAACTTCTTTTGCAATTTGAATAGTTATTGTTCGATTACAAAATTTAGGTGCTCGGATACTCCTAGGAAAGGTCTGATACATAATCCATTTTTAAATTTTGGCTTAATCAAATTGGTTTATATAATAATTTGTATATTATTAATCGTATATCTCGTTCATAGTGCTCTTTCTCTAATATACTTCTTATTCCATAACTCTTTTTAAAATTTGGATATAAATAAAATTTAACGCCCTTATATATCCAGCCCATTAAAAATGTAACCACCTTTTATAGCTCTCTAAGTTTTATAAAAGTTTAAATAAACTTCTTTTGTAATTGGAATATTTATTGTTCGAGTACAAAATTTAGATGCTCGGATATTCCTAGAAAAGGTCTGATACATAATACATTTTCTATTTTTGGCCTTCTAGTAATTTCTTTATTCTTAACCGTGTATCTCGTGTTCATATTGCTTTATTGCAGTTCTACGTCTTATTCCATGATTCCTTTGAAAATTTGGGCATAATTAAACTTTAACGTCCATATATATCTAGATCACTAAATATTTAACCACCTGTCACAGTTTTTTAAGCTTTACAAAAGTTAAAATTAACTTTGTTTACAATTCGAATATTTGTTGAACGAGTTGTAGATTTAGGTGTTTGAATACTCTATAAAAAGCCTGATGCACAATATTTTGAACTTTTGATCCACTCATAATTTGTATATTCTTAACTGTATATCTCATGTTCACATTGCTCTGTTGCTATTCTATGTTTTATTCCATAATTCTTTTTAAAAATAGGACATAATTAAACTTTAACGCCCATATATAACCTGTCCACCAAAGATTTAATAGTCTTTTATATCCTTCCAAGCTTTATAAAAGTTTAAAACATTTTTTTAAACAACCCAAATTATGGAATAGACAAGATATTTCAGCTGCATAAAGCGTTAAACATTATAAGGGAAATAAAATGAAATATGTAATCCGATTTGCATATATATTGGAGAAAAATATCCGAACACGAACATGTTAAAAGAGAAACTCTTCAAGCAAAACAGTGTTCTTACACATCACGTTTGATGAATGAGCGTCATTACATGATCACACTTTTGCAAACCTCCCCGCCCTGTGATTCTGGCCAACAAACAAACGTGAGAAAGAAAAAAAATATGGAAAAAAGAACGGAATCGAAGTTTAATCACACACACACATTATGGGCCTCCATATTAGAATAGCTTCGGAGATCGCTTTTGCATGCAGTGAATAACTTCATTGTTAGTAAGATTTCGAAAGTCTTTAATATTCATTTCTAGTTTTACAAGATGTAATAGGAGAGATTGTGAAAATGACGCTGGACAGGTAATTGCGTGTTTAATTTGGATTTTGATGAGATTGTGTGGTCTGGAAATTTTAAGAGTTGAGAACATAATTTGAGAAACAAGTTTTTAGGAGGACTAAAAACTAAATATCAGTAGCAGTTTAAATTTACTTTAAGCCCTTTACTATGACGCCTGAATTAAGTTCGGGCAAAGAAAAATACGCCACTTTTGGAATGCTCTACCTGAGCTCGGATAAGAAATAAAGGTGTTTTAATTTCCTGAAGCCGTAAAACGGTTCATCTAATGCATAATATTTAATTAAAATTTGTTTGTTCAATTTAAATTTACTTTAACCCCTTATCTGTGGCTCCGGAACTCAGTTCGGGCAAGGAAAATGCGCCAGTTTTGGAATGTTCGACTTGAATTAGGAGGAGAAAAAAACGGTATTTCAGTTACTTGAAGTCCGAAATCGGCTCGCCCAATGCATAATACAATGAAAATTCCAACCCCTGTTTAGCGGCCACCCTTCTAAACGGCCAATTTTTCATGGCACGGATTTTTCAACTCATAGACCTAATGATAAAATAACCTGTATCAGCGGCCACCCGTTCCTTGTTAAACGGCCACCAAGTGGGATTGCCCCTTTCATTTTTCGGGAAACTCTACTTATTCCATCCTTTAATTTTGAGCGAAAAAACTCAAGGTCAGGTTTATGGTCGGATATAAGACAAAGGAATAACTTGAGAAGTACATTCCCGCTGTCCCCCCCTTTCTAAAAAAGGTTAAAACTGTTATCTCTTTTGTATTCTCCCCAAACCCTTTAGATAGGGAAATCCTATTGCACCATCCATATAAACTGAGGGAGGTTTTGGTTTGGTTTGGTTTGGAGCGCTACGGTCTACTGTTTTGCACACGAGGGCTAATGAGACCGGGACCTACGGTTTAAAGCCGATTCCGAACGGCTACGAACATCCATGCCAGCAGCGGGATTCGAACCCGCGAACTCCGGTTCCGAAGAGCAGCGCTCTACCATTCGGCCATCGTTCGGCATGGATAAACTGAGGGAGGAACTGGACAATCAAGCGTTGAAGGTGTGCTAGGGCTTTTGTTTGGAATTCAAGTTGGTAAAGTTAAGGAAGAATCGTACCTCTGTCGTCAAAAATGCCATTCACGCTAGTTTCATATCATTAGTTGGTCAGTGATCTGAGTTGCAACGATGTCGAAATGCGTTTTTCTAAATCTAGAGTAAAGCATTGAAGTTCTGCATGAATATGAGAATGGCAAATCGGCAAGAAAGTTAACTGAATTATTTAACTGCGGAAGAAAGGAAAACAATAAAGTCATTAAAGAAAAGAATTTGATTTTGAAGGACTACGAAGACTACAGAACAAACAAAAACAAATTGTATCCTTAAAAAATGTAAAGAAGGTGAAATAAAGTACTATTTTCTGTTTAGATAAGTTTTAAATTTCATTTACGTAAGGAATATATGTCAGACTTGTTTATATTACGCATTATAGTAATTATCTTATAATAGCAAATAAAACCCTTCAGAGCTGCCATCCCCTTTAAGCGGCCAAATATACTTGGCACGAAGGGGTGGCCGCTCAGAGAGGTTTTACTGTATTTAATTCTCTATTTTCCAAATAAAAATACTTTCCAGTGAAAAGTTCGGCAGTTTTCGCTCAATACTTTTCGCTATTTCTCGGATATTGTAACGGATTTATGGAATTCAAAATAAATCTGCTGGACATGGAATTCATGACAGTAGATATAGATAATGTACTAGTTTATTATATATATCCAGATAATTATGTAATTTGATTTATTTTGCTGTAATTTGAGCAAAAAGTACTGTAATCCCTTAACATTTCCCATGTATGGGAAAATATTAGAAGTAGTATTTTGTTAAAAATTTTGTTTTTTCCAAAATAATCTATCTCTAACATTTTGATAATAATAATGAACAAAATTAAATAGAAAACAATTTTCATTTTGGGAACGTTTTTCTCAAATATATTCCATACGTAAGGGGCTAATAAAGACATTAAGTAGACCATATTATTTCTGAACCAATAGGTTAATTAGAAAAACATAAATCCAATATTAGTTTGTAAACATATAGTCTCACTAATATTTACACAAGTATATATATATATATATATATATATATATATATATATATATATATATATATATATATATATATATATATATATATATATATATATATATAATATGGGTATTTTAGATCCAGTATAATGGAAAAAGGGTTTTCTATGCTAGAAATAATTCAATCATATAAATATAAAAATTTGGAGATAAAATTGCGGAACAAGCAAACTATTTTTGGCACTCTCCCTCCAAAACACCTGACATTAGATTTTACAGGATTGTGGGAGTGCAAATGATTCAACCAATGAGAATGTTATGTGATAGTCACGAGTATGGGGCACCAAAGAAGGGAAACTAAGTTACGTAAAGGAGTTAAATAAGGGTTGAGCTAAGCTGAAATTTATTTTGGTGTTGCAGAAGTCGCCAAAGGTTACCAAATTTAGAGGAAAAATAAAAACATTTCTCGAAAGGTTGTAATTTTAGTTTAGGGAATAAAATAACCAGAAATTTTAGTATATAATAATACATAATTAGATGTGTTATGGTTAAAATGCAGCTATATGGTTAAAATGCAGCTATGGTTAAAATGCAGCTAAAATGTATATATATATATATATATATATATATATATATATATATATATATATATATATATATATATATATATATATATATATATATAAATTATTACATATAAAATATCGCTTTAAGATTTTCCTTCTCATTCTTTCTTATCTATTTTTCCAGCCACAAAATATCTTATTTGAAGGAATGTTCGCTGACTTAAAATTCTTTCTAACAGTCTCCTAAGGCTAACTCTGAAATAAATGCTAATTTTCTGTCCACTCGCCACATTTTCCAGCTGTTTTAATCAAATGGTTCAATTTTCTAATAATCTAAGTTCCTGTTTGATTGTTAATAACGCTGACTTAGCTACTATTTCTTGGGAAAAGAATTCGTCTTATCTCTCGCTGGGGGCCAACATTGTAACGTAAAAAGAAACCATTTATTGAGACAGCTGGAAAATATAGCGAGTGGATAGGAAATTTGCATTAATATCAGAGTTATTTCTGGGAGATGGATGGAAATAATTTTAAGCCACTAAATACTCCTTTAAAAATAAGACATTTTATGGCTGGGAAAATACATGTAAAAGAATGAGACTGGGGAGAGGTTAATCTTAAAGGGAAATTTTAAGTGTTTTGATATATTACACACACATATATATATATGGATATATTTGTGAAAATTTTTAAGAAAATCACATATTAATTAGCATTCTATAAAGAAAATATGTACAGATTTTTATCATGGAAACTTTAGTAGAAAAACTTTTATGGTTATTGTAAGGTAAGTCCAAGACTTTTATACATTTTGGATAAACATTGCAAAAAAAGAATACTGAAAAAGGTACGAATTTGGAAATTTCCATCGTAAAATCCAAAATTTACCCTTCATTTCTTAAACTCATGATTGATACCATAATTTTAATTCATAATAAGATTTCAAACATAGCACTTCAAATTGTTATTCCATTCAAATAGTTTCTTAATTAGTACAAAATAAATATACAAGAAGAAACGTTCATTAACAAATTATATACATACTTTAAAAGCCAAAAAATACGCATAAAATTTTACACCAATGTCATAATAATTAAAGTCTTTTTGTAAACACAAGCAAGAAATGCTTTAGTTTGTAGGATAAATCAATTTATTGCACAAGTAACTAGTGGTTATTAAAGCATTAGACAAGTGGTTATTAAACCGATTCTGAACGACTATGATCGACCATGCGAAGAGCGATATTCGAACACATTAACTCCAATATCGAATGTTTGGTAGTGTAGGTACTTGATTCCACTACCCTAATAATTGTGTCATCGTCCAGCAGAATAGTAATAATGAAAATAATAATTTTAGAAATGATCTTTTAATGTAAAACGTGGTAAACTTGAAGACCAATTTATATATATATATATCTTGTGATTGGTTTGTGTAAAATTCTCTCTCTCTCTCGAACCGTAATTTTTTTTTGTTTTGGTCTCTACTCCGGATCAAATAAAAAATGTATATATATATATATATATATATATATATATATATATATATATATATATATATATATATATATATATATATATATATATATATATATATATATATATATATATATATATATATATATAGTATCAATTCCGGTTTTCGTTCCGCCAAGAATAACGGTTTTCTGTTTTCGGTTCAGATCCGAATGAATAATTTTATGCATATTCTTATTTGTACTAAAAATATATTTTTATCATAAAACTGTTGAAGCATAATGAAGAGCCGCAGATCGGAAAACACCTTAAAGACACTAAAATAATATTAATAATAAAGATGATAATGATAATACAAAAATACGAGGTACATTGGGCTTTTATGATTTTATAAAGATTCTGAACCCAGCCAATCAAATTACAGGCACAAGACAAAACTAATCAAACACAACCAATGAAAACACAAAAGGATCAACTCAAGAAAACCTTGTACGTCCGAGAAAGCTATTACTTAAATAATAATAAGCAGACAAAACACCAAGTCACCAAGTATAAGTGCAATTCCATATTTCAACAAAAACAAAAATGTAATTCTATCAATATTTAGAAAATTTAATTCTTTTTTCAATTGGTGCATTATGTGAATTGATACAACTAACCATCCTGTACAATAGGAGCGGTGAACAGAGAACGGCGATGAGCATTGGCATTGTTATCCAGTATCAAAACTACATTTGACAACTTAACATTCATCTGAATAAAATCTACCTTCTACAAGAAGATTCATGGAACACTGAATCAGAAAAGTAATAGTGAACATCAAAACAGGAAATAGACAAGCATTGTGCATATAGCTTGGTTTCGTTTTGAATGCTACAGTCTACTTTTTTTTTACAACACGAGGGATAACGAGACTTAAACTTTACTGTTAAAAGCCGATTCCGAAAGGCTACAAAAATCCATTCCACAGTGGGATTCGAACCCACGATTTCCCGCACCGAAGATCTGCGGCCTATCCACTCGGCCATCGTACGACACAAGGCACATGTACTGATGATAATTTATATGGCTAACGGTAAGTTGGAAAGTACTGATAAGTTGGTTACAGTTACAAAATGACTCAAAATATATTGAACCGAAATAAACCAATATTTTTTCCCGGTACAATTCCGGTTCACGTTCGAAACAAAATGACGGTTTTTGGTTCAGTTTCGGTTCGAATCCCTGAAGAAAAAGAAAAACTTCTAAGAAACTAGCATGCAGCCCGGCATATGACGGGATTAGTAAAATTTTTAATTTTCCAGAATTGTAAAGTACCCTATAGACAAGTAAAAAATGGTTTGCTTTTTGCGTTGATAATTACCTGGTGTACACTCAATAATTTATCTTCATACTTCTCTAATGCTATGAATTCAGTTTAGAATCACGATGAATTCATTTAGTCAAACCGTGTGATTATGTATAATAAACAAACACACAAACGAACAACTTCTTAATTATCAAAGATATATAACTTTAACTCTAGATATTTATTAGCCTGTGAAAAAGACTCATAGACTTTTATGAAAACAATTTGTTGTTATTACCAGCGATAAAATTTTCATTGCAACAAAAAATATTCGATGATTAAATTTAAAATTTTTACATATGTACCTAATGTATTATTTATGCCAAATATGAAAGAAAATTATTTACGTAATATCTCAGTTCAGTGATAAAACGTATGAAAATAATGCAGACGATATCTAAATAATATAAAATAAGAAAGGATTACATAAGATGGTTAAAGAAATGACGTCATAATGATAGAAAAAATGTTATTTTTACCTAATTATGTGATAAACTTAATAGCCTGGTCTTAGACGGGGAAAATAGGGCTTGAAATAATGACATTAAATGCTCGAAAAGTGGGGGATTTCGAACGTTTAAAGATTTACTTTGAATTTTGTTAACCCTAACTCATCAAGAATTATAGATTGTAATAAATTCGAAAGAAATAAATTCGGGATATAAATAAACTATGATATCTATGAATATAATATAGAAAAAATGAAAAAAAAAACCTCTTACCATAATGAAAGATACATATTGCTAGTGAATAACATAATTTTTGTTTTCAGATATAAAACGATAACTAGCTTTTATTTGATAAAACATTTGTGCTTCTAACATACAAATTTCAAAAGTTAACTTATAGGTAAGTAGATTCCTATTTTATTCCACTTAGTACATGTTTATGTTTTTTTAATCTCATATAACAAAACTAAATAATCAACAAATTGAGAACAAAATGAGATTTGGGGAATCGGTTACAAAGAAACCAAATTTTGAGATTGTTTTAAACTTCCGAACATGTAAAACAATCAGATACTATGAATAATACTAAGGTAGAATTTTATATGCTTCCATTAGACTTAATATATCGTAAAGAAGACCAGTCAATTGAATTTAATACGTTATTTAAAATAATATTTTCATCTAATAGTTCAATCCTTCTGTTTATTTCCGATATATGTAGAAATTGTATTTCTGAAAATGGCATAAAATTGATAACTTTTAAATCTTTCTATCTGTCAAGTGATTAATTAATATTGGAAAGAGTTTTAATTTTTTGGTCGCAGTAATTGGAATTTTGATTCCGGGATAACAGCGAAATTACTATCTCTCTAAGGGACTTTTCAAATAAGTATAATTAATCATGTATTATCTTTTGGGATAATTTATAATGCTTTAATATTAATTTTAAAATATTTTTGGCAATAGTGGTGTAAATGGATGTCAATTTTGAAATTTATATTGATACAAAATCACTAATTTTCTGTCTTTTGTTTCTAATAATTCCCATGTAAAGTAGAGTTTTCTGTAAAATTTTTTAATAAAAAATACATTTAAAATTTTGGCCTATTGGCAATTGGGAATATTTATATATATTTAATAAAATATATTTAAATGCTGATTAAGTATTTTAATGCAAAAGATCTTGCTGTAATTTCTTAATTGGCCTTCCTTCATAAAACATAAACGGATATTTTAAGAGATACAGAATTGGTAAATTAAATTTGACATTAAAATAATAAACTTAAATTTTTGCAGTTCTTCTCTGTAAATAAAAACTGGTACCAAAACACTAATATTATACAAATATCAATACCAAACATAAGTACTCCAGTAAACTATTTTGTTGTACATGAGTACATACAGGATTGTACGAAAGCGCAGACACATGTATGCATGCATGTATGTAATATATGAAAATTATTTCGCTTTAATATCTCTTTAAAAACCTCCTCTCTCCCATTTTAATTCCTTAAAATCAATTTTTCATCAACAACATGTCTTAATCAAAAGAGTGCCCTCGACTTAAAATTCTTCCCATTTCAAATAGAATTTTCAAATAGAATGCAATAGATGTAATTTTTCTGTCCACTCACCGCATTTCTCACTCACCAGGCAAATGGCTCAGTTATTCCCTTGATCTAGCAGTTAAATTTACTGACTAAGTTTCCGTTTCCCAGGGAAATATTTCGTCTTTGTCTGGCTATGAGGTCCAACTCTGTTCTGTTGCCACATGAAACACCTTGGTTTGTTCACTCATACACAAAATACTAGTCAAAAGTACGTGTCTTAATCTAATCTTTGGCCAGGCCGACTTCTCAACTCCATAAAATAGTCAGCTTCTAATTGGGTAAGGGAAATTTATCCCAACGAATTTAATAATACAAGTTCTTACTTACGCGGTTAATTTTTAACTTGTTTGTGGCTTGAGAAGTCGATCTGCGTAATGAGGAGTGCAAAACAACTTCGCTTTGTGAGGTTCTGCTCGTGCCTGGTTCTGGGTTAGCCTAAGTTTTAGTAAGGTCAAATGTATTCATTTTTGTAATCGTTTGCAATGTTTTTCTTTTACTAGTAGTAACATTGTTTAACAGTTTAAGTTACCAGTTTAAAGGATTCTATACCATGTTTTTTTTTGCTTTGAACCTTTTCTTTGTATGTTTTAAGTAAATTAAACGTTAGTTTTATTTTTAAAAGTTTGTTTATGTTCATTTACATTTAAAACACATTGCTGATACTCTGCAACGATAACTTTTACAATTCCATTTTTTTTTACAATTTAAGACTGTTTAAGAAGTCTATTTAAGACTGTTTAAGAAGTTTAATTTTAGTTTGACTAAATTAGATTGACTATCATGTTCCATCACAAGTTTTCTCTTTTTCCACTGACTAGTGAAGACGTCCTTTTCTGCAGCTTTTAAATAAAATTTCATTTTGACTTGGACGTGTGTTCCGTTCTCTACAATGTGACCCGACTGCATCTTACTTTATTACTGGTAGCTGATTAGGCTTCTCTTTGCCCAGTAGCCCTGGCAAGTAAAAACAATAGGGGCTTCATAATTATTGTGACCAGAAATTATTATTTTTGCTTGATTACATGTGTATATACACTATATTGCCAATGATGACCGATCACTTACGATTTTAGACATTTTGTTGAATATCTAAAAAATACACGATGAATTTTCTTGAAACCTCAGATGTGTAAACAGGATGGTAGTCATCATATATTTCAACTAAGAATTTTTTCCGAAACCCCATAGGGAACCGTCAACAAATTGAAGAAAAACGAATATGTTTTGGATAACCCTGTAAAAAGTAATGAACGAAAAGCGTTGAAACTTTAGCTTCTTGATACAAGATGCTTCTTGTATTAATCTGTGTCCATCTGTGTCCATTGTTATGATGATACCACTTATACTCTTTGAAAAATTAAGGTTTTAATGAAAACAATCCCAAATTTCTCCTAGCGTTTTGCTTATAATTTTCAGAGTAATTAATATCAAATAATTCTATTTTCTTCATGTCTCATGTCAACTCATGTCAAACAACATTGTACACAATACCCTGCAATCGAAATTAAAAAATAATAAATGTGAAAGATGAGCAAGTTTACTAAAAAATGTTTCACTGCAATCAAAATATAATGGGCATAATATATTTGCTAAATGTATAGAGCAAATTTTGTGAAACTCCCAGAAACACAGCTTGAAAATTCTGAAATTGATCATCGATAGAATAAGTTCGAAATCCGTTGTTCCCGAAAGGAAGCAAAAAGATGAGGGGATTTTCCTACATCACTTTTTACAGGGTTATACAAAACATATTCGATTTTCTTCAATTAGTTGACAGTCTCCTATGGTGTTTCTGGAAAAATTCTTAGATGAAATATATGACGTCTTGTTTACACGCCTGAGGTTTCAGGATAATTCCTCATGTATATTTCTAGATATTCCACAAAATGTTTAAAATCGAACGTGACCGGTCATCATTGGCAATATAGTGCATATATATATATATATATATATATATATATATATATGTGTATATATATATATATATATATATATATATATATATATATATATATATGTATATATGTATATGTATATATATATATATATATATATATATATATATGTATATATATATATATATATATATACATATATATATATATATACATATATACATACATATATATATATACATATATATATATATATATATATATATATATATATATACATATATATACATATATATATATATATATATATATATATATATATATATATATATATATATATATATATATATATATATATATATATATATATATATATATATATATATATATATATATATATATATATATATATATATATATATATATATATATATATATATATATATATATATATATATATATATATATATATATATATATATATATATATATAAATATACATATACATACATACACGCACATTCTTATTAAAATTAGAATGTACATATAAATAAAAGAAAGAAACATTTATAAATGTACAACAAACCATTTATTATTTTAGCTAATAAAATTTATTTAATATTTCAAAATTAGGTTTAGAAATATTATTTTTTTATGCACTTTTAATAATTAAAAATCTTATTATTTGACATTTGATTTTAAAATCAATTTGGCCTAAAACTGTAGAATCAATATTTATATTTCGAATTCTATAACTATGAGTTAAAAAAGTTTGAAAATATGATTTTACGGAGGCAGATAATAATGCAGCGTATAACGGAAGGTATAGTTTAACCTCATCGCTTGTCAAAATTAATATTAAATCGAATGATTGTTTTAGATTGACGTGAAAAGTATTAAACAATTGGTCTGAGAAATTTGCAATTAAGAAATTTTTTATAGAGAATGAAAGTGTTTAAATAGATATGCCTGGTTTTTAAAGTTCCTTTATATAAAGATTTGTATAGAAAGAGACTGCAACTGTGATTACACTCGCATACCATTAGTACCGAAACTAATAAATATGCCTTTATTTCAGATAAAGCTGAAACATTCTATAATAGTCTATTGAAAGTGATGTACTGATAAGGTTTGAAAGGAGTTCTTTTAATAATGAAACTATTGTGTTAAAAGGTCTTTAATCAGTCTCTTTAATGACGATACCCTATGAGCTACGTGAAATTCTGCTCTGTAATTTTGACTTAAACATTCTATAAACCTGATCGTCTTTGCATGATAAGGTTATCTTGTCCTTTTAATCTTACATAAATTAAGAGTAAAATAATGGTATGAAATCTATATATTCTGTAATATGCGTAGTTTGAAATCCTTTTTAACATATAATATTTCTGAAAAAAATGTAATTTCCGGATATTACATAAAAAGAGAAATCGCGTCTTGAGCTAAAATTTGTATAACTAGATAAAAACTGGGTAAAGAATCACAGGCACATTTTACAATATTGTATATTACAATATTGCAGTTAGTATTAACAATTAACTAAAATATTTCAATCCACAAGAAGAAAATATAAACCTATTTTAAGGAGATAAAAACTGAACAAACTGCAAAATATCTGCACATTTGTGTACAAATTTTTACAAATATATTTTTTACAAAAGTGTACATATGTTATTTACATATGTTTTGCTAAAGTTTACATATGCTTTTATAGTATTTTTCCAAAAAAATATTTCTAATGTGAATTTTAAGATTAAACACAATTTAAAACTAAAGAAAAGAGAATATACTAGTAGAAGAAAAGTATATAGAGATTTAGATATTTAAAAAACAAAATTGAATATGAAAAAATTAAGGTAAAAATGGGTCTAAAAGGGAACAATAAGTAAAACATGACAACTCCAAAATAAATAATTATTCCACTGCTTTTTTAAATTTATAATCTTTTTAATTATATATTTCTGGGAATAGATTAGAATTCTGATTATCACAAAAGTATTTGTAAAAATATGGGATATCAGGTACAACAAAATGAAAGGCATATCTTAGAATTTTATGTAATTCATGAATTAAATGACTGTAAATCACAAAATTAAGTTGAAATTATGATTGTAGTTTATTCCTTGCATATATATTGGTATAACACACCTTTAAAATTTCTAAGAATTTCAGCCTCAAGTTTTTGAGTGCGTTCTGCGATAAGTAAAATCACTTGCTAGGCAAGTCATTAGGTAAAGAATAACAGGTACACATTAAGAAAAAATTAATAAACTATTAAAAGAGAAGAAATAACAAAATATGGAAAGCTACAGTATAATCTAGTAAGTGTGTTTTACTCTGACCCATCCGAAGACATACAGCAGCAACTATTGATGACCGTGCAGCAACAGTGACTCCATGATGGCTACCAAGCCACCTCTGACCTACGAGTGGCCCGTCATTGTCCGATTTTAATGTGGTCCAACCCGGTAAGGAGCAAACACTACAGAGTTAAGCTCGTGACTACCAGAAAGAACGATAGAGAAAGATCCCCGGGATCAGGTACCCCGGGATCGTGAACCCCGTACACATCTAAAGGAGGTGTGCCCCGGAGGGCTAGTATAATCTAGTAAAAATATTTGAAAGTTTTTTTGCTATTAAAATTTAGTTTTATGTATCGTTTATTCACTTGATTTTAAATATTCCTTACATAGAGTCTAACTTGACAAATTTTTAAAAGCTTCACGTGACCTCTTACAGTTATGTATCATCAAGGTAATTAGTAAGTCATACATCGTATAGTTAAGAATTTACTTAAAATGAAACAGTACTGCAGCATTTGGGTTTCCAAATGTAACATGAGAATGCTATTAAACCATTAAACTACTTATAACAATAATTTCTTTATTAAAGAATATATACTCTAAAGCCCAAAATTTGAATTTTAATTAAAATTTTAATAAAGCCAAAATTTTAATTTAAATTTGAAACCTCCAACTTCTGTTATTTTTGCTATTGAATGTTTCTATGTTTTCACATGAACCGTTTTACAAAAATTAAAATTTAGAAAAAAAAAGAAAAAAAGTATAACAAAATCCCTTGTGTACATAATTCAGACTTTGATTTCAACAAAATCTTACCTACTAACTTTTTATTTTCTTCCTGTGAGATATAAAAACCGCGTGTATAGGAAACATTTTATGTGAACCGTAATAAAAACATGTTAAAATAAATAAGAGCAAACTGTTCCTAAGGATTTTTAACCGGTTGATCCTCTTTAAAATTCTTATCCCTCCCCTTCGTTCTCTCCGAGCTGGGGTCTCTTGCGAAAAGAGCTGCACTGCTTGGAACAATCTTTAAATTTATAGTCTATAAATTTATGAGCAAAGGCACTTAAATGCGGAATAAAACATGTATGAATCATCGGCTGTCAGCCATTTTTGCCGTGTTGTGATGCAAGCCATTGTCAGATGCCCCACCGGTATCGGTAAATAATTAATGCGGTTATGAGCCCCATTCCCAAATAATATCGAGTACGCGTTAAAAATTAGGGTTCGGCTAAGGGAATGCCTTAATCAAGACGGGAGACTCTCTTAAAATTTAATGAACTGGCTAATTAGGACAGTGATGGGAATTATTAGGCACGGATAAAGGGTAATTTTTTTTTCTTCTGAGTTGCAGGCTTAAATTTACCTTTACACCAGGAACGTTGGAAGATGTCATGTATCATTAAAGTGACGTAACGACAGGTGATAATTGCAAGATCGTTAAAGATCAAGAATGGAATTAAATTAAGTAAGAGGGATGCTTATTGGCCGTACGGAGTTCAACCCGCTGTAAAACTTGACAGAAGGATTTTTGCCCGATAATTTTTATTCTTTATGAATATATTTCACATCATCTTCGTGTTCCATTTTTATAACGACAAATACTATACAAGGGTAAAAATTTCTGACGCTTTATAAGGAGTGATACAGAAATTTAGTGATGGCATTATCATAAACTTTGTTCTATTAGGAGGTAACATATATCTGTATACAATCATTTATATCTTTTAGTATATTTCGTAACCTTGATCATCTCTGTTATGTTATTCATCACAGATCATACAAATTAGTGCATACGAGTTAAACAATTATCTTTTTACAGTTATCAGGTCAAGACACTCGTCATTATCTGCTTAATTTGTCAATTATTTATGAGTTACGCATAAACACAGAAAACAATTGACAAGGTATATTTTAAGTATTGCTGTAAGTTATTATTTTACCAGTGCAAATAAGACGACACATCTTTTTGATATTTGATATAGCGACGATATCTCTTTAAAAGATTTAATATACGATTCCCTATTTCTGTTGATTGTGAAATTATTGCAGACTGTATTTATACAATTCTGTGGTGGATCTTTCAGGATGAAATTAGATGGGTTATGACAGATTATTTATTAAATGTAAAACTCATTCAAACACTGACTTCTCGAAGGATAAGTGATTTATTCTAATGACCCCCACCCTCCTCAAAATGGTATCATTGTTCTCAAAGGATAAAATATTAGTAACATTTTTATTTTATCTTTAAGGACAAAACAACACTAAGCATATTTTGCATAATGAAAAATTAATAATGAAAAATTAATATTGTATTTGAAGCAAGCTAGAGAAGTGAAAAATTATCGAACGAGACTAATTCTTGTATCACAGTTCATAGATCAACATATTATAGCTTAATCTCAATATTTCATCAGTGGCTCATGATAGTTTACATGTATAGTTAACATGCGGCTAATTTCCCAGGGGCTTTTTATTCTATTATGTCAGAACTTTTAAAACATTTTCGTATGCAAGAGATGTACATTTAGAATGTGATTTTGAGAGGCTCTTGCTGAAAACTTGTTTGGGAGAAGGGTGATGTATTATTATAATTTTTTTCAAAGATGAACATAATAGATGCTCTGTTTAGGCTAATTTCGAGGATAGCAATGTTAACTGCATAAAGCGCTTTAAATAAAGGGAGCAACAACTTATTAATGTTGTCAAATGGCAAAAAAATCTTGTGAAATGGGAAACATTAATACAGATTTTGTTCTGAAAACTTTTTTTATAGGCCAATTTTTTTGTTCTTTCCTTGGAAGTTTTAAGAAATGCTTGAAACATCAAAAAGTCTTCTATGCATTTATTAAGAGAAAATGTCCCTTTTAAAAATTTTTCATGCAATGAACGGAGATGAGAAAGAATAAACTTTAATTTTTGTTACAAGTAAACAGTCAAGAAAATTGAATGCTAAGTAAAGTTTGAAAAGTCTCTAATATTTTACCATCAATGGAGATTCAAGGTGAAGCATCTTTTAAAAGTGCTTACGAAAAATGAACTAACAGTTAAAAGTCCAATAAATACAACATTTTTTTAAAAATTTGTTTACATTATGGGGTTTATATAGGTGGAACAGATGGATTAGTTATGCACTGACAACCACAAACATATTATTTATCTTTGTTTATTGCATCCTAAAATATTTTTATTTCTAAAGACTTAACAGTTTTATTGTATAAAAATTATATGTAATATTAATTATATATAATTATATGTATATGTAACAATGAGTTACACTACTGGGCAACTCCAGCGGGGGAGACTGACCGAAAGGAAGAAATTAATGTTAGTGACTCCCCTCGACCCCATTGGACAAGAGAGGTTTCTAACGCGGGTCAGTAGTCTTTGGCCCTGGTAACAGTAGTCATTGGATTTTGTTCGGTAGATTTGAATGCCTCTTCAAAGAAAAAGCAGACCAAGACGGAGAGAACAGATAGCTTCATCAGAGGAAAGGTGTTGCTTCACCATTTTCATCTGAACACATAGCATTATCGGATTCAGGGAGTTGCTCCAGCATTTTCATCAGTATATGTATACTCCATACTGATACTTAATTTGTTTTATTTGCTTCATCAGATTGCTCTTCATCAAAAATAGAATTGTAAACAAAGATTCTGCAAAAGGGTAAGTTTCTCTCGTTTGTATCTGGTGTCTTATTCTTTCTGCTATTTCAACATTCCTGGTATAAGTTATTGGTACGAAATAGTATGACACATGTAATACAGAAAACCATTTATAAGATAATTTGAATCAATCATATAAATTGGTTTTTGGATAATAATCAAAACCAATTTTTGGTTAATAACTAAAAATACCATAAAAATAAACTTAACATCATCAAAGTGGGAGGATTAGTTGTATTTCCAAAATATAACTGTCATCTAAATTTGGGATTTTTAAATTGTTATTTTTGCCTACATTGTAAATTTTTTACACTTTTAGAATCAACCCCTTCTGATTATAGTAAATTTAAAATTTCCTTTAAGAGAGTGTAACGTGTTGTTTTGAATGCTGTGGTATCAGACAAAATAAAATGCTAAAAAAAAAGTCCTGGAAAACTTATTATTCTTTTCTACAAGATAGAAACTATTTGTAAATTGAAATTTAATTGGCTCTTAGGGGCACTTCAAAATCAATTTATTAATATACGAAAGTCAGGAGACTTATTTTTTTGCCTCTTATCAAAAGAAAAGAAGACTTATGTAATTAGTGAGTGTCTTAATTTTTTAGCATAACAGTTCAAATTAATTTTGCATACTATTTACATGCAACAAGTGACAAAAAGGAAAAAAAAAACAGAAAGCTGAAGCGATTAGAATTTAAAAGGCTTTATACAATTACTTTTTCCTATTCATTTTGCTATTTAGTTTGCTGGAGGCATTAATTAATTAATTCAGTAATTTAGTACCTAAAATCTTAAAACCGTTTCGTTTTGCCTTCAAAAATTTTCCCGAGTCATTCCTTTGTTTAGCTAAATATAACTGATTATGCCCGTGGGAGTATTTTTTTTTATTTATTACTGTTCACATGTGTTCGAAAAAGCCATGTTACGAGAAAATTCAAGTGTCACTGAAAATTATCCGCCTAAAATTCTTTTATGGACATCTTGTTTCTAAAAGTTTTATTAAAGTAATTAGTTAGTGGAAAAAATCTTTTTTTAGTAGAGTTGATCTTAAATTAATATCCCGAGAGCAAAATTCTACAAGCATTTTTCTCTTATGATCGGACGAGCTATCGTAAGATGCAACAATTTAGAATATTTAAGAGCACATTTTATTCCTCTTTTTAAACTCGGCGATAAAAGTTTGGTTTTTAACGTGAGTGTTTTAAAACAGCACGTGATTACGTTAACTTTTTTTTTGGGGGTGGAATTTATTTTAAGTTGAATTTTTGAGCAGGAAAGAGCTTGTCTGCTACAGACAGATTCTTGCAAGATTTTTTACTTTTCAGATTGATTGGTCGATTAAGATAAATGTAGTTTACTATTTTCTCCTCTAAACATTATTTAGAGGAAATATACTGCTTCAGATATGATTGGACTACAAACATCGATTCTGACGGTTGTACTAGAATCCACATGCATAATCCAAAGAATTTGCTGAAAAGGATTTTCGAGATCATGGATTTGAAATGTTTTGCTGGTGTGTATGTTCTTAGCCATTCGAAATCAACTTTATACAGATCGTGTTGATCTAATTAGATTTCTGGTATCTCGATGGATATGGACAAACAACTGAAGGCATGCACCTTATTTATTTAACGTTTACAGGATTTATTAATAGTGCAGCAGTGCAAAGTGAGAAAAGGAGTGATTTGTCCTACCTCCTGAACTGCATCCCGTCCAGCCTCTGTATGCAAAATATTGGGCGTGTGAACGCTGTGCCTGCACGCACGCAAATCTTTCACTTTCTTACTTGTTAGAGATGTTAGGAGATTACCGATATTTCCATCATCTTAATAATTTATATTTCCCAAAAGAGAAAAAGAGGATTTTAAAGGTTAAAAGCCTTCCAACTACTTGTTGGTCTGAATCTCTTATGAAAAAAAATCTTCTTACAGGAGTAACTTCCCACCAGCGGTAACTAGTTCCTTCATATTAAAGCTACATCGGTGAAAATAAACTTATTGCTTCACCCCCAAATTAATTTTGCAGTTAATAAGTAATGAATATGTTCCTTTTTTTCGAGGATGAATGTTGAATGACTTTGCAGGTATTGGCAAATTTGTTAGAGCAAATGTCGTTTCTTCAGCAATAAAAAAACACCACCTTTCCCTCTGAAGAATGTCAGGAAATTCTTTAATATGTCTTAGTATTTGATTTACATTTCATAATTATGCCTTCTACTTATGATAAAGACGTAAGATATAATAAGAAGAATCAAAATCCACATTAAATGTATTGAAATATTTCTAAAAGCCTTATTACACATGTATGGAAATTTAAAAATTAAATAAAATTTACCATGATAACCTTAAATAACATTTCAACAGCTGACAATTGAAAACGAAATGAAAATCTTTCCAGTGGGAATCTAATTGTTACACATTTCTTCTAGTTCTTTAGCAAACTGTATGAGAAAACTAATAGAATAAATGATGACGAATCTTACTAAATGATAAGTTTATTCTGATTTGGAGCTCGAATTTTTTGGGTAACGAGAGTTAATTAGATCAGGTACCTCTGATTAAAATCTCTCCCGAAGGGTCCGATTTTAATACATTTATGCCAGCAGCAGAATTCGAAACTACGGACTCCAGTACTGAAAGGCAATGTACTACTTATTTCTCAAAATGTATTCTTACAAACTGTGTATTTTTAAAGTTATAGTTTCCCGAAAGAGTACTGTTTTATATTTTCGGGCTTACAACAGCACTGTTTCGGGAGAGATTTTGGTTTGGTTTGGAGAGCTACGGTCTACTGCTTTGCTACACGAGGGCTAATAAAACCAGGACCTACTGCTTAAAGCCGATTCCGACCTTTCATGTCAGCATGTTGAAACAAAGCCTCTTTAACAATAAATATCTCCAACAGAAAAACAAAGTTCCAACATTAAGGAAATAACCTAGAAATGTCTACCCGACATTACATGCAGGTTCAATTCTAAAAAATCTACCATAACACAAAACATCTCATATAAGCTTCTCATTTCGCTCATATCAAACGGATGAGTACCAGAAAAATAAACAATGTAGGCGTGCTTACCTGGGTAGTAATACTGGAATAGGAGATCTACTGTCAGCCATGGGACCTTTAATCTACACTATAAACTTATATATAACTCAAAACTAGGACTTTTTATATTTTATTCCACATAGAGCACGACATCTTTACAGGGGACTTAGCACTTTTCCCCGTTAGACAAAGAACACACATATACCACACAAAAACAGAACGCACAACAACTTACATAACTGAGAACTAACTAAAAATCAAAAAACAACATTCCTTAGAACAGACTGTTCCTCTTTTTCTTGAAACATCTGGCGCCATCTCTTAGCACTATAGACAACTAACGTCAATTACGCAACACAGCAGTTTGAACCCTTGAACTCTGGTACCGAAAAGCAGCGCTGCACCATTCGGCCATTGCACGTCTTGGTTTGGGAGAAAAATCAACGTTTATATATATTGTTTTTTTTATTACTCTAAAGAACAGAGCACCTGAAAGTATACGATATACTTGGTTGCTATAATTGCAAATGATATCCATTTTGGCTAGTGTGTGTTCAAAATCCTTATATGATAAAAATTCGATAGGACTATCGATGGTTGGTTAGTTAGTTAGGAGTATTACAGTGTACTCGTTTGCTACATGAGGACTAAGATAGGACTATAGACTACATTTTTCAGGAATGTATAACAACTAACTCACTTATAAGAGGTGTTCCCCTCAAGTCGGAGTTAGGACAGATTTATCTGCGAGATAGAGCAGATTCCATTGGGATTAATAACGAGCTTATCAAACTGAAGGCTGATATTTACTGTGCTTTTTAAATGTAATAATATTGTATGGTATTTTGTAGTTTGTAATTAGGTTATTCTAGTATTTTTATAACAATTGTACAGCGTAAGGAAGAGTTTTAAATAAATTTTGCTAGGAAGTAAGAGTCATTTTACCAAATTGGCACCCGAATATACAGTATCTATTGTTTAAAAAAATTGGATTTAACACATTGTATGCGGGACAAGTACTTGAACATTTTCTGACGATTAATACTTGAGCGCGGGTCACGTACTAGTACGGGTTAGTGTAACAATATGGTTTGTTTATGGGTACAAAAATAACGATATATTCAGGAAAACGAAGCCGATGGTTCTTGTCTACTACATAGATTCTGGAATGTAAAAATGTTTATATATAACATAATTCAAAAAAATTAAAATTATATACTACTATTTCTATTTGATTTTTCATATTTACGATACTATTATAAATTTATCCACTAAAAATATATTTTTTGTTTAGAAAAATCTTATGGTTGTATTTATATAGTTCTATTTATATATTTGTTTATATATTTCAATATAACATACGAAAAGTTGGTTAAAAAATTAAATAATTTTCGATCTATTGAGATTTAACTGAATAACTAAATTTACGCGCAAAACGCCCGCTCCCGGTACAATTCCGCTGCGAAATGTATCCGCAAACAATGTGTTATCTTAGTATCGCATTTAACAGTAGTATTCTTATTTAACAGTATCTGGTGTCAAACAAATTCTTATTTAACTTAAGCAATAATCCTTTAAAATATCCGAAACAATGTGTAAAAAATCATTCATGCTGTGCCGTACTATCTTTTTCAGGATTTAATTTTTATACTCTGGAGTGATATTAAGACTGATAAACAATATTGCTTACTACATTTTTGACTAATTTCGCACTACAAATAATTTCTTTTTGTCTAGCAAACGACAGAACATCTACAATAAATATCTTCGAGAATTTACATTCCATTTATCTCTGAAGAATGTTTGAGGGGAAAGAAAGAGTTTTAAATATAGTGAGGAGAGAAGTTCAGTTGCATAATAGTGTGTAAAACTCCAACATTATTCGTAAAAGGTGTTACCAAGCAACGGAAATTAACGTAAGTGTAACCATTTAAAATGGTTAACTGCAACAGCGTGATTAAATAGATTACACGAAACCGAAATTCCATTCTATGCAGAAAATTTAAAGTTTCATTTAGCAAAATTCCCGTACCAAATTTGAATATATGTCTTTTTTTCAAAAGTAAAATCACTCGATAAATTCTGGAAGATATAAATTCAAATTTTATACATTTTAATTTAATTTAAATATTTGGATACAAATAAATATTTCATTCATTGTGAATTTGGATTTTAAAGGAAAAAATTCGATTTTACATAGACTCAAACGCTAGATGTTTTGGAGAGATTTGCATTTAAAGTGTACTTTTTTTCAAATAATAAAGGCTTAAATACATTATCATGTTGTACATTGTTATTACCTTTTTTTCGCTTGTCTCCATTTAATTGTTTATTCGCTAGACTGCAATGGAATAAAATTTCCTCTGCAACCTGTTTAAATTAAATAATGTTTATCAAAAGTTCTTTTTTTTATTTTTCAAACGTCTCGTATGAAAATCTCTTTATCGCTTTCTAAAGCATAAGAAATAATTTACTGGAAGAATATTCGTTTGAATGCGTGTAACAAATTAAATTGGATCGGATATTGCCAACGAATAAAAACAAAAAATTTTTTGTAGCGAGTATAATTTCAAAGATATGTTTTTAAAGCACGGTCAAGAATTAAATTAGTTACCCTTATAACATTACATACTTTTAAAAACATTTTGTAGTAATATTAAATGTTTTAGGATTGCAGTTCCAATACATATTATTGTTTCGATCTCAGTATCCAAGTAATAATAATTAACCAAGTAATAATACTGAACACCTGGAGTTTAAAATTACAAAGATAGTTCCTATGCCAATATCAACAATTGCTTTAGTTATATTTATAAAAAGACTTATATATATATATATATATATATATATATATATATGTAATATTAAAATCCTTTATTTACGTATTTTAATATTAATTTAATAACTTTTGTTCATAAAGTGAGTTCGGGGTTTGCGCGGTAATTCTGATTTTTTCCCTCCAATATAGATATAGATTTAATTCAGCCTCTGTCTGTAATACTTTAGCCAATAGTTAGCGCGCTCTCTTTAAACGGGTATTTTGTATCACGTGATCAATTATGCTTAGGGATTATTGGTAGTCTTTTTACCTTAGGAATCCCTACTTGAAAAGCGTATGTGCGGGATCACTTTGTCTGGGTGCACGAAGTTGTAAAGGTGTTTGCCTGTTGTATGGATTTCATGTTTCTTACCAGAAATAAACTGTGTTGTGATTTGGAATGAGTCTCGCCCATATTAGACACACACACACACACACACACACACACACACACACACACACACACATATATATATATATATATATATATATATATATATATATATATATATATACTTAAATAATAAATAAATTTTGTACTAAAATTTAAATTTTTTGAGTTTTGAATTTCCATATATATTATTGATTTAAGTTAAAGTTAATAAAAATATCACTGCAGCCAATTAACGAAAACTGAACAACTAGCTTGTGCAATAATAATTTCTGGGCAATAAAAACACTCAAAACTAGAATTTGTCTATAACTCTTTTTAAATATCAAATAATAATGGAATTATGCTTTAATGTACTATAAAGGGTCGTTAACTAGGTCAATTACGGCTTGCTGTACGTTTTGAATGTGATTCATGCAAATAAAGTAAACGAAGCTTACGTGGTCGGTCTTATCCGATTTAAATTTAAAAAATATGTTGGGGTAAATTTCAACTTATTTTTAGAGTGCCCAGCGTCATGTTATGCGTGTGGTGGGGATATACGTAGAGAGTTCAAAACACAGTTCATTTCATAGATTAAACGTTTGTTCTTTCAACTCGAACGATAAAAATATAAACAAGGTATTAAAATAAAACTAAAGAAGGAGTTTTCAACATAGTACTTCGTATTTGATTACGACTGACTTACCATCATTTTTAGCAACACCAAACAGAGCTACAGACAAGGTCTCGGAGCTAACCGGGAAAGTCAATTTATACCACGGCTAACAAAACATATTTGCATAGGAGGAACTGCGGTTACAAACGAAATAATTTGTATCGATATTTTTTTTATCGATAAACCTTTCCAACAAAATGGTTGCACGTGTCGCTATCTGTGTTTTGTAAACAGACAGTGGAATGCCTCATGTTGTTAGATATATGGTCTTTTCAAGCATTATATAGAAATTATCATACAAAAATCATTATTATTGACGACCAAAAATTCTTAATGATAAGAATTACTTAATTGGTCTTGTTTGGCTGGTTAGGTTTGAAGCGCTATAGTCTACTTTTTTCTTTGTATCTAGAAGCGTAATAAGTGACAGCAGTGGAACCTAAGTAACTCAGTACGAAGAGCAGTGCCGTACTCATTCGGCAATCATTTCGCATTGGTTTTCTTGGAGAAAAAGGATTAATTTCTGTAATGAGACAGATGTAAACTGGGACATATCTATTAATGCCGATTAAAGACATCTAGAGACATTAAGACTAACAATAAAATTAGGACAAGTAGACTTTAAAGTGGAAAGGTACATCGCACTTAATTACTAACTTGGAAATCTTGTAAACAAGAGAAAAATGGAAAACTTTTAGACCTGAAATACGAAAATAGTAATTGCTATTTTAGCTATGAAGTCTTTCTCCTTTTACAGGAATATGAAAATTTTAAAATTATTATTGAATTTCGAAAGTTGTTATAATGTATTCAGAATTTATTTATTTTAAGGAAAATCTTCATACCAAGCCAAGAAAAATGATGTTAGAAACATAATTTCCCCTTAACACTTTTGCATTTGAGGCCAATAGATCAAACGGTTTGGAAAAATATACTTAAAGTTTACAATGGTACAGAGAGCAGAGATTTAGTACTTATGAAGAATTACGTATTTAAAAAATGTACTAATTTTCTTGAAAAACTTTGGATACTTTGGTGATTATCTATCTTACGGTATATATGAAAATTTATTAATAATCCTTGATGATAAATACGTCTCTCTCTCTGTATATTATATATATATATTTATATATATATATATATATATATATATATAAATATATATATATATTCATATTATATATACATTTATATATATATATATATATATATTTATATATGTATATAATATGTATATAATATATATATCTATGTATATATATATTTATATATACACACATATATATATATATATATATATATATATTATATATATATATATATATATATATATATATATCTATATATATATATATATACATATATATGTATATATACATGTATATATTTATATGTATATTATATATATATATATATATATATAATATATATATATATATATATATATATATATATATATATATAATATATATATATATAAATATTATATATATTATAATATATATATTTATATATATATTATATATATATATATATATATTATATATACATATATTTTATATATATATATATATATATATATATATATATATATATATATATATATATATATATTATATATATTATATATATATATATATATATATATTTATTTATTTGAGATATTAAAGTATCAGAAAAGTTCAGTTTTAGTAACGAGAATTTAACTAAAAATACCAATTAAATTGAAAAATCGTGTAAAAACTGAAAACTTCTATTGATTGCCGTCTTACACAGAAGTTAAGGCCATAGTTAAGTAATAATAATAAATCTTCCATAGTTTCTTCCAATATGGTGGTAATATTTAGAGCTAGTAAATAAGTTTTGATTGGCCTTTGAGTTTTGAAAGTTAAGTTGCATGGAGTTGAGTCCTTTGGGGACATATTATACAAAATAAAATTAGGGAATAACTATTGCTGTCATTAAAGTAATTGTAACAAAGACTTGTAAAATTATTACACTTTCAAGCTTACTACTCAAAGTTATTAAGATAGCCTTTCTTTTCAAATTTCATAGATGACATACAATTTCTTTTAACCGGATCTGAATCCAGTTTTTTAAAAATATACACCGAAGCTAAATATTAATTTCTTATGCCTCTTCCATTTGAATTAATAAAGGTATTATCAAAATACTAGCTAAGCAATGTGCTTAATGTTTAAAAATAACAATAAAAATATTATAATAATAATAAATAATATATAATAATAAAAAGACAGGGTAAAGTACCATAAAGCATATTAAGATATTTCTATTTATTTTTTTTCTATTCTTAACAATTGTTAGATTATTTCGTAGCTAAAAGGAAAGATTTAATTTTTTATTCCGTTCAGTAAGGTGTTGACTTTGCTTTATTGTCGTGATTTGTTGATTTTGGAGATGTCTTTTTAAAAATATTTTGGATTAAGCAACATCTTTTTGTTTAGTTAACTTTAAAAGGACGTAGAAAGGACTTATTTCTATAGTGTTTATTATAAAAAATATTTGTGTGACATTTAATTTCATTTTCCAAGAAAACAAAGCTTAAAATACTCAGGAAAATATTTGTTTTGATGCAAATATGTAGTTATTTTTATATGCATATTTTAAATAAATGTAATGTTTTAGTACAAATACATTCAAATTTAATTCATATATATAAACTAGACATATTTTCCTTTTTTATCAATTTAGGTAACTTGTTCCTTATTGTGAGCAAATCATCATATTTCAAAAGGCATTACACTGGTGAGGGATATTAAGACTGTAAATTTTAGCATATCTATACATCACATCGATTTCAAACGGCCTTATGTCCATTAAAAATATTTTTGCGTGTTATGTATTATTTGATATTTTCTTTAATGAAGTAAAAACATTTGTCTTTTATTCTGAGTACATTGTTGTAGTGTCGAAGAAATTGGTGTTATACTCTTAAGGGGTATCAGGACTATTAATTTTAACACATCTGTACTCAGCAAATAAAACACATTATGTCCATTAAAAAAAGGGGATTTTTGAATATTATTTTGTGAATTTTGACTTTTAATTTTGATTTACCTTTTTTGTTATATTAAAAAAAATGTGATTTTTTTGTATTGTCGATTGTGTTGTCTCTTGAATGAGATAAAAACATTTGTTCATTAATGTGAGCACAATGTTATAGAATTAAAAATACACGCCGAGGCTAAAAATTAAATTCTTATGTCTCTTCCATGTGAATTAATAAATTTAATAGCACAATAATAGCTAAGCAATGTGCTTAATGTTTAAAAATAATAATAAAAAATATAATAATAGTAATAAATAATATATATAATAATAAAAAGACAGGGTAAAGAACCGTAAAGCATCTTAAGATATTTCCATGTATTTTTTTTCTAATATTAACAATTGTTCGATTATTTCGTAGCTAAAAGAAAAGATTTATTTTTGTATTCCGTTGAGCAACATATTGTCTTTGCTTTATTGTTGTGATTTGTTGATTTTCTTTTTAAAAATATTTTGGATTAAGCATCATCTTCTTGTTTAGTTAGCTTTAAAAGGACATAAAAAGGACTTCTTTCTATAGTGTTTATTATAATAAATATTTGTGTAACATTTAATTTCATTTTCCAAGAAAACAAAGCTTAAAATACACACGAAAATTTTTGTTTTGATGCAAATATATACTTATTTTTATTTGCAGATTTTAAATCAATGTTTTAGTACTAATACATTCGAATTAAATTCAGCGACATAAACTACACATATTTTCCTTTTTTTATCAATTTAGGTAACTTGTTCCTTAATGTGAGTACATCGTTATATTTCAGAAGGCATTACACTCTTGAGGAATATTAGGACTATTACTTTTAGCATATCAATACATCAATTTTAATGGGCTCTATGTCCAATAAAAATATTTTTGAATGTTATGTATTATTTGATCTTCTCTTTAATGCAGTAAAACATTTGTCTTTTATTGGGAGTACATTGTTGTAGTGTCGAAGAAATTGGTGTTATACTCTTAAGTTATATCAGGACTTTTAATTTTAACATATCTGTACACAGAAAGTAAAAGATATTATGTCCATTAAAAAATGGGATTTTTGAATATTATTTTGTGATTTTTGACTTTTATTTTTGATTTAAATTTTTTTAATATTAAAAAAACGGAATTTTTTTATATTATCCATTGGATTGTCTCTTGAATGAGATAAAAAACATTTGTTCATTAATGTGGGCACAATGTTATAGAATTAAAAATACACACCAAGACTAAATATTAATTTCTTATGTCTCTTCATGTGAATTAATAAATTTAATAGCACAATAATAGCTAAGCAATGTGCTTAATGTTTATATATATATATATATATATATATATATAATATATATATATATATATATATATATATATATATATATATATATATATATATATATATATATATATATATATATATATATATATATATATATATATATATATATAATAAAAAGACAGGGTAAAGTACCTTAAAACATCTTAAGATATTTTCATGTACTTTTTTTTAGTATTAACAATTGTTCGATTATTTCGTAGCTAAAAGGAAAGATTTATTTTTGTATTCCGTTCAGCAAGGTGTTGACTTTGCTTTATTGTCGTGATTTGTTGATTTTGGAGATTGTCTTTTTAAAAATATTTTGGATTAAGCAACATATTTTTGTTTAGTTAGCTTTAAAAGGACATAAAGACCATCTTTCTATAGTATTTATTATAATAAATATTTGTGTAACATTTAATTTCATTTTCCAAGAAAACAAAGCTTAAAATACACACGAAAATATTTGTTTTGATGCAAATAAGTAGTTATTTTTATATGCATATTTTAAATCAATGTAATATTTTAGTACTAATGCATTCAAATTTAATTCAGTTATATAAACTACACATATATTCCTTTTTTATCAATTTAGGTAACTTGTTCCTTATTGTGAGTAAATCATCATATTTCAAAAGGCATTACACTCTTGAGGGATATTAAGAGTGTAAATTTTAGCATATCTATACATCGATTTTAAAGGGCCTTATGTCCATTAAAAATATTTTTGCGTGTTATGTATTATTTGATCTTCTCTTTAATGCAATAAAAACATTTGTCCTTTATTGGGAGTACATTGTTGTAGTGTCGAAGAAATTGGTGTTATACTCTTAAGGGATATCAGGACTCTTAATTTTAAGATATCTGTACACAGAAAGTAAAAGGCATTATGTCCATTAAAAAATGGGATTTTTGAATATTATTTTGTGATTTTTGACTTTTATTTTTGATTTAAATTTCTTGTAATATTAAAAAAATGTGATTTTTTTTACATTGTCTATTGTATTGTCTCTTGAATGAGATAAAAAACATTTGTTCATTAATTTGAGCACAATGTTATAGTATTAAAAATACATACCGAGACTAAATATTAATTTCTTATGTCTCTTCCATTTGAATTAATAAAGGTAATAGCAAAATAATAGCTAAGCAATGTGCTTAATGTTTAAAAATAATAATAAAAATATAATAATAATAATAAATAATATATATAATAATAAAAAGACAGGGTAAAGAACCGTAAAGCATCTTAAGATATTTTCATGTATTTTTTTCTAGTATTAACAATTGTTCTATTATTTCGTAGCTAAAAGGAAAGATTTATTTTTGTATTCCGTTGAGAAAGGTGTTGACTTTGCTTTATTGTGATTTGTTGATTGTCTTTTTAAAAATATTTTGGATTAAGCAACATATTTTTGTCTAGTTAGCTTTAAAAGGACATAAAGGACTTCTATCTATAGTGTTTATTATAATAAATATTTGTGTAACATTTAATTTCATTTTCCAAGAACACAAAGCTTAAAATACACATGAAAACTTTTGTTTTGATGCAAATATATAGCTATTTTTATTCGCAGATTTTAAATCAATGTAATGTTTTAGTACTAACACATTCAAATTTTATTCAGCTATATAAACTACGCATATTTTCCTTTTTTATGAATCCGGGTAACTTGGTCTTTATTGTGATCACAGAGTTATATTCCAGCAGGCATTTCACTTTTAACGGATATTAGGACTGTTAATTTTAACATATCTATATATCAATTTTAAAGGGCTCTATACCAATTCAAAATATTTTTGAATGCTATGTATGATTTGATCTTCTCATTAATACAATAAAATTATTTGTCCTTTATCGTGATTATACATGTGTTGTGTAAAAGTCATTGGTGTTTTATTTTTAAGGGATATCAGGGCTTAATTTTAACATATCTGTGCATAGAAAGTAAAGGACATTATTCCCATAAAAAGGGGGATTTTTTAATAGTATTTTGTGATTTTTGACATTTATTTTTGATTAAATATTTTTGTAATATTTCCGTTGTAATGTACTTACAACCTATACACCAGTGTTCGTTACAAGGTGGAAACACGGAAAGAATGTAATACTTTATATTGAGATTCAGACATTTATTCTGTACATTCATTTACTAATAGATCTTTGGTTATCATATATCATAATCATCAATTATTTATGTCTTCTATTTACACCATAATTATTACAATTCTCTTTATAAGGAGTTATTATTTAGTAACAAGGATACATTACTAACATAGGCCTAATTTAAGTGACTGTAAATATTATTTTATAAATTACCTCCATTAAAGGCACAGGTAGAGGCTTTCCTCATACGGTGAGTCGGTCCGGGTGTTCGGACGCACGGTACGAGTCTGTGCTGGTGGATTCTTGTCAAACTTCTCTCGAATACTGACTTCAACTCTTCTCCCTAACTTCGTTTCCAAACTCCTCACCTCGGTTCCAACGCCCCTTTTTTCTTCCTCTCCAATCGCTTGTTTTCGGGAAATTTTCCCACATCTGCCTCCCCTTCGGGAGTGCAGGTGGGCTCATTAAAGTAGCCCCTTTTGTGCAAGCTGACATTACTTTTTAGCCCCTGCTCCCATAACTCACGGTTACATCTCTGTGCAAGCTTGACCGTTATGCTGCCATTCCGTGATCTATACCTTCTCTGCAGGGGTCCCTAAACTTGACGTGAACAATTGGAGTCCTAAATTCCTCTAGGAAAATCCTCCCACAGCTGTGCATGCACGTGCAGATCACCGTGGGAAAGTACCTCGGTACAATTCAAAAAATGTAATTAACCCTCTAAGCGTTTCGCACGTACAATTCCGCCAAACCGCTGATGTCTTCAAAATGTAGAATTTTCGACCTAAAAACGCTCCGAAATGGATGTAATGTACAATTCTTCTAGTGCTTTCCCCCATGAAGTTTTAGTCAGGTCGACTGTTTAGGAGCTACACCCCTCTTTGACTGGCATTTATTGAGGGATGCACCCATACCCCCTGAGGCACATAGATGCTGATAGCTTTTCATGACTTTGTAAATCTCTATTTCGAAGTATTTCGTTTGCGGTAACAGGTGTATCTCTAATTGAACCACTTAAATATCTTGGATTACTTTCGTAAAAAATATAATCAAGTCTCTCAAAGAATATTTTTTGTACTTTTAGAATCTATTATTACTTATGGGATGATCTTCGAGACTTGACGTGCTTTCTGTGTATTAAAATTAGCAATCTATAATATCTATTTATATATCTATTTATAACCGGAAGTAAAGGTACAATAATGAGGGTGAGTTTCCCGTATTCTATTCTAGTTGACAAAGGTGAAGGAAAAAAACATTGAACGCCTTGGCCACTGACACAGTGAACCTTTATCGTATATTTTGGAAAATGTTCCACTCGGAGTGTTAAAAAAATATTATCGATTTGATCTTTTTTTGAATGAGATAAAAAAAAAATTTGTTCATTATTGTTACACAACGTTATATTCCAGAAAGGATTAGTGTTATGCTTTTAAGACATATTGGACTACTAATTTTGTACATCGGAACTGAAAAGTACTATATCTATTTAAAAAATGTGATTTTTTGAATGCTTATGTTAAGATATGATCTTCTCTTTAATGTGATAAAATCATTATTTTCATTTCTTAAAATTCAGAGATTTAGAGAATTGGTAAAGACAGTATTAAACAACATGGCTTTGAGGTTAAGATTGGACACAAAGATTGTTATCTCTATTATTTTTGTATGTCTACTAGCACCAGGTCTTTTTTATTAACTCAAAGAAGTTTATATAACTTTTCACCATAAAAGTCCTAACAAAAAGAAATCTGAAAACAAAATTGTCATAGTGGAATATTTGAAATTCGTGCCATCGAAAAATTGTAAAATGTTGATTCCAATGACAAAATTTTAAATAAAAGTTTATTCTTTTGGTAGATTTTAAAGGTTTGCTATCTGCTTTCACTTGAAACAAAAATTGATTCTATTAGACATAAAAAATTTAAGAAAGAGATAGAGATATCTTATGATTCATATATAAAAATTAATGGGTTAAGATTTTTGTGTTAAGCACCCCTTTTATACGAATGATGATCCAATGGTAGAGCGCTGATCTTCACGAGTGCGCGTGTTAGAATCTTCTTGCTGGCAGGGATGTCCATAGCCGTTTGTAAGTTCGTAGGTAGGCTAGTAAGCCGCAGTAAATTCCGATCTTATTAGACCTCATGAACAAATTAGGGGACCGTCCAAATCAAACCAAACAAAAGCTTTATACATTAACTGGCAAAAATAATCCTGTATATGGCATTCCTTCCAAAAGTTGATACTTTTGGTATATTTTAAAGGCTTGCTATCCCCCTTCACCTGAAACAAAAATTGGTTCCATTAGACATAAAAATTTTAAGAAAGAGATAGATATCTTATTATTCATATATAAAGATTAATGGGTTAAGATTGAGTTAAGTACCCCTTTACACGAATGATGGTCCAATGGTAGGGCGCTGATCTTCACGAGTGGGTCGGTTAGAATCTTGCTGCTGGCAGTTATGTCCATAGTCGTTAGTAAGTTAGTAGGTAAGTTAGCAAGCCGTAGCAAGTTTCGATCTTATTAGACCTCATGAACAAATGAAAGGCCCGTCCAAATCAAACTAAACCAAAACTTTATACATTAACTGACATAAATAATTCTAGATATGGCATTTCTTTCAATTAATTTAATTAATACAAATAAATATATTTTTTTTATTTTGACTTAATATATCTAGTAGAAAAACAATCCTCAAAATATTTTCTCTAGATTAAATAAATAATAATATTAAAAAGACAGCGTTCTCAAAAGTATTTCTTCTTTTAAGTAATTTTTATTATCAATTGTTCAGTTATTAAGCTAAAAAGGCGGTTTATTTTTGCATTCCTCTTAGCAGGGAGCTGACTTTTCTCCATTGTTGGAATCTGTTGATTTCAGCGGTTCAGTTTTTTCTCTCAATCCTTTGGACCAAGCTATATATAGCTAATTATATAGCTATTTTGAAAGGAATATTTTTATAATTTTTGTTGTTATACATTTTTGTATAACTTTTTATGCTACATTTCTCAGAAAACTAAGCTTTTAATATGCAGGAATAGGATAGTTTTGATGAAAGTATTTTATTTAAAATGATAAAAATAGTTTGTTTTTTAAATACAAGAAGTTGTGGACAATGTTAAATACAAGAAGAATATAATGTAGTTAAATACAAGAAGACAATGTAATGTTTGAATGTCAGTTCATCTGAATTTTATTCAGATATACGATCTACATACTTTTTTTGAGTTCCCAATTCCTTCTCTTTGATGAAATTTGGTAATTTATCTTTTACTGTAAGCACAAATGCATTGTATTTCAGAATACATATTTGCTATATTTATTACGCAGTTTTAAGGATTGTTAATTTTCCTAAACGTCTGCGTTATGTCAAATGGGAGGAATGTTATAGTATAGTGCTTATTAAAATATTTGTATCCTCTGCTACGCTTATACACGAATTAAACTTTAACATGTTAATCTCTGATTTTATTTCTCCTAGATTTTGTGCATAATATGTCGTAAATACGTTGATTCTAATAGTCTGAAAAACTCTAAAATAAAGATTCTGAGTTAAAATGACCCACTTAATTGAGAATTTATTCAAAATTGATAATATTGACAAATTACAATTGATAAGAAATACCCAGAAGTTTATGGCATAAGATCGTAGTAATAGCAAGTAATCCACATTATCCTTCCAAAATGCCGATGAGATTACAGTAAGTAAATTAGAGTTATTCAGCCTTTTCAAATCACAGTACAACAGTTTCTGTCATTCAAAAAACCTAAAAATAAAAATATAAATTGTTAGAGGCTTATAACTTTAGTCTAACTGCTTAAGTTTTTTATAATAACACTCTTTTAAGCATTATTTGATAAAAAAATTCATAGCTGACGTACGATTTCTTCTAACCAGTTCTTACAATTTTTTATAAAGTTAAAGACCCCGGAATTAAAATATAATTGCCTCTGCCAAACAATTTAATCAACGTTAAATAAATAATACCAAAAGGACAGAGTCAAGTTGTCTGAAACATTTCAAGATTTCTTTCATGTATATTTTTTAGTACTAACATACTTAAGCTATAAGCTTTGTTTATTTCCCTCAGTGTTTGTTGACGTACGATTTATTGCTTGGTAATCTTGTATTGATCACTTATAATTTTATTTAGCTAAAGGACTGAGTGATTATAATATAATAATACCAGTAAGGACACACACAATCAAGTTTCTGAAACAGGAAAAGATTTGTTTTGATGCATATATTTATCAAACTTTTTATGAGGAATCTCGAATATAAAGGACTTTTCATTTTTTTATTTTGTAAGAGACTCATACAAGTTGTTTTGACTTTCTTTTTGTCTTCCGATTTATTCTCTGTCTTTGTTTTTTTCTTATATTGGTATCAAAACAATGGAAGCACTGCATTTTTTTTATTATAGTACTTCATTTATGATATATACTGTGGATTTGCTGTAAAGAGACTCTGTTGAGTAATATACATGATTCATGGAGATATTGTGAGGGCCTGAAACAGCGTTTATTGAACCCACTCAAACATAGTCTATTGGTTTTGATGCATATATAGCTGGTTATCAAAACAATGGAAACGCCGTAGATTTAGGAGGAATCCTTTATCAATATAGCATAGGACCTCATTTGGCATGATATACGCTGTGGATTTGCCTGTAAGGAGACTCATACAAGTGCTGAATAGTATGTAGACGAATATTGAGCCATTTTTCATGGAGATATTGTGAAAGGTCTGAATGAGATGTCGATTCTAGATTGAACACACTCAAAAATAGTTTATAATGGTTCGATTACATTAATTATTCATTACATTGAAGTGAGGACTGTGAGTGCCAAGGTAGATATTTCACTTCTTACTCAAGTTCATCAAATTATGATTTTATAAGTCTTGCTGCATGAATAAGATTTTTATCATCCTGGAAAATTTCATTGCTTGAAGGGAAACAGATCTTGCATTATAGAATGGTCCTGGTAAGTTAAAACTTCTCTATACTTTTCCCTAGTGATTATTCCTGTCAGGGTTACTACCGGGAAGACAGAAAACCACGACAGGGCTGCCCATATCATGGCAGATCCATCTTAAAGCTTGACAGTTGGAAGGAGACAATCATGACCATATTCTTGTGCTGGTGTCTTATAAACATGCATCCGTCCTGTAAAGGGGAAAATTTTTAAAGAAACACTTCTCTGACTTTTAAATATAATATCTTCCACTTATCAACTGAATATTTTTTGTGGTTGTTGTATCACTGTAGATAAGCGGTTTGAGAACTGCTGCTCTTCTATAAATTTATGGATGTGCTTCCTAACTGTGCTTATTGACACTGGTGAATATAGGCACTGATTGCACTCTGTAGTTACCTTGGCAGCATTTAGTTAGACGTTACTATCCTTTTTAGTATATGTACTTCTTTCCCTCGACTCCTCCTTTCGTTTATTATTTTCTTTTTCAATCTTGTCGTTTCGCGCTATCTGGACACAGTTAGGACTTTATATACGGGTTTTTTTTACCACAGTTAATTATCTAGTCCGGCTACTGCAGTCTGGCTTCTTTGAAAATTTATGAGGTCTGATATTTAACGCTTTTGACAATAATCCCTGACGTATACAATTTCCCTACCTCACACTACCAGAATATCAGAGTTTTATACTTTAAAACAAATGATAGATAGAATTATATTTTAATGCTCACAAAATGTATTCTTAAATTTCAATTATATCCAAATGTATTTCCATTATTTTGTGAACCTGTGTATATTTTCATTCCCGAATTAGTTTGAAGTTTACGTATTATTTAAACCGATTTTAACTAAGATATATAAACTAAACATTATTTAATTCTCCAATATCTCCCTTTCCTCGATTTAGACAATTTTTTCTTTATTGTGAGCATAAAGGTATGTTCTAGACTGTATAATACTTATTTCAAAATATTAATTATACCGTAAACATTTCTTTGACATTAATTTGATATATCTTTAAGAAGTAAGACAGTAATTAATTACGAATACTACCCAGAGTTTATGCCATAAAATAGCAGTCAAGCGCTGTACACCTGCTGTCATAAAAATAAGCTGAAAATCTTTTTTTTTACGCAGTAAGACTTAGCACTTGCCTTCTAAACAATATCTAGTAAGCTGATTAATTATACCGTAAATATTCCTTTGAAATGAATTTTGATATATCTTTAAAAAGTAAGACTATAATTAATTAAAATACTGCCCAGAGTTTATGCTATAAAATAGCAGTAATAACAAATATCCGAAATTGGGTCTCAAAAATGTCGCAGAGTCCAGATCAAATAAGAATCACCTGGCCATATCAAGCGCTGCACAACTGCTATCATAAAAATAACTGAAAATTGTTTATTACACAGTAAGAATCAACACTTGCTAAGCAATATCTGGTAAGCTGATTAATTATATCGTAAATATTTCTTTTCTATTAATTATCTTTAATATTCTTAAAGATAATTTCTATTAATTATCTTTAAGAAGTAAGACAGTATTTAATTATGAATACTGGCCAGAGTTTATGCCATAAAATTGCAGTCATAACAAAACGTCCGACAGTAGCCCTCAAAAATGTCGCAGAGTCAAGATCAAATGAGAATCACCTGGCCATATCAAGCGCTACACAACTACTGCCATAAGTTACTTATACTCCCGAACCAGCAAACGCCATACGGGTTACAACTACTGCCATTAAAAAATAAATAAATAAATAAATAAAAAAAACCTGAATTTTTTTTTTACACAGTAAGACTTTTATACACTTTAGTCTGCAAAGAAATATCTGATTAGCTGTTGATCACTTAACACCACCCAGAGGACACTGGTAGCTTAAGGTATGCTACAAACGCAAATAAGAACAACAAAAAAAGAAACTGAAATAAAAATTATTAAAGAATTAATTTTAGATTTACTGCTTAAGGTTTTTGCAACATCTCGCCTCTATACATTAAAAAGACAAAAAATCATAGATGGTATACGATTTCTTCTAACCAGCTCTTAAAGTCTTTTTATAAAATTAAAAACTTCGAAATTAAATAATAATTGCCTCTGCCTTTTGCATTTGACTTAATGAAACTGGTAGCAAAACAATCGCCAAAAGAATTTGCTCAACGTTAAATAAACAATAACAACAAAAAGACAGGGTAAATATTTCTAAAACATTTCTAGATTTCTTCCGTGTATTTTTTTTTTCGAGTATTAAGAATTGTTCGGTTATTTCGAAGCTGAAACGAAGCTTTATTTTTGCATTTCTCTCAGCAGGGTGTTGACTTTGCTCTATTGTAGCGATTTGTTGATTCTGGCGATTTTGTTTTTTTAATCTTTTTCATGAATTTACGTCTTTTTATTAGGATATTTTGAAAGGGATCTTTTTGTAATGTTTATTATAATAAATATTTGCATTTTTTTTATCGATTTTTTAGAAAACAACGCATAAAATCTGTAAGAAAAGGTTTGTTTTGATACAAATATATATGCATTATTCACAGATGCTAAATCAATGTAATGTTGTAGTATCAATTGATGAGAATTTTATTCGGATGCAAAATATACAAGAAATTTTATAATAAAAATACATTCTTTCTCTTTTTCAATTTAGCTAATTTATCTTTCATTATTACAAAAAATATAGTCTATTACTCACTTCTATATTATAATCTCAAGGGTCTAAGACTGTTAAAGTGTTAGAGGAAGTTAAAAAAGTTTTAGGAAGCTATTTTCTTAAAGTTATGAAATTTTGTATCATCATGTAATTTCATATAATGAGGCAAATCGTACTTAATTTTTTAAACAATATTTTGTTGATTTTTAGAATGTTCCTAGCAGATTAAAGTTTAACTTTTGCTTCTATTTTTGCCTTATTACTTGAATATAGCTATGGAACATATTCCGTTTATTATTTATCTATTAATTGATTTGTTTGCTTTCGAACGCTATTGTCTACCGTTTTGTTACACAAGGACTAATAAGAATGGACCTACTGCTTAAAGCAGATTTCAAACGGATATGAACATCCATATCATCAGCCGGATTCGATCCCAAAAATTCCGTTTTTTAAGATCAATGTGATAAGGCGATTTAGATCAGTAATATAATTGATTAATTCATTCGAGAAGTAAAATGCTTGAAATCTAAATCTGACCTCATCACATCTTTTGTAAAGGACGGGAAACCATAAACTATAGTCAACGGGTTTTTTCGTCTTGTGCGGTAGTCTCGGGCGGGGTTTTGATCCCAGTCCCAGATTAGAATCTCTTCTCAGTATATGACACTAAATAAGAATGTACCTTTGCGGAGTTATTTATGAGTCCCTAAGTGTCAGTGCCCAATTTGAAGGGGCAAAGTTTTTCCAAGTTGGCGGTCTCAAGGCGGGGTTATGGAGACCAATTAAATTTTTACAACTATCCCGACTGGACGAACAGAAGGAAGAGGGGACAAAGATGAAACTGATATAAAAAAAGAAAAGTCTAGAAAGAGGCGGAGAGGTGTTCTAGAGTGGAGCCGAATCGAAAAGGTTCGAGAGTCTAGTCGAGGAGACAAGTCCGACTGTCAGTGTTCAGGTCTCGAGGACAGAGCACGGGGATCAAAGGAGTTGGGCCCAAGGAACACCTCGACATCTCTCAACGACCAGAAGTTTCCAGCTCATCCGCTTTTCAGTATCACTCCGAGTTATATTAGAAGGCCCCATACCAGCGGTGATACGGAGTCCACATTATCATCACATCAATCTAAAGGTATCTACAAGAGCTCCCAAGAGTACAGCCTTAGCACACCCAAAAGATTCACAAAAGTACGCATTATTATACATATTTGAAATCAAGATTGGGTCATCTCTCCTATAGAGTTAGCTAAGTGGTAGGAAAGTATTATTATCATATCTTAATTGGTGTGCCACCTATTTTGATTATATTAAAAGTAAATCGTATGAAACTTAATCTGAATCTTGTATATTAATAAATTATATATATATATATATATATATATATATATATATATATATATACATATAATACAATAACCCAAATAATATTATATATATCACATATATATACAAAATAAATATCATATAATATACATATATTTTATACAAGATTTACAATATATATATACATATATATTTCTATATACTATTTAAACTAAAATATATATAAATAAATAAATAAATTAAATTATAAATATATAATTATAAATTTTATTAATATTTTTTTATATATATATATATATATATATATATATATATATATATATATATATATATTTAATCGTAAGGAGCAATAAAAAAATAAATTTAATAACTATTTATTAAAAAAAAAAACAAATATAAATTTACTTTCCATTTTAAAAAATACACAAATCTTTAAGATATGGTAATTGACAAGTTAATAAACATATTTCAGCACTTTCACCATTAAATATAGTATAACATCAAAATTGCTCCATAAAATAACTGTTCCAGTATTCTTTTCTTCTCATTTTTTAATATATATTTAATTAAACATTGTAATATTATGAAATAGTCGGACTTATTCTTTTTTAATATATTTGTATTAATAAATGTTCTGTCCATTGCCACATTTTTCATCTTGAGCTTTCATTTTTTTCGCCATCCGCCATATATATGTTCATCAAAATTGTTATTTCATATAATTAATTTCTTTTCTTTTTCCATTTTTTTTTTTTACTCACTATTTTTCCGTTTTCTTATCACAAATTTCTAGAATAAATAATCCTGAGACCACTGTGCTCACTGATCAGTCATAATGTTCGCGCTGAAAAAAATAATAATTAAATGCACACGATATGGAATGAAACAAAAACATAGCTTTATTGAAACAAAATCGTGACTCACTGTGCTGTCTATCCAAGCATCGGCGCTGAAAATGGAATATAATGCATACAATATGGAATGAAACAAAAACAAGCTTTATTGAAAGTATAGTATCGTGACTCAAGATTGTCTATCCAAGAGGAAGAACAAGTAGATGTTCCTTAATGTGGGATATGCCCTCCCCTAACTGCACTACTTTCTTCGCACCGTCTCGTGTTGTTGAGGAGCTACTCAAAAGTGAAGATATCACTCGAATGAATTGGCCACCGTACTCCCCTGATTTAAATCCCATCGAACATGTGTGGGATGCTTTGGGAAGACGTATTGCAGCACGCTTACATCCTCCTGAGAACACCCAATAGCTCAAACAGATGCTGATTGCGGAATGGGCTCTCCTACCACAAGAAATGCTAGACTAGCTGGTTCTGACTTGCGGAGACGGTGCGAAGCAACCATTGCAGTTAGAGGAGGGCATATCCTATATTAACCCTCCGAGTGGAACACACCTGGGAAAAAAAGGTCTCCAAAAATACGCTAAAGTTTTATTGTGTCAGTTACCAAAGTGTTCTATGATTTTTTACTTCACCCTTTGCCCCACCCTCGTTATTGTCTCTTTACTTCCGGTTATAAATATATATATAAATAGACATTATTGATTGTTAATTTTTAATATACATAAAGCTCGTTAGTCTCGAAGATCATCACATAAGAAATAATGTATTCTAAAAGTACGAATAAATTTTTTTTTGAGAATTATTTATATTTTTTTTACTAAAGTCATCCAAGATATTTCAGTGGTGCAATTAGAGATATGTCTCTTACCGCAAACAAAATACTTCAAAATGGAGATTGACAAAGCCATGAGAAGCTATCAACGTCTTTGTTCCTCAGAGAGTAGGGGTGCATCCCTCAATAAATGTCAGTCAAAGAGGGGGGCAGTTCCTAAACAATCGACCTGACTTTCCTACCTCATAATTTCATGGGTAAAGTACTATCAGAAATGTACAATACATTTTATTTTTGAAACGTTTTTTGGGGTCAAAAATTGTCTGTGACGGCTGGCGGAATTGTACGTTCAAACCGCTTAGAGGGTTAAGGAATAACTGCTTGATGTTCTTCCTCTTGGATAGACAATAATGAGTCACGATACTATGCGTTCAATAAAGCTTGTTTTAGTTTGATTCCATACCGTATGCAATGTATTCCTTTTTCAGCGCCGATGCTTTCGTCATCCTTTACGTACATAATACTCTCCCTCATTTCTGAATTTCATATCTCTTAAAAAATGCAAAGTTCCATGAATCTTTTGGCATAGTTTTCCTGATGTTATGACTACCATTCTATTAAAATATCTCATTGTGGGGCAAATCAAATACTAGGGGCTAATCACGTGTAAGATTTAGAATTATACATAAATTATACCTAATTGCAGCGTAAGAGGTTTATTTAATATTTTTTATCATGTTCATCTATTCTAGGGGTTCTAAATCTTTATTTGTGAAACTAAATTACCCATACTAAAAAGTGGGCCCAAAGTGGCTAGTCTATATATATAAAAATGAATTTGTGCTTGTCTGTCTGTCTATACTCGATAGACTCAAAAACCATACATCCAATTGCCGTGAAAATTTGGTAAATTACTAGGTATATCCCTGGGAAGGTTTTTGTAAATTTTTAACGTTCGAAATCCATTCCTTCCCCCTTTTTCGAGCGTTTCATGTCATTATTCCAAGCATTATTTTCCCCGGTTCAATGCATACGATTCACTTTTTAACTTACGCATCATAACTAAGTGAAAGAAGGAACAGTTTCTAGCAATGTGACGTCATCTCAAGTTATTGTTTTAAATGCAGTTTTTCGGTGAAAAGCAGGAGATTAAAATTTTCAATTTATCACATAGTAAATAGATGAAAATGATATTTTGTTTTTATCATTGTGACGTCATTCCTTTAAGTACCTCATTTATTCATTTCTTATTTTATATTATTTAAACATCGCCTGCGTAGTATGAATTCGATTTGACCTGGAAATTGAGACATAAAGTGATTTGCTTTCATTTCTATGTGACGCAAATTATATCATTTTTATATAAGAACTCATTTTAAAATCAATTCTTGGTTAATTTTTACGTTACAATGAAATGATTATCGACAATATTCCAACAACAAAAAATACTAATTTCAGGTTTTGTTTTGGAGCGCTACCCTTTACTCTTTTGCTGCGTTATTATTGGCTAATGAGACCGGTATCCTCTGTTTGAAACCAATCCCGAAAGGCTACGAACATCTATACCCATTCAGACATGATTTGAAAAAAAAATTATATAAAAATTTTCATGAGGCGACGCTTGATCCTATATAATTTCGGAGAATTGTTCAATGGTTGATCAGCTTCAGGGTAGTCCAGAATGTTTAATAACCAGGAAATTTCTTTAAAACTATTGTCAAATTTTTGCACTCTTATTTTGCACACGCTTTCGCATCTTTGTACAACTCAGGTTTAATAAGAACTGAATATTGTTATAATACGCTTATGATATAAATATATAAACATGCCAATGACTCGAACTGAACTGTGGCGAATTTAGAGAGTTATGCACGAAAAAAAATCTTTGTTTAAAAGTAATATATTAAGTTCACCGTAGCGAAGCACGGGCACACTTGCTACTTTTATATAAAATGTATCACGAGGGATATTAGAATCTGAAGCTAACTGTAGAGTTGGTAAATTTAAAATTGTTCTTAGAATAAACATTACACATCTATTTGATTTGTAAATAGTATTACCTATAAAAATTAACCTATGAAAAAAGGGTAATATATATAAACTAAACATATTAGAAAGTATTCTTTTTTAACCTTTTCATGACCTATAAAGGGTTAATTTATGCTAAATGGTGATTACTTCAGACACAATTTTTGTGAGTTGTGAAACCCGAAAAATACTTTCACTTTTTAAACGGCTACTTTTTGGTACATAACGCTATAAATAAAATCTTACAAGAAAGAAAAACTTTAAAGTTTAAATTTAAGAAATAAATATAAACTTAGATAAAAATTTTTTAAAAAATTATGCTTAACCACTTGAAACACTATAAAAATAATCTATCTCTTTTTACGTTTAATATTCAGAATTATGTTATTATATTTTACAAATTTGCTTTGATCGTTTCTTCTATACTATTATTTTTACTGGCTAAAAAAACCCTCTAAAATCTTATCTTTATTACCTGAAAACTGTATAATTGCTTCTGATTTCATTGATTTGTTGGACTTATTTTTTCTCCGCTGTAAGTTCGTTGATAGTAATGAAGAAAATGCGTCAAGTAATTTAAACGCGAGTAATATCTCTTTCTCTTAAGTTTTCTTCTCTTTTAATTAAACAATTGTTTTGTTCGCCAGATAAGATTAGTTGTTTTTCGAGTTTTAAAGAAGTTAACTTTAGCAGTCTATGTTTCTTCATGTATTTTTATGTTTTTCGTAACCTTAAAAGCTCTCTTTTGTTTTGGGATGTTTTTATTTTGAGTAATATGTAACATCGTATCTAAATGCTTAATACTAATTTAAATCCACTTTTCGAGTATATTTTTAAACCTTTCGTGTTGCGAATGAATTTGACATAAGTAATAAACTATTTAGCATGTTGATGTTTTTTTAGTAAAGGATTAAAAGTAATTTTTTTTTCATTCTCATACCAGCAAAGCGAATAACTTTCATAATAATTTATTTAAATAAGGTAAATTTTATTCAGTTATATGGTAATTAAGTTAAGAATTATTCAATGATTAGTAACACACAGGTTTTTATAATTAAATATACATGATGATATAATTTCTATGCTTATATAAAGTCTTCCAAACAGATTAGATAATTAAGCAATGCTGCAATGCGCATCTCTATTGTCGTCAGTGAAATTAAAATTACATCAAGTGATGCAGAAATTAGATAATGGAAGAGCTGTAATTTATTCTGAAAAATCATCTTCAACTTGTTTTCTACCACGGGAATAATTTGTATCTCGTTTTTACTTGTAGATGTTTTATATCCTGACTGCTTGGTTCTAGCTATAAAGCATTCGTATGCATTTGTTAATGCATGGATTACTATTTTTTCGTAGTTTGAACGTTGAATGAATGAAATAACCTTTAAGGCAATTGCTTAGGGTTTTCCCAGGAGCAGGGCATTGTTACCAGAGGTCCATTGTAAAACCAAGAAAATACAATCCAAAGAGCAACTTGGAATAGAGTCCAGTGGCTAAAGAAAACCTCAGCGGTCAGTTGACAGGTATATCCTCAGCTTCTTAGGATCAAGAAGGTTGAGATCAAGGTGCTCAAACTTAAAAGCCGAGAAAAACTATCAATCGCTCAAGGTATGGCAAGCTGTCTCCTCTTCAAAACTGAAATCACGACAGAAGGGATCAGAACAGATCTTCATCACATTAACAAGCCTTTTAAGATTACAATGACCAAAAGGAAGACGATCTCATTACCTCGAGACATTCCTACGAAGAATCCAAAGCTCTGCATGGCGCCTACTGGGGTTGTCACGATTGAGCTCTTTGGGTTGTTTTTTAGAAGGATATCCTTCCCAGGTAGCAAATTTAGTTTGCAGCAAACTTGCATCAGTCTTGCTTTGCAAACCAGCAAACTTGCAGCAAGTATAGTATGACAAATCTGCAAGTTCGAAACAAGACTGCAGAAATTCCAAGAATTTTCCCTTGCTTCAAGGTTGCCATGACAAGATTGCCACAGTTTTCAGTAAAAGAGAGTTGCAAAGGAGTGGTCCCTTTATGTTATATCTAACTTTCAGAAGTTTTGCTACAAGTTTGTCACGTCAAATTTGTTATGACACGATATTATCCAGAAAAAATCTTGCTGCAAGTATGCATGCTATCTGGATTATGTCTCAGGCACGTTCTGTGATGAATAAACTGTTTCCAGCTGAAGAACTCTAGCATGCAGTAAATAATTTTTTTAAATGAAAGAATATTTATAAATTGCCATTTTTTGCTTTAAAATAAATTTTTAGAAAGTTGTTCTGACGACATAACAGTAATGAGAAATTTATAAAAAACAGGAAAGAGTTCTAGGTCTAAGGAATATAATTCATTCTACAGAAAACAAATGATATCTGCATTTTCATGTAATAAGATCAACCAAGGGTTGACATAACTGTGAATGCCACAGTCTATTTACCGAAGTGAGTACAAGTTGGTTTAATGCACTTGATTATTAACCTAAGAAACTATTTTGGTGGTCTAAGAGACTAAAACCTTTACATCATTGAACTTTTATGGGACTGTCATGAACAACAACTGAGAAAATGGTTCACTTTACCATCCTCACTTGGATAACTGGTAAGCAAGTTTTGTAGGAACGGTGTATATTCTAATCCGAATTTAGAGCGGGATAGTTAGTCACAAAAGGAATCATACATCCAAGTGAAAGGTGTGAATTTTACCTTATTAAAAATATATATCGAAAATATGTTTGTACATGACCTGGGAATAACAAGATCTTACCAAGATAAAAGGTTATCATCCAATCTTATATGACACTATCTTTTATCATAAGATTTAGTAATAAACTTTCTAAATTAGAATGTTTCTGCTTAGTATTAACAACACAATCAATATCCAGTGAATTTAAAGAAGAAATGGCAAGCTACTATACTGGTACGAATTGTTTAAAGTGAAACAAATGATGTTAATTCCTTATAGAGTGATGTATCATCCTCTTGGATTATAGCCACGTTATTATGACTATTGAATGTAATTTTTCAAGTGATATGACGACTTCATATGCTGAAATATTATTGACAATATTGCATTCTTCTGTACGCCCGTTCCGGGGTGTTACAATATTTGAGGCATCGGTCCAGAAGCATTTCACATCTAGTAACTGAAAGGTTGCGAGTTCGGAACCTGAGCCGGCCTAAGATCCGCCGTGTTCATT
>CM063505.1:152069914-152097414 GCA_032207245.1 Pardosa pseudoannulata
CGATTATCTACCTATATTTAATCTGTAGGGTTAAAAATATGTTCTGAATTTTTAAAAGTTCATTCCTAAATTGTTGATATATTAGCACCCGAGACACATAAGTAGTTTTTTCCTTGACATTCTATCGTGTCTGTATGTGATATCTCTTTCATCGATCTGTAGATTTACCTACAACGAACCCACGTTTTAAGTTTAAAAAATACATTCTGATACTTTGATGCTGATTCTAATACTAGATTTATTAAAAATGCATAAAAATGTTTGGGAAAAGGATTATAAAACCTTAAGTGAAAACAGCTTTATAACGTTTCCTATCACGGAAACGTAAAAACCATTTTTGAAATAATTCAATACTCATTTGCTTCCTTGATTAATCAAGAGCAAAAATCTTAATCATGTATATCGGAAATAATTTGAATTGTTTCTTTAGTATAAATTTTAACATATATCACCATGTGTGTGAAAAATCTATAAATATTGTCCAGAGCAAAGTTTCACGTCATACCGCTTACAAAATACCATGTAAATACTCTTATCCTTTAAAATACAAGAAAATAACGAAATATTGTTGCTATTGTTGTTTTGGGCCACTTGGTCAAACGCTACTCGAATTAAGGCAAAGGGGTGCGGCTTTCGTTTTTTTAACGAGCACTTTAAGGGTGAAAGTATGACTTTTTGCTCAAGTGGGTCTTCGTAATTTTGAAGCAGGGACCAAGCAGAAGACCCATAGGCTTAATCTGCCACCCAAAGAGGTATTGATTGAGAACTTGGAGGTTTGATTTGGTTTGGAGCGCTACGGTCTACTTTTTGCAACACGAGGGCTAATGAGACCGGGACCTACTGCTTAAAGCCGATTCCGAACGGCTACGAACATCTATGCCACTGTGGGATTCTAACCCACGAACTCCGGTTCCGAAGGCCAGCACTCTAACCATTCTTCCATCTTTCTGCAAAAACTTGGAGGACATTGTGTCCCAGTCACATTTAACGAACAAGGCTTAGAGAAGTATAACAAAATGTGTCACTAGTGACGACCACTTTGACCGATCCAAATTTTCTACTCACGTAGGACTTACGATGCCAACTTTATGAATTATAAATATACCGAACATATGATATACAAATGGGCTATTAATAGGAATGTCCTGAAGCTCGCCAAAAATTATGGAAGCGATTCATAAGACTGGATGAATATTATTCAAAATTCATAGGAGCTATTCTTTTCCCGACTGTATGCCACAAAAGGAAATAACAATAAAAAGACATGATTGACTTTTTTAATTGAATGAAATTGACTTAAAATAGTGGAATTGAAAGTACTATGAAGGAGATGATGACTTCATAAAATAAGTTTCAAATGCGCTAACTCGTCCTTAATATGATTTGTTATTTGGGGAGTGTCTCTCGGAAACACACCGAAATTAATAATGTAGTTTTTCAATGTAGCAGGCAGAGTAGGCAATTATCCAAACTCCAGACAAATTTAAACTAATCTCGACTGCGAAGCTTTTACTCATTTAATACCACCTGAGAAGCACGTGTAGTTTGAAGAATGCTATGAACGAGATCAGTATTATCGCTGTTAGGTCATTGTAACTTGAAAGTAACTTGATAGTAGCTTGAAGTTGTCCTTAGAGGACTTTGCGCTCACGAATCTATTCTGCCTGCCATATCCATGCTTAATTATTGAACATGACAATCTTTGGCAGGCTCGAGTCTCGACCCGACAACCCTCTGTCCACGAGTTCAATAGCTTGCCAATTATACTACTTCGGCCTCCTAATAACGTTTTGTTAAACCATATATTCTTTATCACCTTTTATATATCCATAATCTCTATTAAAATGTTTAGTACTGTATTGTCAATATTTAATGATTATAAAATTAATGAATATATAAATTGAACATTTTATACATCTGAGAGGAATTTTAAAGTTAAATATAATTATTTAACTAGAAATATTGTCGTAAGAAGGTCTTTAATTAGTTGTGTTCTGATCAATTATTTTCTACCAGAGAATATACTATATTTTCTATCAATGCTGGAATAAGGAATTCACAATTAAAAAACATTCTCTAACGGATAACTATGAGACTTCTTAAAATTACATAAGTACTGGAAGTAGAGGATTAAGAACTGGAAGGACTGGAAGTTAGATTAAGGATGCAACTTATTGGTATATTTTCCAATAAAAGATTCTTTAAAATTAGGTTTATTTTTCTATTCCTGAATTATTTTCGATAAAACTGTTTTAGTACGGAAAAGACGTTTGGACATTTCTTTTATTAAAAGAAAAACTAAAATCTCACAGAATCTTCCAAGGTCTAAAATAGCACGTCTTTTATTTTAACTATCGCCTGACGAATGGTAATGTTCGTTTTACGTGTGTAAAGCGATGAAAACTAGAGCTCAAACTGAGCTTTGATCTTTATGGACTAGGAATATACAGCAGAAATCGAATGCTGAAACGCAGCATGCCTGATGGATTATTTTTATCTCCGTCGTCGTGTTTCATCACCTGCAGTAGCCGGATGTGGTAGAATCTTTTTTTTCCACAATAGTGTCATAATGACAGTAGAGTAATACACGACAGGTTTAAAAATAAAGTGAAAAATGATTATTTTCCCAAATTGCTCATGTGTGTGTGGATATTATTATTTCGTAGTCACTTGCATGTGTAAATGTATGTTGAAGAACAAGGAAATTATTATATAGGATTAAAATAGCAATAATTTAAGGTGTTAGATACCAGACATATTGAATTATTATAACTATTGGGACAAAATTATAGCTTTTTACAGGCTTTCATACGTACATTGCCGGGGCTAGTAGGTGTGCAGTGCGTACATGTACGCAAATAGCCAAATTTCTATGGCAGCCGATATAATATGCGCTATGTATATATATAGAATATATATATATCTATATATATATATATACATATGTATATATATAGAATATATATATATATATATATATATATATATATATTATATATATATATATATATATATATATATATATATATATATATATATATATATATATAGTATATATACATATGTATATATATATATATTAGTATATATACATATGTATATATATATATAGAATATCCGCTATGCATTGAAAGGGGGCGGCAAAAAACTATTTTGTATGTTTTGAAATGTTAGGAAGCTGGCAAATACTACCATGCACTCAGGCGGCTAAAAGCCCAGAACTGCTCCTGCATACATACATACACACACATATTTATAATGATATTTTAACCCTAAACTAAGTTACTTACTTACAGTTGTATACTAAAATAAAATTCTGACTATTCTATCTTTAAAATTGCGACCTTTAGCGAACTTGCTTTGTGACTACTGTGTTACTTTTGAGAATACAATTATTATTAAGTTGGTTAGTACGGTAAAAGTATCATTACACATATGCTTATCTTTCTTTATAAATTCAAACATTTGGTCATAAATGGACCTAAACAATTTTTTAAACCGACCGCTTTTCCTGTCAAGTGATATTACCTTTTAACGAATAATTGAATACATTTCCATTGAAGAACTATGATATATGTCCCATGTACACAAAACCCTAATCATGCATATATTTGCAATATAAAAACTATAAAATAAAACTGGTGATATATTTTACTCATGCCCAGTATGGTAGGATTATTTCAAAATAATATATTGCAAGGAATTTAATCTATAACATTAAAAATAAAAAACAACAGTACATTGTTGTGTAACATACATCTGAGGGGTATTCTTTATTTCGATTAAATAGATAGAAACCCTTTTAATTGAAAATGCTACATATTCTAGTTGCCACGTATTCCGGAGTAAATTTTAACCTTTGATAACTAACAATCTTTTAATTTGCATTCTTATTCAAAGTCAAGGAGGGAAAAAAAACTAATCGTTTTTTCGGACTGATCGAAATCATTAGCGACAACTCTATTAGGGCACACTTTCCATCCCCGCATTCCGGCCAGGATGGTCAAGAGAGCATTGTAGCATCGAATTATTTATCCCAGGAGACACTTTTTTGTCCTATCGATTGGCCCAAGTAAAGCTTCATGCTACCTACCATATGGCAATTGGAATTTTAATGAATTATGCTATATTTTGTCCAGCACAATTGCATGTCTGCAGTAAGTTTTCTCTGAAAAAAATCTAATGGCAGAGTCTAGATAAGGTATTCCTGAACTTTTTGATGTTACGATTCCCATTTTCAAAGTCAGAACTATAGAAATTCACTTCTTTCTTGAAGCAACGGTTCTTTTCAGAGACTCTTGCTTAATCAAACAAGAATATTTTATCTAATTTTGTAATTTTGGCCTGAACACCTTGGTCTGCTGTTGTCATTTCCATGAAGAACTGTTTATTACCAACATCATATTTATGCAAATCATTCAAAAGCACATATAAGTTAAAGGTTTTGTCACAACAAACGAAATACTAATTTGCAATCTGCTAGTGGGTTGTAACTCACATTTCTAATTTAGGTAATATACACATTTCCAGGTTTGCTTTCAAAATGTAGCTAAAATAAGACTTATTTATAGTCAAAATATCTTTTTAACCCCTTAACGCATTTGCCCGTGTCTGACACGGCGAAATTCAAATTAAGCATGTAATAAAATCTTTTACACTTTGTTTGTATAACAATTTTTTCATATACTTTTTACTCTTTCCAAGTTCCCTAGTCATCCCCAAAACTGAAATTGCAAAAAATAACTTACATTGTACCTATATATCCCTTTTCTGTGAAGAAAATATGTCATATTTTATAATTTTTTTTTAAACTAAAATCGTGCTTTAAGGGGTTAATTCTCAAAATATGATTTTGCATTTATTTTACGTGGCCCTTTCAATGAGTAAAGAGCGAGTAATTATAAGTAATTATCAAAAATTTATTCATCAAAGTAAAAATTTTCTGCTCAATCAAATATTGGTGTCTGTATTAACAAAAGAAGTTCGAAAATGGAGCATAGGGGCTGATATGCTAGAGTGGGACATAACTAAACGAAAGAAATAGAAAAGTTTTTGAAGAAGAATTTTTGGGTTAAATTGTTTTCTTTTAGGAAATTTAACACTGAACGCTATTTACAGTATACGAGAAGCTTTTCACGATGAAGCAATGACGGGAGCGAATATTTTTCATTAAAACTTCTCAACATTAAACTTTGAAGAAAAGTAGACAAATCTTAGAAGATTGTTGAAGCAAAAGGCTCTACGTCCACATGCGAGGCGATATGATGCTGGTTATGTATTGGTAGCATAACGGAAGAACTACTTAGTTTGGTTTTGTTTGGAGCGCTACGATCTACTGTTTTGCACACGAGGGCTAATGAGACCGGTACCTACATCTTAAAGCCGATTCCGAACGGCTACGAACATCCATGCCATAGTGGGATTCGAACCCACAAACTCTGGTACCGACGATCAGCGCCCTAACCAATCGGCCAGCGTTCGGTGAAGAACTACTTAGAGACGATGTAGTGTTGCAAGTAGTTCTTTAACGGTAGAACTACTTGCCACACTACACTTGTATACAGTTCTGATCCCGCATGGTTCAATTTCTAGCCTTCAGCTCAAGAAATCACTAGCAGCTCGCCATTTCAGGAGCTGTGAAACATGCACAAAAGGGATGGTTTTGACCTAGTTCACAAAAAACAGACACATATTTTTATATTTGGATACATATTTTACCTTAGGATATCATATATTTTATATTAGGACAATCTCTTTGAAACAACAGCAATGTATCTCACAGTAGTTACTTCGAAAAAGACCAAACAAATAACGATTGTTAGTACTCTATTGTCTGCATAAATATAATATTATTACTTATTGAAGAGCCCTTGTATGTAAAAAACATGGTTTGCTACTTAGTATACATCCGGAAGATATTCTTTATTTCGACTAAACAGCCAATTATATTTTTAGAAACGCATTTAACCGCAAGAGAGGAATATGCTATCAAACAGGTATTTGGAAGTTAATTTCTCAGCTTTAAGAACCGATATTCTCTTAATTTGCGTTCTTATTCAAAGCCAGACAGGGTAAAACACCAATCGTTTTTCCCGCGACACTCAAAGTTATTAGCGACAACTCTATTAGGGGACACTTTTCATCCCCGCATTCCAGGCGGGAAAGTCAAGAGAGCATCGTGACATCAAATTATTTATCCCGGGAGGCACTTTTCTTGTCCGATCGATTGCCCGAAGAAAATCATGCTACACACAACTCTCCAAGAAGTGGATATCCCCTAACTTGTTCAATACGGTTAATTTTGAAGATTTGCATTAAACTTACACTTGCAAAGATACATCTAATGAAGGTATCTGGAAAAAGGAAAGGGGTCAAACCACTGCCTATCTATGACTTTTAATCTATTGCCTGCCCCGGTTGCACAAAAATATCGGCCAATATCACAATTATAATATTTGTGTACGTCAAATAGGTCATCCTCCAAAACGATATCCATGAATGATCGTTTTTTATATTTCGTCAATATTTTTTCTTTGTCAATAATTTTTCCATGCGAATTACTTCATTCGTTTTGTCTTGGAGTAAAGCTTTTTTTATTTGTTTAGAAGCTTTATGTTTAAAATTTGTATTACCAGGTATTTTCCCTCAGAACAAAATTTTTAGGTACTGCAATTCTATTTTGACTTTCTCACAGCTTTCCGAAGAATTCCAATATTTACATTATTCGTAGAACTCATTGTGTGACCGCGTGCGAAGCGGAGAAAGAGCAGAATCGATTCACTTCAGTTCATCTTCAACTAATATAATATCGTTGCGCTGAATACCTTGAAATATCATTTGATGTCGGAAAATGATATTTATTTTTGCTCATATCGATTGACATCGCTGCATGTTATTAAATAATATAATTTTATAACGCTATGTAAAATTTTAAACAACATTATAAAAAACATTCAAAAATGGTTTTCGTAAAAACTGGCAAATGTATTAAGCTTCAATTTTTTGGATAATATTTGTATTATAAGTGATGCTAACAACTATTTTAAATGCTTTATTTTAAACAATTTCGAATTGTAATTTTGCATTATGATGGCCAAATGCCTAAAATTTGATGTTCGACATTCAAAATATTGGTCAACATTTGCATAACCTATATATTTGTGATACCTGGGTGACAGCTGACTTTTCCTATGTGACCTTAAATCTTTTACACTCTAATGTTGTCATACAGCAACTCAATAACTTTTAACCCTTTCGTGGGCCGTGGGGAGATTACTTCCTACATACACGATCTTACAAAACTCACCTGTGGGAAGCGCAAAACCCATTCTAATATATTAGTCTTGCTATTGGAATAACGGGAAGACTAATTCCCGTTTCGGTTTTTCGCTGTCATCTATTGTTCGATCGACTGAATAAAATTAGCAGTTCTGTTTTGAAAGTTCCGAAACGTGGAGTGAGAAATAAATAGCCCACGAAAGAGTTAATTGATCTGGTACCTCTTAACTATTTATGATCACTCAAAAAGACACACTTTCAGCCAGAATAAGAGATTTTGCCTTCGTAAAGCTTTGACATATAGCTTTCAATCCATTATTTCTTTTCCTCCGACATTTCAAAGCATAGAATATTTTTAATGCTGCAACTAAAACCCATTTAAACCCTATTCTAATTTCATGTTATTCATGTTTGAATTTCAACATTTAAATTTAAATTAATGAAGAAAGTTAAAATTCCTACAAAAATGTACACCCCCTGTGATGCGTATTAAAGATTTCATCAAGATTTATTCATAATATCTAATGTTATCAACTGACCTAAACCTTAATGAAAAAAATAAATCTCATTCAATACAAAATACATTTAAAGTTTTATTTTACACCTAATCCAGATTTTTCAGCTAATATAAAAAATGCCATAATTATGATTCTAATGAACGTGGAAACGGAATATAAAAGACCTAATCTAAATATGTATCCTTGATCAAAATAGATAATTTCTCAGCATGCTCTTCAAAACTCCTAAGATCCCATGAAAAACCTTGACATGGGCAAAGAAAACCTATTTCTGTATAGATACCATGTGCAATTTTAAAGAATGCTCCAATACCTCCCTTAAAAATTTCAAGGACATACCCACTGAATATTCATTCTTACCTTTTGGTCCGTCTGAGATATGGCACAAAAAATGGTATTAAAATATGAAGGCATGTTTGAAGTTTAATATAAATATTTAAAAAAGGTAAAATAGGTTTAATAGGTTTAAGGTCACTTTAAAGAAATTATGATCGGTTGAACAGACACATTTTAATATACTCAAGACTCCTAAGAATCTAGGAAATGTCTTTTCAGGCGAACTAAAAATTGCTATATTTAACAATACAAGCGCGATCATAATAATGAGAAATCTCCTTTCTTTCCATTAAAAATTTCTTTCCGAGGATTTATTTTTTGAATATTCATATTCATTCACACTTTTTCCCTGACAAAATCGAGGGTGCCAACATCGATCAAGCCCGATTCGATTCACCTTACTTCCGAGTGTAACCCCCATCCCCCTGTCTTTAGAATCGATTCGGTTATACGTCTCGGTTCCAATAAAAGGAATTGACTTTAAAATGCCCCCATTATCGAAACCCAAACACGGCTGCTACACTCGTCATTACATGTTTTGGGTTATGTCACGGCGTTTTCTTAAAATAGTCCGAAGCTCCGAAGAAAGTTGGAACGGGGAGAGGGGAAGGGGTGTCGTGACGGAGAGGGTGGAGCGCGCGTATAACATTCTCGAGGAATCGATCGCCGGGGGGAGGACTGTCTAGCGAAATAAACATCGATGTCATTACGGACTCATGCCTCGACGGATTGGTATGCTGATTTTCGGAATTCCTTGCCGCGGAATTAAGAGCCAGCGCCAAGATAAGAGCGATGGTGGAGTTCCCGCGCTTTTTCCCTAGATGAGGAGCACGGATGCTTTGCCCCCCTCCTCCCTTGCCCCTTTGCACCATTAGGCGCAGTTACAGTGAAATTTTAATGGTGCCGAGAGAAGCTACGGAGCGAATCTGAGCCGTCCGATAGCACCTACAAAAGAACTGGAGCGAACGACGGACGGTTAAATGGATGACGCCTTGCGTCCACTCATTCAAGTGAGGGACTTTTCGGGTGTATTTGCAGCTCGGCTGGCATTGACTTCAGTGGATTATGGGATTTTTAAGCACTTTATATTTCTGAATCCAAGATTCTCCTCTCAAAGTTATTTCATGTCTTACATTCGAAGCATTGTAGAGTCCTGAGCTTATTTGGGTGGGGAGAACTATCCCAGTGAGCAGTACTCCTAAAAAGTGCGTAGAATGATTATTGAACTGATCTTATTATTGCCTGAAGTCCCATCTGGTTACTTCGTGTCCACCTGTGGGTTCCTTGTTTGGATACGAGCACCAAGTTTTTTTTTTCTACAATAACTTATTAACCCTCAACCTACTGCTTAAAGTTGAATCGAAATTGCTACGAATATGTATGCACTTAATTGGATTCAATTACACGGTATTTAGAAGAGAAAAAAGGTAGTTGGTTGGTCACTGTCTTTCCTTAATAGATTGTGCCTTTTAATCACGCAATCGGCAACTATATTCGTAGCCATTCAGGATCCACCTTGAACAACAGCAGGTCTCAGAGTCATTAGTCCTCGTGTAGGAAAAGTGTTGACCGTGTGGTTCAAACTAATGGGAATTAAAAACAGTCTTTCAGCTGTTTGACCATCGCCTATCGTCGAGCAATTGATATTTTAATCCTTTCGAAATTAACTGTAAAATATAGGTTTGGATTCTCAAGCAGCAAACTATTAACGGTAGGATGTTAAATCAACTAATCCATTCCTAATACATTTTAATTTGACCTTCGATCTTAATTCACCTTTATAGGTTGGCTGGCCAGTTGAGGGTTGATCTTCCTTTTTTTTCCGTGCTGATTAGATCGTAATCTTCTGTTTGAACTTGACTTTCAAGAACTACGAATATCCATCTAAATGATGCTCAATATATTTGATTCGTACCAGAAATAGTGTACCTCCCATGCCTTTGTCCAATCTCTGATATTTTCCAAATATTTATCATATTGACGGAATATTTATTTTCTACAACAGGAAGAATCTTTTTATCCATGAATTCTTAGTAGTGGAATTGCAAAATGGAGCATGGATTGGTCTTATCCAAAATTTGTGCTTTTATTCTTCATCAAGTTAATGTCCCGCATAGATATCACTTACGCGCACAACTGAAGTTGTGAGACAACACAATTGTAGTTGGTGGTAGAAGTTCAAGGAAGAGAGGCTTAAATACTTATCGACTGTAGAATGATGGTGACGTATTTTAGGACATGCTATATGGTATTGAAGCTTCTCTTATTCCTTCTCCACTGAATTTGAAGAAAGACTCAACATTATGATACCTTCGGGTTTTCATTTTCAAACACTGTACTTAGCAAACTTTGTGTCTCAGCCTTTTTTAAAAACTTAATAAATTCAAAAGTTTTAAAAAAAGCCATAGCCTTTTTAAATCAATAGAACTAGGAAAAAATAAAATCTTCCATTGTTTATATGAGAAATATTTTTTTAACAATCTTTCTAAATTTTAAAGATTATTGCTTTAAAATTTTATTATAGAGTAGGTGATAAAAGGCTAAAATCAGATTTGAGTTTTAAATGTTTGTAAATAACATTTATATTTAAAAACGTTGTAAGGAGACAGATTTCACTTACAGATAACATACTCTAAAATCTATAAATTTGTACTACTGTTCACAATTTTTAAAAAATTCGTAATTCATGCAAGATTTTTTAATTAAATTAAAAACTAGCGATTCTTTAATAAATAGCACTACTTATTTTAACAGTATTATTAGACCTTATCCTAATGTTACATTTTAAGCTTTTGTTATTTGAATATTACATAACGGAAATATGTTGGCCATTTTATGAGAAATATTTTTTTTGTAAATATTTCTAACTTACAAATTACAAGAACCCTATAAAGAATGAATTGCTGAAAAGAAGAATGTACTTGTAAACACGATGGTTAATATTAGTTATGTGCATAAAATCGAATCTGTAGTAATTTTAGACCACACTGTACGCTATGACGTAGTAAGCTAGCCGAGATAAGCTTCTTAATTTTTCTGGGTTTTATTCCTACATTCACAGCTATATACCTTTTACTTCAGTATTTATATTTGAATTTACTCCGAGCGAGCGAAGTTCTCCTTTTGCAGTTTGGCAACAACAACTCTTTCCGGTGGAATGCAGAGATATAGAGAAAGTGCATGTTTGTAAACAAATACGAGAGCTGACTACAACTCAACTTTTTGTTGGCAAAACATTGCTTGTTTTCATTGTATCTGATGAGTTTCGATATGGATCACGTATACAATAAAACTAAATTTTATTTAAGGGAATTGGAAGGAAACATCAGAAACTGGTCAAGTAATTCAAAATAGATTTTTTTAGCACTTACAAAATTATATATATATATATATATATATATATATATATATATATATATATATATATATATATATATATATATATATATATATATATATATATATATATATATATATATATATATATATATATACATATACATATATATATATATATATATATATATACATACATATATATATATATATATATATATATATATATATATATATATATATATATATATATATATAAATTAAACATTTTATACAGTACTATTAAGTATCATAATCAAAGCATAACTACTTTGATTATGTTAACTGCACAATAAACTATTACATTAATAAGAATCTAATAAAAATATGCAAAACCTGATCATTTTAAGGACAAAAATTATTACATTTATAGGTTCAGTACTTCTCCCAAAAGCATAGAAAATATATTAGAAATATGAAAAAACACTTAGTAATAATGAAAAAATTCTTAAAGCATAATAATTTTAAATAATCTATTACATTATAGTAAGGTTAACGTTTTATTACCATTCTGAAAATGTTTGACGCAAATTCTCGAAGAAGAACTTGGAGTCTAGTCTTGCATTTTCAAGCTTCTATCCAAAGCATTCGCAATTAGGAAAGCAATAAAATCCAATATTTTCACCCTTTTTTAAACGCTTAGTGCAGCCATACGCACAACAGCTTGTTACAATTTTCAGATAATTGACAAAATTAAAACCTCAATAACAAGTGCAATCCGTAGTAAATTCGTTTTGCCAACGAGGAAGTTAAGCTGCAATTTTTGCTGCACCTGACGTCATGCGCACATTCTCTATAGACGGAACTTGGACGCAGACGAGCACGATTGTTAAGTACAGACTGCACTTGAGTTTCCTTGTTTTGTTGATGATTTTTATTAAATGTAAATCCAGACGGGATTTGATGTTTAACCTACCTATATGTTTCAATTAAATATTTGTATTTGTAAATCTGAGTAGTTAATTGTGTGCTCAAGCCATCCAGGACCCCCATATTTATATACAAGGAGCATTATTAATATCATCATCCAACAAACTCCCTTCAGCTAGCCGCGAACATACCTCGAAAAAATCAAACAACGTTCTCCCCGTTCGGCGGGTCACGAACTTCGACCCGTCCCAGAATGACCTCCTCGGACAAAGCCTTTTTAGCCAATCTCAGGCCCCCTAGCCTCTCTCCAGTTAGGAGCATAACATCGCTTCCACTCTTACACCGAGGGAGATGGGGGGGGGAACTGGAGGACGGGTAAGGATTTCCCCGCATTTCGGAGAGGTGAAGTACAATGTTACAAAAGACGCACCCAACATTCACGGAGTGGAAGCCACCTTTTGGCGGGAAATTATAAAATATTTTACAAAGTTCACTCTTTGAACCCTTACTAGTGAACGCGAGTATTACTCGCGGCTACTAGTCTCATGAAGTTCGTGAATCCCAGAGTCTATCCTTCACTCCTCTCTCTCTCCTTCTGTCTATTAACTATTAGCCGACTTAGCTGACAAGTCAATCAACAGAAAAAGTCAGCGCCCGTGTGGATCCCTACCCAGATGACGCTGACCCCCCCATGTCTTCCTCATGGTCCTGGTGGTATTTTACAAAGCTTATATAAAAAATATTTTTTCTCATAAGAAAAGCAGTGGTAGCTAAATTTTTCAAACATCGTTAAACACTCCTAAGCAATTATAACACAGATAAAATCATTTGAAAGATTTCCAAGTTGTGTTTACTCCAGGCTGGACACACAGAATTAAACATTAAGAAGATGACCTGAAAGATTCTAGGTAGGATAATGAAAATGACAAATTGTATTTTTAGATACTGGCATCTTTAAATATAATCTCTTTTAATATTAATACAATGCATTTAGAGGTGTTTTAGTGTCATTCTTCTGTCTATGTAATGTTCGGGGCAGAAATACTACGGAGAATTTATTTACAGCATTAGTTACTTCTTGATTGGAGAAAAAAATCTTGATCAGAGAGGTAGAATATAAGTTTTTGAAAGAGATCAAAGTATAAAAAATCCAAATTTGTGGTATAAGAATAGATTGGTATTATACAAATCACAGCATTTCATTATGGAAATTCATTAAATTTTCATTGTGAAGATACTATTGTATAAAAAGCATTGTATGATAGAAGATATTTTATCTTCTGGTCACAGGGTCTATATTTCTCAAACTTTGTTTCTAGTTTTATCAGAAGGTAAGATGGTGTTATCTATTTATTGTTTTATCTTTTCTTAGGTAGTCGATGAACAGAATTCCAACACATCCCAAAACAATGAAGTTATGATCTTTAATGCCGATGTTACTGTTTTTCGCAGTTGAAGAACTGGTTTCGAACTTCTGCATAAGATTGCATTTTAGATTCTAGTGAATCCATGTTTCATTACCTGATACATTTCGAAGTAAAAAATTGCTTTTTTCTTACTGAAAAGTGTCTTCCGAATGTGTTTTGATCTGCAGTGCGCAAGAATAGCAGTCATCTTGTTAAAAGTTTTTCAAGCTCAGTTCCTCGTGAGAACCGCACACGTAACAGACACATTATTTTTATATCTCTATACTTTTAGAAATATCCTACACATTACATCTTTCTTCCGTTATCAAATCGTGTTTAGATTTTTGACTTCTGATTTCTGATGTAGTTACAGATTTTGTACGTCCTTCCCCGCCTAATCTTAAACGTTATCATGCTCAAATGTGAACGATGTTGCCTATTTCTACAGAGTAGAAATTGAAGAAGTTTCGACATACATTTATGATATTAGAATGAATTTCGATCAGCTTCTCGTTATTCTAAAAAGCTTCAGTTCTTTATGTACTTTGACTTGCTCTCCAATTTTCTTCCAAGCAGTTCTGCTTTCTGTTCCTTTTATCCAATTGATCCCCCTTATTTCTTTAATGCCATTCTAAACATCATCCAACCATCAATTTCTGTTATCGTTCTCTAACTGTAGTACAAGTTGTTCCTCTATAAATATTTTCTTTATATTATAATGCTTCATGTCACTGTCACGAAAGACGTTGTGATTTGATGAACTTTACAATATTCTTGCTCTTAATTAACATTTCCATCCCATCGTTTCTTCTTAATCTCTAGCATCCATAACATAAGCTGGTCCATTAATGCTTCTCAGAATTTTTTGTTAAAAAATTGGTAGACTCATCTCTTTTTGCACAGTTCATAATACAAATTTAAGATTTATGATTTGATAAATGTTTTACAATATAAACATAATTTTTATTGATAGTAACATATTTTTTTATTCCATCATATACTTGGATCTATTATCTAATGATATAGACAGTAAATTTATTTCCCTTCTGAACTTGGCCGAATAAGGACCGAAAGGTTAACCCCAGATAGCATGCATACTTGCAGCAAGTTTGATTTTTTCTGGATAATATCTTGTCATAACAAATTTGACGCGACAAACTTGCAGCAAAACTCCTGCAAGTTAGACGGAGCATAAAGCGACCACTCCTTTGCAACGCAATTTTGCTGCAAAACTGTGGCAATCTTGTTATGACAAACTTGGAGCAAGCGAAAATTCCCATCATTGCATGAGAGTTAAGATAACGAGCGCATGCGCAAACGTTTCCCGGCCAAAGACAAGAATGACAACATGGCAGACACGACATTCCGAAAGCTGCGATGGATCTAATAAAAGGCATTTATTATTTTAATTATTCAAGTGTGGTTATTTTTTAAAGTAGCATTTCTCTATAATTTGCAACTATCTGAAATTTTTAATAAATTAAATAGATGTGTTAATTCTATTAATTCACTAAGCAATGTTTTCGTTTTCATGCACGTGTATTGGGTCATGTTAAAACTACGTTGAAAATTTTAATTTTTAAGTAAATTTTTCTCAACTTTTTGTGAGTTTCTAAAATTTTGTTTTAATTCCTTTTTTTTCCCTTTTAGGCTGTTTGAGTGTAGGATTTTTAAATTTTAAATTACCTTCAATGGTATTAACCCTTTTTTCTCTATATAAAGTATTAAAGTTTCTTAGATGGCTCTATCAGAGATAGAAAATTTAGTGTGAAGAAAACTTTCAGCAATCTTGCTTTGGAAGCCTGTAAACTTGAAGCAAGTACAGCATGACAAGTCTGCAAGTTTGAAACAAGCCTGCAGCAAGTCTACGCAAACGTCGAAGTCGCCATACCTCCAACTTGCAGCATTCTTGTCATACAAGTTACAGTGCATTTGTCGTGCAAGTTTGCCGCAAATTTGTCATATCAAACATGCAGCAAGTTTGATATGACATGTTTGCGGCAAGCTTGCCCGACAAGTGTACTGTAACTTGCAGGACAAGTTTGCTGCAAGTTGGAGGTATGGCGACTTCGAAGTTTGCGTAGACTTGCTGCTGTCTTGTTTCAAACTTGCAGACTTATTATGCTGAACTTACTGCAAGCTTGCAGGCTTGCAAAACAAGACTGCTGCATGTTTCCTGCAAATTAAATTTGCTATCTGGGTCTCATCCTACCTACTAATTAAGGGCGAAAATACTTTAAAACTTAAGAGTGTACTTTCATTAAATGAGTAATAATGGTCCATAGGAGATATTAAGAATTGACAGTTGGTTTAAAAATTGAGGTAGGAAAAATCTCTTCATTTCTCCTCTTTCAATTTTTGATTATCTTAATTTTAGAAGTACTAATTTCAAGAGTTTATCTGATGATTACGTAATTATAGGATTTTATAGCCGGTTTGACATTTTTTCAGGTATTACTTGAAAATGTGACTACCACTTAAAAAGAACCATTAGACTGGGCGTGGATAAAATCATTAATATGAAGACGTGACAAACGGTCTGTATAAATCTTGGGCTTTATGAATATATTTATAATGCATTAACTTTATTTGGATCATCTTAATATGGATTATCATAATTTTTTAAGTACAATTATGTGTAGTTTATCTTATATTTACTTCGATATCGACATTCACCAATAGTTTAGCTTTTATAATTTTGAAACTATGACAGCTTGGAGACTACCTAAGGTAAACTTCATTGCTTCATGTGAGCAAAGTCAGTACCACTGAAAACATGTCTTATAAAATATAGCTGGTATAAATTTTCGAAATGTAAATACATTTATAATGTTAACTTTAAAATTTTCTTATAATTTTATATTGCTCCTCACAACATTTAGAGGGTATACATCTGAAGTATATTTCATATTGACATGTAGTTATCTAATTTTTGCGCAGTTGTTTAGAAATTACAAAGCAAAAATGTCATAAAGGCAAAATACTAATACTGTGAATGCAATATATTGTTCATTCTCCAAAAAATAATCTTTTCAATTTTTCAAGCTTTTTATTCTTTTTGACGCCAGAAACAAGCGTTTATGACACGTTAACAAGCATTTAATTATCCAAATAGAATTGTTCTTCATTTGTCTTAAAATACAAGATAATTTTTATTGATTTTTCCATCTCACAATAAAAATGTTATGTTTTATCTCAATCATGTTATGTAATTAAAAAATTTTTCAAGATATATTTAGCTAATTTATTAAATTTAAAAGCTTAAATTACTATACAAATTCGTTTCAGGTTCTTGTTTGGACAGTAACGATCAGCAAGTTGCCACTGATGTTTAGCACAGTAGAGCATGGCCTAACTGAGCACTGAGTTTCTTTAAAGAAATTACACAAAAATATAAAAAACATCAAAGTTTATTTTTTTTTCTGTTTCAAAACAACGTGTCGACCGCTGGCCGATTGGTTAGGGGGTTGATCGTTGGAACCAGCATCCGTCGGTTCGAATCCACTATGGCATGGATGTTCGTAGCCGTTCGGAATCGGCTTTAAGATGTAGGTCCCCTTCTCATTAGCCCTCGTGTGCAAAACAGTAGATCGTAGCGCTCCAAACCAAACCAAAACAATGTAAATAAAAACCAGTTAAACAGGACATCCAAAACATTTAGACGATAATACAAAACTAAGTTGCAAATTTGACATTCTGGCAAGTGACTAATTTATGTAAATTATCGATGGAAACACGACGAGCACCGGGCAAAAGCTGAATGTAAAGTACCCCCTTTTATACTCCTACTTGATTTTACAATTATTCACATGCTGAAGAAAAAAAGACCACGGAGCATACAAAAAATGATTTCCAAATTACTAACTAAACTGCTCTCACATGGGCTTCAGACATGAAAAATAAAACGAGATCAAGTAACCAAGATTAAAAATAGAGTTAAATTCCCATGATTTATGTTAACCTTTATCAGATTGAAATTTAATAGAAACCAACTTAACACACTTAACTTAAACACACTTGCTTAGTGTCAAAAAGATTAAATTATGACTAAAAGTTTAGCGAATTACAAGGAATGGGATTCATGCATTTGGTAACAGTTCTGCTGTAATATTACCAGTTCTATTTAGGAGTACTGTTGTAACATCAATTTCAATAGGATTGTTGCCAAGTCAAGTTTTCTTCTTACAAATAAACTATTCTCTCATATATAGAAATCATCAGATTTGTTATAGATAATTTCGAAAATCATTGAACCTCAAACACATACGTTTGGCCCATCCGTTCAATTGTTGCCATCTGTCACTAAACGAGGGTGGCTTCTCTCTCGCGTATTACATACACTTAAAGCAATTGAACTCATACAAATGCATCTGGACAATTACGTGGATTATCACCACACGGACATGCACCAACGCACATGGACTCACAAAAAGAAATAAAAGTCAACCTGGACAGCATATGTACATGCATGCATAACTGCATAATCAGGCAAATGCACACATAGCTGTATAATCAGGCAAATGCACCCTATTTTTCCGCATCATCAGGTTCATCATACGTTGATGGCTCACACGTTGTTCGCCTTTTTGCCCCTTCTCAAAAATATGCCTGCATATCTGTTAAAAATGACACCGGAGTTATTTTCTCCGCATTTTGGCTTGCCTTGCAACTGATGACGGATGCATTAAAATAGATGGCGGCTGTCTAGAAGTTTTCCCGAAGTCATCCGCACCTAATGTTTGTTCACAAGTTCGGAACGACGCGGGTCCGTAAAAACGAAGGAAAAGAACATAAATATAAATTAGTCAATACATGGTCGCTCCCCCTTTTATTACGCTGGGGAAATAAGCACTAAGAGCCCAGCATTGATGGCGATAACAACATAATTTACAAGGGCGCAAGGGGAGGGGTTTTACCTCACACAAGATCAATACTCACCCTGAGTGGGTGAAGGACTCTATAGAGTCAACATGATTCAATATTTTGCTAAATGTCTTCACTGCTTATCTAAAATTGTGCTTAATAGCCTTTCTGAAGAAAGCGGTAGCTCTTAAATATTTTCGAACCATTTGAAACATTTTTATGAAAATGCCTATGGTTTGGTGTTGATGTGAGTTCCTTGCACATCTTTCACATCCTAAATCATAGTCAAGAGGGAAATTATAAAACCAGCAATAAAAACATTTAAAAGCCTAAACTTTATTAAGCTATATTTTATAAATCATGATGATCATGAATTATGAACAATTTAACTACCATTTACCTTTTTGTCGGAATGTTATTCTTTTAGACTAAGCATCAGTTTCTTACAAATCGCCAACATCCTAAAAAATACTCAAAGTAATAATAAAATTACCATTATCGATTAAGCTTCATACAGTGTTATGTATCATGTTTTCAAGTGATAACAACTTTCATATGTACCCAGTTAGTACAAATATATCGTACAAATGTTGGCAAATATTTCGAATATTGCTGAATGTCGGACAGGAAATTTTGGACGGCTCCAAATATTGACCAAAATAATTTAAAATTCTGATTTGAAACTGTTTAAAAGAAAACTTTTTAAAGAGTTGTTTGTATCTCTTGAAAAAGAAATATTATTTTAAAAAATGAAATTGGATAAATTTACCAGTTTATAAAAATTATATTTTTTTAATAATATTTAGTAATATTCGATATTCGTAAAAATAAATACCATTTTCTGACATGAAATAGTACTTCAAGATCGCATTGCTAAAATGAAACGTTTGTGCCTTCTACCCCGAGACAACATAAAGTATCGAGAGAGTACTCTACGACAATTTGTAATTTTTAGAGACGATTGAGATTTTTTAGAGACAAGCGAAGTAGAACTGGACTGCCGTAGATTTTTGTTCTCAGAGAGAATATCAGATAATACACACTTAAACTTAAAGCTTATAAACAAAGGGAAATTGTCTTAATTGAAGAAAATGAATTAGTTTGCATGGCAAAATTATCATGTATTGAACATTGCTAAATATCAAAAATAATATTAACGGAAATCAGGGAAATATTGACAAACATTACTAAATATAAAAAGATACTCAATGATATCGGGGAAATATTGACAACATTGCTATATGTCAAGAAATGATATTCAAGATTATAGGAGGAATAGGATATATATATATATATATATATATATATATATATATATATATATATATATATATATATATATTATATATATATATATATATATATATATATATATATATATATATATATATATATATATATATATATATATATATATATATATGTATATATATATATATATATATATATGTATATGTATATATATATGTATATATATATATATATTTATATATATATATATATATATATATATATATATATATATATATATATGTATATGTATATATATATATATATATATATATATATATATATATATATATATATATATATATATATATATATATATATATATATATATATATATATATATATATATATATATATATATATATATGTATATTTTTTAGAGACAAGCGAAATAGAACTGGACTGCCGTAGATTTTTGTTCCCAGAGAGAATGTCGGATAATAAACATTTAAATTTAAAGCTTCTAAACAAATGAAAATTGTCTTAATAAAAAAAGATGCAAATGAATTAGTTTGCATGGCAAAATTATCATATGGTGAAAATTGCTAAATATCAAAAGTAATATTAACGGAAATCAGAGAAATATTGACAAACATTGCTAAATATAAAAAGATGATACTCAATGATATCGGAGAAATATTGACAACATTGCTATATGTCAAGAAATGATATTCAAGAGTATCGGGTGTATTAATAAATACTGCTTATTATTGAATGCGATTCCGCTGGTTGGTCTATATATATATATATATATATATATATATATTTATACTGTATTATGTTTTGATGCTATTAAAGTATCATTTGATTTAGGCCTCTTGTATAATTTCGATATTAGCTGCTATTTTTGTGCTACATGGTTATAACATAACGTACAGCAATTTTTTTTCAAAATAACTTACGTACTGATACCGCATTTCCGACATTTAAAACTTTTGGTATAGGAACGAAATTCAGAATATCTTATTGGACAATGGCTGAATAGGTGAGGCAATGTCATTCAGAATCGGACTCCACTGGTTCGTAGCAGTCGTTGATATTTGTAGCAGTTCGGAGTGTGATTTTAGACAATAAGTCATGGTGTCATTAGCCCTCTTGTAGTAGACCATGTAGCACTAGAAACCAAACTAATCAAAACGGCTTAGTGGTAATTGAATGTATTAGAACTAGCAATGTTTGAGTAACATCTGTAGCCAAAATTAGAAATTGTAGGAATATAAATATTATAATTGCATATTAATGAAAAGGCAATTTATCTGTATTTATACAGATTTATAAAAAACAGATACCGAACAGTTTCGAACAGCCATGTCTGTAGCAGAACTCAATTTTCTTAACTCTCTACCTGTTCGATTTTTCATAACATGAGTTGAAAATTAAAAATAAAATAAAGAGCAATAGTTTCGACACTTAGCAAATATAGGTAAATATTTTCTTTTAAACACTGAAGAAGGAATTTGCGTCACTAAAATATTGTATATTACCTTTCAATAGTACTATGCATTAATGAAAGCGTATGTAAACAGAACTGTAGCAGCAATTTTAATGGAAACTACATTCACAGTATACAGAAATTTACATTGTGATAGTTTAAAATATTTATTTAATTTTCAATATTTATTTATTTTATTTATTTAATATTATTAAAATTTCAGAATTAATTACTTTAGATTAATTTTGTTTGAAAATTATATGACAAATAAGCGACAGTTTATGCTAGCATATCTGAGAGTATGATTGTGTTGATAAAAATGTAATCTAAACGATGGCTATAGATTCTTTCTTTGATAAATTATTTCGCACTTAAATATTGATTACTAAGCTCTACACCTCATCAAATTTTTGACTTCGCAATACGCACTTATAAATTGTAATTAACTCCTTGGAAATAGATATTCAGTGGCTAATTTACTAAAAGTAGTTTTTAATTATTCTCTCATTATGCACTTGAGAAGGCATATTAACAAACTCCTGAGCTGAAAGGATCTCCCATCGCCGATCGATGTTCGAAGTAGGTTACTAGAGGAAGCCAGTGTGTAACCATATATAGAACATCAATAGATTTTTGAAAGCCTGTTGGAGTTGCAAATGAATTGCGATTGTTGCACTGAAGAACTTTATATTTGTTTTCTAAAAGTACTTTAAAATATGTAATAAAGGAATTAGAGCGCATTATTTGGAGTTTGGAGTTTTGTTTGGCGTAATGAATTAGGCCTTAACACTTTGATTATCAAGAACCTCGAATTGAAAGCATATTCTAAAATATCAGAATACTTCAAATCAAGCCTGCTAAAATAAATAAGATAATCAATTTATTAAAGGTAAGCTGCTCAGATTCTATAGTGCTTAGTGTATTGTGTTACAACCCGATGGGTTTGGATTCGATTTCCGGACAAAGATTGGATGTATTTTTAAGTACACTCATAGGGAGTAATGTTGGCCACCTCTACGGTGCTCCCACGATGAAAAAATAACAAAATCTGTGACTTAGTAGCGGCCATGCAAATAGCAAGTGCCTCCATGTTCGCTATAAATGAATAAATGTACACAGAAGAGCGAACAATTACATTACGACCACTATCCATTTGTAAAATGGGCTCACCCAGGAACAAAACTACTACGTTCGCTTGAACATCAAAATCAGAAAAAGCATGGTTAGGGGGCTGCTCACTTGCAGTTCTGAGCACTTATCGACATGGGTGTATGGATGGTGAAACAACAAGTCGCCGGCCAGCGGTGTATCTTCCGCGGCGCATTAATTCCAGAGGAGGAGCTCGGAGATTGCTACGCATTGTTGTCTTGACCGAAGAGCTACAACAGCCGAAATCATCTCCTGCTACAGTGGCGACTCAGACAGTGTTTCTCAACACACTGTGCAGCATAGATTACTGTATGGGCCTACGCAACCGGAGGCCGAAGTATGTCCCTGCACTGACGTCATTGCCAGCTGCGTCTGCCATGAGTCAAGAAATTTCGGAATAATACGTTAGAAGGATGGAAGAAAGTTGCATGGCTTGATGAATCATGTTTTATGGTCCACCACATCGATGGGCTAGTGCGAATACTTCGATTTCCAAAGGAAACCCTGACTCCTGGAATGCCCAGTTCGACGGATACAAAACGGCGTGTATGTGTGTGTGTAAGGTGTTGGAAATGTTTTCATGGGGCACATTAGGATTCATAATCTCTATACAACAATCCCTTACGCCAGTGCGCTATGTGAACATCGTTGCAGACCAGGGTCACCCATTCATGAAAACAGTACAGTAGAACCTCGATTATCTAAAGTAATTTTGACCGAACCTACCTCGAATAGAAATTTTCGGATAATCGAGAATTCATATATAATCATCTAGTTTAATATGTAGTATCGTCATTGATGTAATAACATTCGATTGTCTTGAGTCTCGGCAATATGACCTTCCAAATTTCGAAATGGAGTGTGTTTTTGTTTAGAACAGCGATATTTGAAAGTGGGGAAGAGTACACTTATAGTAAGAATTGTGCTTCGGAGACGGAATTCTAGAAAAGGGAACTCGAAAATGTTTATCTGCACTCGTAGTTTGGAAAAGACGGCTTGCATGGGAAAGGAATGTGGGAAAAAAGAAAACTTTAAAAATGCATGTTTATGAAGAGAAAATTTTTGATGATAGTAGAAAGTTAAAAAAAAGTGAAGAAGAAACAGACTTCAGTTAACGGACAGATTCGGTTAATCGAGGTTCGGATAATCAAGGTTCTACTATATTTCCGGCGGGGTATGGTGTTTACCAGCAGTATGATGCACTATATCTGGTATGCTAAATGTTTAGTATTTTTATAAGCTTCAATAATATACCTTAACTTTCATACGCACGTTGTTAGGAATATTGAGATCCAAAGTGCTTGAGTTATCACAAGTATACATTAGTTAAGTTAAAGTGTAGATGATAACACATATTTTATTACAGATACTATATAGAGTCTACCAGTACAACAAACGGCATTTTTATTGATTTGCTGAGGTATTGATATCTGAAAAATCTATTTTTACCTAACAAAACCATGGCATTTTAGAAAAACCCTTAGGGTTAATGCTATCTATATTTTTGTTTTGATTTTTATAAGAGACTTTTAAAATTTTTTAAAAGAATTTATATTTATTTTCCAGATTCTTACTTTTTAACGTTATCTCTTTCCGGTCATAAAAAGATTATTTTTTAGTTCAAGAAATAAAAATATTTATCTGTGATTGATAATATATAAAACTAGGTAAATATTTTTTTAGTATTGTGTTTTTATTGCATGGAAGTTGTTGTATGAGCGTTATTTAGGAAGAGATTCCTTATTTATAAATAAACATGTAGTATTATAAAAATATAAATGAATATAACAGTAGAACTCAGTTAAGAGAGAAGAGAAGGGATAGTTTGTTTTTAAAGGTATTTTTTAATTGTGGCCCCTATTACTTACTGTGTATTTATTGATTTATCCCCTATATAATAATAGCCTAAGTTATCTGCAAGTCTGTCCTCGATTTTATGAAGCGGTTGGACCTGGAATGGATACAGGCATCCATAGTTAGCAAAATTCAAAGAGAGTAATGTTTATCTTCTCCTAAACGATTGATCCGATTTTAAAATAAATTGGTATAAGTAGGCTTCCTATCACAGCAAAAAATACTGCCTTCTTTAAAACGTTCGAAATCCACCCCTTCCCCTCTTTTCGAGCTTTTAATGCCATTAATTCAACTCCTATTTTCCCCGGTTAAGAGCAGGCGATTAAATTCATCAATTTATCCCATAATAAATAGGTAAAAATAACATTTTTCTAGCATTATGACGTCATTCCTTTAACCATCTCATTGAATCATTTCTTATTTTAAATTGTTTAAATTATGCCTTATTTTCATACGTTTTATCATTGAACTTAAATATTACGTAAATAAGGCAATTTGTCGCAAAGTCAGACCTACTATAATGCCCTTCTCATTCATTTTCACGTGTTTAACAGCCAATAGACAAACAATAAACTGCTCTTCCGTTTGAAACAAAAGCCAGAATTGTGATAAATTGAGAATTTGCTCTACTACGTGAAATCGCCTTATAATTTTCTTTTCTATTTGGGTTCAATAATAGATTAGGTACATGTGTGATCATTTTAAATTGGGTCATCGATTATTTTTTGTATCAAGATAATTCTCAGCCAAAAAACAAACCATTTTTTTTACCTGTCTCATAAAGTACTTTACAATTTTGGAAAATTAAAATTTTACTGATCCCGAAATATGACAGGCTATATGCTAGTATACAATAATTGGGCTTATGTAACTAGATGTAGATAATAAGATAACTGAATATATTTATTTCTATTTTGACTATTCTAATTAATCATGAAGTTTTTAGAGAAAATGCATGTTTGTAAAAAATAAGAGTGCTGCCTATATACTATTTCATTGAAAAACATTTCTTGTTTTCATTGTACCTTATGAGCTTCGATATGCATCACGTATACAATAAAACTAAATTTTATTTAAGGAAAAGAAAAGTAAACATCAGAAACGAGCCAAGTAATTGAAAATAGATTATTTTAGCACTTATAAAATTATATATATTTTTTATTTATATATATATTTTAAATTAAACACTTTACAGAGTACTATTAAGTATCATAATCAAAATATAACTACTTTGATTATGTTAACAGGCACAATAAACTATTACATAAATAAGAACCTAATAAAAATGAACAAAACCTGATCATTTTAAGGACAAAAAATAATTACAATTATAGGTACAATACTTCTCGCACAAGCATAGGAAATACATTAGAAATATGAAGAAAAAAAACTTAGTAATAATAAAAAAATTCTTAGAGCATAATATTTTTATAATAAATAATAAAAAATAATTTAATAATAAAATTCTTAATAAATAAGAATTTAATAATAAAAAAATTCTTATATCATAATAATTTTATATAATCTATTACATTACAGTAAGGTTAAGGTTTTGTTACCATTCTGAAAATGTTTGCAGCAAATTCTCGAAGAAGAACTTTGAGTCCAGTCTTGTCTTTAAAAAAGCTTTTATCCAAAGCATTCGCAATGTGGAATCTTTAGGAAAGCAATAAAATCCAATATTTTTACCTTTTTTGAAAAGCTTACTACAGCCATACGTACTACAGCTTGTTACCATTTTCAGATAATTGACAAAATTAAAATCCCAATAACAAGCCCAATCCGTAGGAAATTCAAATGTTTTGCCAACGAGGAAGTTTAGCTACAATTTTTACTGCACCTAACGTTATGCGTACATTCTACACTGACAGTAATAAAGCCTGATTTTGTTATGTTTTTCTTACATTAAAAACAAAAGTTAAACTGAACGTGAGCTGCCGTTTATTTGATCTACCCTTGTTTACGTATAAGTCGTTTTCACGCTGCAGGGCACATCTCAACTTATGACAATTTTGGCTTTAGCTTTAAACGGAAGGGCAGTTTATTGTTTGTCTATTGGCTGTTGTAAACACGAAAATGAATGGGAAGGGAATTATAGTAGTTCGTGACGTTGCGACAAATTGCTCTATTGTCGGTTCCCCTCCCGTAGATCATCGGTGTAATTACCCCTCGTGTTGCAAAAAAGTAAATCATAGAGATCCAAACCAAACCATCCCGTAGATCCTGAGATAAATGTACTCTCCTCAATTTAACTAAATATTACTGACAAATTTGTTTCCCTGGTCCCATGAAAATTAGCCCGGGCTTTTATTATACTCTGATACTATTTTTTTACTCTTAATCGATTTATTAAATTATTTATTGATATAAAAGGTATTACATCTGACTATTGAATAATTTACTATAAATTATCACTCTATAATTTATTTATATAGTACAGATGCTTTTTGTGATTCTTTCAACGTATAAATCTTCCAAGAAAGAAAGTAACTACCTCAAAACGTTAAAATTACTTTAAATATTTTTGTATTAATCAAATCACCTCGATTGTTATATCAAAATGCTTTATACCTGTATTTCTAACAGTATTTTAAAATTTACTATCAAGGTAAAAATCTAATTATTAAGAATCAGTAATCTTGAATTCTGTAATGAAATACGTCGTAAAACAATAGACCTGTAAAACATCTGAATATGGAAAATTTTATAATAAAGTATTTTATATATTATTTCTATAGCATAGATGCTTTTTGTGATTCTTTCACCGTAGAAATTTTAATAAGTACTTCGGTTCTAAATACAGGATGATCATAATTAAACTTTCCTAATTTAAAATTATGTACAGTCGAAATTATTGCTGGGAAAGTTATCTATGGAGCATTGGTCAGCGCAACAGGCTTTAGTTTGAGAAATTACAGAATCGAATCTCAGTACAGGCGATGCCGGAATTTTAATTTAATTAAGTTTGTGTTGACTGTACGCGTGGTGGCGTCAAGTACTTTTAAAATAATTTTTTCTTACTTTTCCATCAAAATGGTCAAAGTTACAATTTATTTAAAAAATTTTTATTCAAAATACAATTACAATTTTTACTTTTTTTTAAACATTTATTTGTAACAGGATAACATC
>CM063505.1:152102414-152112414 GCA_032207245.1 Pardosa pseudoannulata
AATTAGTTGTTTAGTAATGATCATTGAAACCCATGTAGGATGGACTAAGAGATTTTTGATATGATATCTTACGTAAATCAAGGTGATATGATATGAGATATAAGATAATGAGATATCAGATAACTAAGATAAATGATGATATGAGATAACTTATATTTTCTATTCAGTTAATGTTCTTGCTATTAATTAAGAGGTTTCATTTATACTCCTGAATCCTGTTTTAAAGTATTTAGAATTTTTTTAAATACTGCAATTAATGACATTATTTTCTGATAATTTTCTGGTTTCTTCCAATGAGTCCATTTCTGAGTCCAAGGGAATATAGAATCATCTTCTAACTATCTTGTTGAAAAACTGCTTAATAGAAAGGAGTTCTGTGGTGATAGATTTAGTAGGTTTTGTTAGCGTTAAGGTCTACCATTTTGCTATACAAGGGGTAGAAAGGTCACTGTGATGGTTGGCCTGAAATTAGTTGTTTAGGAATGATCAATGAAACCCATGTTGGATGGACTAATTGTTTTTTGACATGATATCTTACGTAAATCAAGGTAATATCAAGTAAATTAATCTTTCTATTCAGTTAATGTTATTGTTATTAATTAAGAGGTTTCATTTATATTCCTGAATCCTGTTTAAAGTATTTGGAATTTTCTTTAAATTATTACAATTAGTGATACTCTTCCGGATTTTAAGGATTCTTCTTATGAGTTCATTTTTGAGTTCAATGAAATATAAAATCAACTTTTGATTGTGTTGATAAAGTTACCTGCTACAAAAAGGATCTGTGATGTTTGCCATGATAGGATTTGTTTAGGGATGATCTGTTGGATGGACAAACTGGTGAATTTTTAATATGACTACCAAAGTGAGTCAAGGTGATTTGAAGATATTGTAACATTTTAAATGATAGTAATTCTTGGCTAATATTCATGAAACTTGCTTTAAAGCCTTTAGATTTTTCTTTAGATATTGCAATCAGTAATGCCCTTTCGTGATAATCAAGCTTCTTTTAATGAACACATATTCAAGTCAAAGAGATTACTGAATCTCTTTCCAATAATATTGCAAAATGTATCTAGTAGAAAGGAGATCTGTGATGGTTGGCATGCAAGAATATGTTTATGAAACATAACTGGAATCACTGTTCGATGTACTGATCGGCGATTTTTGGCGACTTTTTAATACGACTGGCAAAATAATTCGAGATGATGTGAGAATATTGAAATATCTATGTTTATCTAGAGGCAACGTAAACCCACATGTGAAAATTTTTGTCAAATAGACTTTAAATTTTCTAATAGTAATGGCTATGGCACTAGATGGGTTGATGTGAGCTACTTAAAAATGGAGCAAATTCGATTTCATAAACATTTTTCACAAAACAAAGCCTTCTCCCGATTATCTTAAAAAATCCCATAAAACAATGAAAACTATTATTTTCTTTATTGTATTAGTTATCTATTTTTTAAAACTATATCGAGACTATTAAATTAGTATTATAAAGTTCAAGCAGATATTAGCTGAGCTTTAACTTTAAAAAAGTGTCACCTAATTTTCATTACATTTCCCTAACTTTTTATTTACTGAGCGATCTATAAAATATTTCGAAACCTAAGGGATTTATTTTTATTTGATTAAAAATTGATATCTTTTCGATCCATATTTTTTATATTTATAAGTCACAAGCTATTAAAACTTGTTCTTCGATCTCTCTTTTGTGGGTAGTGAAACTTCTTAAAGGTAGATTAATAAGTAACAGAGATAAAATCTTGTAATAAAAGAAAAAAACAAGAACAAAATAATAGTTTAAACGACACAATATAATATGCAATTTTTCTTTTGATTTTAAATTAAAAATAATGTCATACAATAGCTTTTACGAACATGTACTGAAAAGCCTCTTTTATTTTCGAATAAATATCGTAGAATATTCTTAAAAAATTCGGAAGATAAATGTTGCCAAGAACTTTAAAAATGTTGACGTCCAAAAATTCTCTAGAACTGAAGAAGTGGAAAAAATACGCGAGAAAAACACAACATGTGAGGAAAATAAACTGTTTTGTGGTAATCTGCGTTGGATTAACTGATTTCTATCAGACAGTCTCTTAGCATAGACAGATTTAGCAAAGGGGGAATCTAAGTCGGGATCTTTTTCTGCATGAAGCATTCGTAGGAGTTTTCTTTGAATATCCCAGGGATTCCACCATACGTAAAGTGAGTGTTTATGTCTCCGGTGCACATGTTAAAGCATATCTTATGAGGGTATTGTAACGAAATATTGGGGTTCTTTGTCTGAGGAAATTAGATTTTATTAATTTCCTCAGAATGTAAAAAGGTCATATAATGGGTTACGTCCATTCTGAACTTTCGGAGCTAGGCCGTTGTTGTTATTTATTTCTGTTATCAAATATTTAAAACTGTCAACCATTCCATATTTGTTATTTTCCACTTTAAATTCTGAACTTTCGGAGCTACGTCGCTGTTGTTATTTATTTCTGTTATCAAATATTTAAAACTGTCAACCATTTCCTATTTATTATTTTTAACTTTAAATTCTGAATTTTCGGAGCTAGGACGTTGTTGTTATTTATTTTTGTTATCAAATATTTAAAACTATCAGCCATTTCATATTTATTATTTTCAACTTTAAATTCTGAACTTTCGGAGCTAGGTCGTTGTTGTTATTTATTTCTGTTATCAAATATTTAAAACTGTCAACCATTTCATATTTATTATTTTCAACTTTAAATTCTGAACTTTCGGAGCTAGGTCGTTGTTGTTATTTATTTCTGTTATCAAATATTTAAAACTGTCAACCATTTCATATTTATTATTTTCAACTTTAAATTCTGAACTTTCGGAGCTAGGTCGTTGTTGTTATTTATTTATGTTATAAAATATTTAAAACTGTCAACCATTTACTATTTGTTATTTTCAACTATAAATTCTGAACTTTTGGAGCTAGGTCGTTGTTGTTATTTATTTCTGATATCAAATATTTAAAACTGTCAACCACTTCATATTTATTATTTTCAACTTTAAACTAGCATAGCTGATAGTGGAGTTAAATTCCATGCGTTGCATATATTTTGGATTGTTTCATGCTTGGAAATTTTCGTAGTAAATTTTGCCGATGGGTGAATTAAAAAAACAAAAAGGACTTTTATTATCTTTTCCCCCAAACAGTGAGGTAAACTACATTTCTTTTATTTTTTGCATTGTACTAATAATGAATTTAAATAATATTATTGCTCATTCTCTTTGTATTTATTAAATGATTAATGTCATATTACACAATGGTTTTACATTTTATTTTATCATTTCTTCAAAAATATTCATGAAGATTCGCTTAAACTCGAATATTTTGTATATTTACTTATCCAAGACTACGCATTTCCTGACAATCATGGTTAAGGAACAGTCTACTGTATAATGAACAGAAAAAAGTTTTATAAATTTAAACTATTTAAAAATAAGTGTTTAGTGAAACCCCAATACTGAGTGAGCAGAAAAAAAATCTCAGTATTGGAGTTTCCGTAAACCTTTTACAGTTCATCGATCCGTTTTGACCTTCAATGACACGTCACTACTTCTTAGTGATGGGATTCCCTATTCCCCTGTCACGGATACGTGTCTCGTCGTGTACTCCCTCACTCCCCACTCCCACGCGAGTATGTTTCTGGCTGCCCCGTTTCCTATCGTCCCCTCATCGATATGTTTCTTTCTACAACCCTCCCCCTCTCTCGTTAGTTTTTTTTTTTATCCTTTCTGAATTTCCTCCCTCTCTTAAGTCTATGTACGTCTTCATCCGTTCCCCTATACACACCCTTTCCATACTGTAATGTGTCTCTTATCAGACTTCGCTCTCTTATATTCTTCTCTTTATTTCTCCATTCTTCTACATTCATAGATGTTTTGAAGCTTCTTTCTTTTCGCAGGACCTGCCTAAGCCTTTTTGTCAAAATCCAAAAAATACCTGCAGGTTAAAAACAAACAAAAATAATTATAAATGAATCATGTTTACTATAAAAATGCTATACCTGAATTAAGTTAATAGTACTAATACAAATTTACAGAAAAATTCTTTTATTGAAAAACAAACTTTTGCATTTTTAACGAGCTAATGACAACTAACTTATAAAGTAAACTTTGAGCTCACTATTTTCAGAGAGGGTTTAATTATACATTTAAAACTACAAATAAAACTAGCCCAATAATATGCAAATTCTACACCTAAACTAAATCAGTCTATTTTAAAGTTTCTTTTCTGAAAAATTGTAAATAATTTCTTTAACGTTTACTTTATTACCAAATTCATGTTGAATGGCCATAATTTCTACATTAAAGGTATTGGATAGACATTCATCTTCAACGATTTTTCATTTGATTTTTTTACTTATTTATTTCCTAGATTCAAATAAATTAGATATGACTTGTGGGATTGATATATTTTGAACATTTGCTGTTCCAAAATTTTGCTGCCTAAATAGTATCCGACCTTGCTTACCTACTAAGGCCAGCCATACTGTTTTTCTATTTATTCATTTGGTTACTATCCTACTTAATTTTACTGTTACTCATAGGTAGGAAACGTATAGCCTTGTGGTTGCATGCAGTCTACGTGATTATCTTGTTCGGCCACTTAAAAGCTAGCTCTTGTATAACTTCTGAATTGTACAGATCAGGGGTGGCCAAACTTTTGGGATCCGTAGTCTACTCCACATTTAACCCTCTGACTGCTCAATTTGTAAACCAAGATCTCTTTAAAAATTGCGTATTATTTTTGCATAGTTTAAGTATAAATATATATTATATAATATATATATATATATATATTTTATATATATAATATATATATATATATATATATCATATATATATATATATATATATATATTTATATATATATATATGTATATATTTTATGTATATATATGTATATATATATATATATATATATATATATGTATACTATTATATATATATATGTTATATATGTATATATATATATATGTATTTTATATTTATATATATATATATATATATATATACTCATATATGTATATATATATATATATATATATATGCATATATGTATATATATATACATATTTTTATATATATATATGTATATATATGTATATGTATATATATTATATATATATACACAACACATACATAATATAAATATATATATATTATATATATATATATATATATATATATATATATAAAATATATTATTATATATATATATATATATATATATATATATATATATATATATATATATATATATATATATATTATATATATATATATATATATATATATATATATATTAGAATTAAATACTAATTCTTTTCTAGAAAAGATTTTTATATGACTTTATCATGAGAAAATAAACTTTCAGAAAAACTAATTTCAGATGTTATCACATAAAACATTTATTTTATAATAAATTTCAACTTTAACATAGTTAGTTTCTATTTATAACATACTATCTATCATTCTGTTATCTAATATAACTATAATAGTTCTAGTGATACAATTCTACTTATTACCTAATTAAATGTCTAATACTGTATATAATTTATTCCACTGGTTAAAGAGTGAAAAGGCGGAATGTGCTTCTTAATAAAGGAAGAAAAACACATGCCCGCGAAAATCGCGGGATGAGCAAATTTTGCTACATTTGGATTGCCCGTGGAAATCACGGGATGAGCAGTCAGAGGGTTAATAAATCTAAGGTAGTCTACCAATGGAAGAGTTAAATTAACGTAAATGTTTATATGTTCATTTTCGGTAACAAGAAAAAATGGTAAATTAACTAATTTTTCTAAAAAAAACTTAATATTAATGTTTACAAAATAATAATTTTTTGACGAAAGTAATCAAAGTATTCATATATCAAAAATTGACCATCCTATTCCCTTCGTTTAATTGAAATTTGGCACTGTATATCTGCTACAAATTTATCATATTGTGGCTGGCACGAGCTTATTGCAATGCGTAAACACGAAATTAAATGTTTATCTGTTAAACGTGACCGATGTTTGGTTTTTCTGGCTTTCATGGTTGAAAAAGCAGATTCGCAAAGATACGTCGATCCAAAGTATGATTTCAAATACAAAATCAATTTGTAAATATTTGGAAACGTTTCCTCAGAAATTAATTTCCAAAAATTTTTATTTTAAATAATTCATTAATTCTATGTCATAAGTCATAAATTAAATTGTTAATATCCGAGGTCATTATCGGAATGGTCGTGCGGACTACCTAAAATGTGTTCGTGGTCGACGTCTTGGCCACCTCTGGTATAGATAGATTACCACAAATAAAAAATTAATAAAACTAAATATAATACGGTGTGAATGTAAGTTTCACTAACTACTAGTGGTAATAAAAAGTAGTTGTTCTCTAGAGGTTTGGTTTGGTTTGGTTTGGTTTGGAGTGCTACGGTCTACTTTTTGCAACACGAGGGCTAATGAGACCGGGACCTACAGCTTAAAGCCGATTCCGAACGGCTACGAACATCCATGCTACAGTGGGATTCGAACCCACGAACTCCGTTCTCTAGAGGAAACACATAAAATATCTCACTACCTTAACCCTTTTTGGAGAAATTTATTTATTTTTGGAATTCCTTCCAGTTTTGAGTTTTTTTATGAATTGAACAACAGCTTTTAAGGATATGTTAATTCATGAAATTTTATGTTTATATTGTAGAGAGTTGGGAAGTATACTTAATTTGAACCATTTACGGCATATAGAAAACTCAATTTGATGGTGATGGAAAGAAGAAATGCATGTTGCAATACCCAAAGATACATCACGTCCTGTATACATGTAGCGGGTCTTCTTTATCTGGGCCTCAATGTTACATTTCCTAAATTGTCCACAGTTGGCAAACAACTTTGTCATATCATCCAGAACCGAACATGTCTTTGCTTGAAAGCTGGCAGGATAACATTTCCTTTTTTTTGAGAAATATCCACCTACACTGGGAAAAAAGAAAAAAACTGGAATAGGCATGCGTAAAAAAATAAGGAGATAAGGAACCAATCAGAATACAGGGTTACGGTCGGCAATGCCTATATAAGACAAGTATCTGACACAGTTATTAGATCAGTTACTGCTGCTTGAATGACAGGTTATCAAGGTTTAAATGAGTTTGAATGAGGTGTGTTTCAATCGGAGCACTACAGATGGCACATAGCATCTCTGAGGTAGCAAAGAAATTTAGATTTTCCCGTATGACTAATTCACAAGTGTATCGTGAATATCGGGAATCCGGTAAAACATCAAATCTCTGACATCACTGAGGCCTGAAAAAGATCGTGGGAGAACGGGAGCAACGACGACTGGGGAGAATCATTAAATGTGAAAGAAGTGCAATCTTTCCTCAAATTGCTGCAGATTTCAATGCTGTGCCACTAATAAGTGTCAGCTTGCAAACCATTCAACAAAACATTATCGATATGGTCTTTGAGAGCAAAGGCCCACTCGTGTACCCTTGATGACTGCATGACACAAAACTTTATGCCTCGCCTGGGCCCGTCAACACCGATATTGAACTGTTGATGACTAGAAATACGTTGCCTGATCTGACGAGTCTCGTTTTAAAATGTATCGACAGATGGACATTTAAGGGTATGGAGACAACCTCATGAATCCATGGATCCTGCATGTCGTCCGGGAATTGTTGGAGCTGGTGGAGGCTTTGTGAAAGTAAGGGGCAATTGCAGTTGGAGTGATATGGGACCTCTGATACGTCTAGATAAGACTCTGTTCCTTCCGATGAACTTGGAGAATTTCATCAGGGCAGTGCGATAACCTACACTTCCAGAATTGCTACAGAGTACCTCCAGGAACACTCTCCTGATTTTAAACACTTCCGCTGGCCACCAAAATCCCATGACATGAACATCATTGAGCATATCTGGGATACTTTGCAACATGTTGTTCAGAAAATATCTCCATCACCTCGGACTGTTAGGGATTGATGGACAAACCTGCAGAATTCATGATGTTAATTAACTACAGCACAACTTGATCCCTTAGTCGAGTGCATGCGACGTAGTGTTGCAGCACTTCTGCATGTTCGTGGCCTTACACGATATTAGGCTGGTGTACCAGTTTTTTTGCCTCTTCAGTGCATTAGTTAACCGGATAATACTATATGAGATTTTAGCTGGTCTTTAAACATTGCGCGTTCCGTAAGTGTATTTCTTAAGATTACGTAAGTGGGAATCCAGGCCCACAAAATTTCAATTTTGCATCAGATTTAAAAATTATTTTACTTATTGTTGCTATGTAATTTTTTATAACTTAATAGTATTGTCTTCTATGGTATTATTTATAATGCAACAAATTTGTATTAAATTACTTTATTACTGCTATCTGACATAATATATTTAAATTTATCGTAGTTTATTAAAAACCTTATTTAAACTTAATGGCATAATAAATTGCTACCCTTATATAAAAAATAGTTTTTACTGTAACTTTTTGTGCTAAAAAATAAATAAATGACTTGATTGATTTTTAGTATCGTTTCGATATAATGCAAGAGACAAATCTAAAAAAAAAAACTATAATAATTTCACAATAGTTGAATTTATATTATATCGGTTAATTCCGTCTTCTTTATTAATGCCTATTTAAACGTAGACTCTAATACCATAAAGATTTCCTACCTTGGTTATAGCTCCTTCTTCCACTTCTAATGCTACAAGTAGGATGCTTTTTAAGCTCGTGCAGTTGCATAGAGTACAAGGGACAAGGGGAGCGGCTGTTACTTGGGGCTGTTTTTAAGAAGTCAAATTTCTATCTCCAAATCAATGTCAAATATATTTTTTCTCACTAACATATCACAATTTAAAAAAAAATTGTTGAATAAAAATATTTGATGGTTAATATATTCTTGCTTTAGAAAATTTTATCTTTACATTAATTTATATTTTGTAAACGAGACAAAAATTTTGTATTTGCCCTAGGTGGTAAATTTAGCATCTGAGGCGGAAGACAAGAAACTTCTCTAAGCTACTGGACAGTGCTTTTCTATGTTTAAACAGAAGGCTACAAAATTTGAGGGGCATGATGTTTAAAATAAAGTAAATCACCGTTTATACATTCCTGAGTGTACGTATTTACATTTATATGACTCATGTAATAGTCTTAATGCAATCATAACTATTGTAATGATAAAATATTTCGTTTAAAAGGCTCGAAAGACGGAAAGCTTCAATTATAGCACGTTTTAACTTTTTCTTAACTTTAACATTCCCTTAGAAAACTTCGAACTTAATGTTTATGCTAAAACATTAGTGATGTTTTAGAGTGATTTGGAGCGTTACGGTCCATATTGTCTTATGAATACTCTATCTCAAATCCAAATCAATGTAACATTATTTGGGTCCGAGAACAAAATGTTGTAACACATTACGGAACACACCAAAATATTTTGATTAAAATCTTAGTTTATATATATGACATGGACGAGTGGTTAAGGCATAGACGACACATTTAATTTCATATATAAAACTTCCTTATTGTAATCCTTCTGTCCATGGCTATGCCATTTAGATATCCTTTGTTCTCATCTTGGCTTAATAAGCGTGGAGGATGTTATCAGCCCGAGTTCCCTCTCAGAAATGACTCTTTTGGTAAAAAATTGTAACATATTACGAACACACCAAAAATATTTTGAATATGTATTAAAATCTTAGAATATATATGACATGGACGAGTAGTGACACATTTGATTTCATATATAAAACTTCTTTATTGTAATTCGTCTGTCCAGGGCCTATGCCATTTATATATTCTTTGTTCTCATCTTGGCTCAAACAAGCGTGGAGGATGTTATCAGCCCGAGTTCCCGCTCAGAACTGACTCTTTTTGGCGTTTGGCGTTTTCTAACAGTTGCTGATACATATGATTCGTTCTTATTAGGATCTAGAGAGGTTGCTCAAGATCATTAAAAATATCATTGGCT
>CM063505.1:152117414-152172414 GCA_032207245.1 Pardosa pseudoannulata
CTTTTCAGTTACATTAGTCTATTAATGGCCTCAATGGCGCCAAGAATATCTCACGTTTCACTACAGTGAGCGGTTAGTCCAATGTGGGTAAATAATAAGAATTAAATTTCACATTTTCATAAACTTTGAAATTCACGTTCCATTATTGTATAATTAGTGTAGTTTATCACTAGTGAGAAAATTTCATCTCATCACAAACATTTGAATGTCTCTTAAACTAAAACTGCATATTTCCCTCCTCAATTATTAAGAATTTAAATTAAATGTAATTACTTTCAAAGACTAATTAGATTACTTTCGTGGATCTAAACATTATTACTTTATTTTCAGTTTCATTTAAACTAAGCCCGGTTTCATATAAACTTTGAAAATGATTTCTTTCAGTTCATTCCTTAGAAACTAAACAGAGAGAGAGAGAGAGAGAGATAATTTGCATGCAAGGTATAAAAATGTGCAAGTGCACTTTACTTTAAATCCTTAATTTAAATCGCAACTTCATCATTGAACTAATGGACCACCAAGAGGAATATTTAGAAAGGATTAAAGAAATAAATGCTTTTTCATGCTTACGTAAACTGTTGGTACCGTTCGAGGTTTTGAAAATAATTTCTCATATTGATCGAAGAATCTTATTCAGTTTATTAAATTACAGAATTGAGGTATAAGTTGTCTTACTTCCCAGAAAATATAACTTCCTCTGTATAGTGGTATTAAAAATAAGCGGTATTAAGCTTCCACTGTATAATTTACTCCAATATAATTATAGCTTCATATAATAGTTTTTCACTTCAATATATTATTATGGATTTAGGGACGTACTAGTTTCAGTTATTGCTAATACTGTGGTACGAATTCAGATCTCAATATATCCAAGTCGAACGATGGCCGAATGTTAAAGCACTGCACAAATTTAATTATCATTCCACAATAAATTATTTATAGTATAACAATTTGTTAATAAATTATTTTTAGAAACAAAAGTATAAATATTAAAAAGCTCTTGCAAAGGAAAAATGTTCCGGTGGTGGTCTGTATACTTGATACATCCGAATGATGGTCTCATGGTTAAGGCGTTAATCTTCGGATTAACCCTCTCGCTGCGTTTTTATTTTATCAAAATACTTTAAAAAATTGCGTATTTTTTATTACATATTTCAAATCTATATACATTTTAAAGTTAAAATGTACAAAAATATTTTGTAAAAGAGTTTTTTTAATATAGAATTAGGTCCTTAAAAAAGGTGTTCAGAATAATGAAATTGAAGAATAATGATATAAAAGCTAAATTTTGAAAATTAATCTTGGTTAAATTATCATTTATTTTATAAAATACAAAAGCAAAAAGTATATACTAATTAAAAAATGAAAAAGGATTACAAAACATTTATTAGAAATGAAGTCTTGTATGATAAATTTCGAAACAAGGCTCGAGGAAAAGTCTTACCTCTCAATCCTTGCACCAAATTCGCGTTTATTTTCGAAGTTTTTGTTCCACCTTCAGTTTTTTTAACAACAGACAGCACACTATCTACAAGGCTATTTTTGATGGGATTTGGGTTATATGGCTAGCAAAGTGTTGAACAGTTAGTCTCATGGGTCTGTTACTCTCTAGTAACTGTTGGTCTCTTTTACTAATCTTTGCAACATAACATCGTCAAAATAAAGTTCAAAATAGTCCAAAACAGTTGCATTAATTGCCATAGTGAAATTTAGTCCGGGATTTCCAAGGAAAGGAAATGAAGCAGGAGCTGGGGGAATATTTTGCATATCAATTTTGCACCACTGTCGAACATTTTGAATAGAAAATAAATTTTCAGATTCCTCCCTATCCGCAGAGGAATCCGAGAAATTCTCATCAGTTTCGCTATAACTATCTTCAATATACTTGAAATAAGAGTCAGAAGTGCTATCAGTGTCGGAAATATTGCCAGGAGTCTAGGTTATATCACTCCCAAACGCTTCCTGACAGACATCTTTCAGCTATGAAAAGCGCACTCAAAATGCTACAAAAACTTCTTCTATGTATCGCAGAAATGTGGACAATTAAAGTAATCTGTTAGTTTACAGCTAAATAAACAATTAAAAATCACAGTAGAGCAAAAATGAAAGAATTAACGAGGAAAGAGCGGGCTGCACAGTTAAATAGATGGCTAAAATGCATGCCCGTGGAAATCGCGGGTTGCGCAAATTTTGCTACATCTATGTTGCCCGTGAAAATCGCGGGATGAGTAGCGAGAAGGTTAACGCCTTTTCATGGGTTCAAATTCCTTTTCCGGCATGGAACTTCGTAGCCGTTCGAAATAGGCTTTAACCATTTCGTGGGCCGTGGGATGATTATTTCCCACCTACACGATCTTACAAAATACACCTGTGGAAGCGCAAAACCCATTCTAATACATGGGTTTTGTTATTGAAACGACGGGAAGACTGATTCCTACTTTGGTTTTGAGCTGTCATCAATTGTTCGATAAATTGAATAAAATTAGCAGCTCTGTTTTGAAAGTTTGGAAACGTGGAGTGAGAAATAAATGTCCCAAGAAAAGGTTAAGCTCAGTCTCAATAGCCCTCGTATAGCAAAACAGTAGACCATAATCCTCCAAACCAAACTAAACCTAATACAACGAAATCTCTTATTCCAAAGAATTATAGGTCTTAAAAATAACTTCTCGTTCTGAAAATTCTTAATCTGTCTGTTTAATCACAGAACTGATATGTAAGTTGCGTAATTCCCCAGAAAATATAATTTCTCCTCTATAGTAAAGATAATTAACTTCAATATAATTAATTAGATTTGGATTAGATTGGACTTAGTTTTAATTATTGCGAATGTTGTGGTAAGAGTTGAGACCCGAATGCATCCAAATCTCTTACTACAAAGAATTACAGGTTTTAACAGTATAACCTCGTTTTGATGATTCTTAATCAGCTTATTTAGTACAAGTTGCCTAATTTCCCAAAATATAGTAAAGATGATTTACTCCAATATAATTAGTTTTAGCTTTGAGCGGCTTAGTTTGAATTATTTGAAATATTATAGTATGAGTTTAGATCCTTATACATTCAAATTTATTATTACAAAGAATTATAGGTCTTAAAAATAACTTCCCGTTCTGAAAATTCTTAATCTGTCTGTTTAATCACAGAACTGATGTGCAAGTTGTGTAATTTCCTAGAAAATATAATTTTCACTCTATAGTAAAGATAATTAACTTCAATATAATTAATTGGATTTGGACTAGATTGGACCTAGTTTTAACTGTTGAGAATGTTGTGGTAAGATTTTAGATCCGAATGCATCCAAATCTCTTATTCTAAACAATTACAGGTTTTAACAATAACTTCTCATTTTGATGATTCTTAATCAGATTATTTAGTATAAGTTGCCTAATTTCCCAGAATATAGTAAAGATGATTTACTCCAATATAATTAGTTTTAGCTTTGAGCGGCTTAGTTTGAATTATTTGAAATATTATAGTATGAGTTTAGATCCTTATACATTCAAATTTATTATTACAAAGAATTATAGATCTTAAAAATAACTTCCCGTTCTGAAAATTCTTAATCTGTCTGTTTAATCACAGAACTGATGTGCAAGTTGTGTAATTTCCTAGAAAATATAATTTTCACTCTATAGTAAAGATAATTAACTTCAATATAATTAATTGGATTTGGACTAGATTGGACCTAGTTTTAACTGTTGAGAATGTTGTGGTAAGATTTTAGATCCGAATGCATCCAAATCTCTTATTCTAAACAATTACAGGTTTTAACAATAACTTCTCATTTTGATGATTCTTAATCAGATTATTTAGTATAAGTTGCCTAATTTCCCAGAAAATATAACTTCCAATGGATAATAAAGGTTATTTACTCCAATATAATTAGTTTTAGATTTGGACGGCTTAGTTTAAATTATTGCGAATATCATAGTACGAGTTTAGATCTTTATGCATCCAAATCTCTCATTCCAAAGAATTTAGGTCTTAAAAATAACTTCCCGTTCTGAAAATTCTTAATCTGTCTGTTTAATCACAGAACTGATATGTAAGTTGCTAATTCCTAGAAAATATAATTTTCACTCTATAGTAAAGATAATTAACTTCAATATAATTAATTGGATTTGGACTAGATTGGACCTAGTTTTAACTGTTGAGAATGTTGTGGTAAGATTTTAGATCCGAATGCATCCAAATCTCTTATTCTAAACAATTACAGGTTTTAACAATAACTTCTCATTTTGATGATTCTTAATCAGATTATTTAGTATAAGTTGCCTAATTTCCCAGAAAATATAACTTCCAATGGATAATAAAGGTTATTTACTCCAATATAATTAGTTTTAGATTTGGACGGCTTAGTTTAAATTATTGCGAATATCATAGTACGAGTTTAGATCTTTATGCATCCAAATCTCTCATTCCAAAGAATTTAGGTCTTAAAAATAACCTTTCGTTTCAAAGATTCTCAGTTAGTCTATTTAATCACAGAAATTATGTATAAGTTGTCTAATTTCCTAAACAATAGTCCTATAGTAAAAATGATTTAGTCTAATTTAATTAATTTTGAGGTTTGATGACTGTGAATAATCCTGTATGGGTACAGATCCTCATTCTTCTAAAACTAAGTAAAGGACTATATATTCTTCTCTTTGATTTTTTTCCGGTGATTTTCCTCCTAGTATTCTCTGATTGTTTAACCCACGCTAACTGCATCAAGTAAATGTTAGAAGCTGCCAACAGTCTAATTTGACAATGTCTCTTAACTAATCATTCTTTCCCAGTTTCGTAGTAGTCATATAAAGCAGTCTTAGCTAATAGAATTTGTTTAATATTTAAATGCCCTGTGTTGTCTTTAGGTAACATGTCAAATTTTCTCTTCTAAAATATTATTAAAATAATTTTGAATCTGTAATACCTAATTCTGCCAACAAAATACATCCTGAAGATATAACTAAACAAGATTTAACCTGTAGGTGTCTCTTCTACTTCTTTTAAGAATAAAATAAAATGTATTCTTTCATTTGTTTGTTTTATGTGCTTTTTGCCTTTTATGGAAGCTTGAAAATGCATTATTTCGCTCTGCAGTAATGAAATAAAATTTGTTACTTGAAGAGGTAAAGTATGTAGACCGTACTTATGATTTTATTTTGATATTTATATGTAAAATATTTGGTGTAACCAGATTTTTCTGTTTGTTGCCAATTGGCAGCAGTAGGCTTAAAGTTTCACTTAGCTTAGAGAAGAATAAGCAGTGTTGGTTCTATTCTATTCTATATTCAATACAAGTAGTTTATTTTTGTTGTATTTGTGAATTATTTTTTAAATGTATATACAGTCAAGTTTAAGACATCTTCAAAGGTTGTGAGAAACACTTTTTTGGATAATTAGTACTCATATTGTCAAGTAGCACAAAACAAACAATTTAATTTCTATTTCATGTTGATTTTTGTGATAATTGGCGATATAATTTGCATTTGTAATAATATTTCAAACATATCTTATGTAAATTCCTTATTATAGTTATCAAAATTCATGTGTGTTTAATATTATAGAGTTTTATAAAGCAAAATTAATTTTTCTCTTAAATCCCAGTGTTGCAGATTGGCAACAAACCTTTTTTTTAATTATTCAACTACACTTATACAAAATATGATTTTTAAAAAATATTTCCCCCTTTATTTATATAAGAAAGGAAGGCCAAAAATTTTTTGATTAATTTTTAAAAAAATAATTTATTATTTAATGGTTAAAATAGAAATAGGTGACAAACGTAGAAAGAAACCATATAGACACCAAATATTGCCTGAAGTTTACATTGTACTAGAAAATTAATTTTTGAAAAGGGCGTTAAAACAAAATTTTCAACGTAAAACTTTGGTACCCTTAATTATTACTCTCCCTTCAGGATTTGAACTTCAAAAATCATTTGGTAGTAGTTTTCTACATTATGACAGAAATCTATATTCCAAATTTCACGTTTTGAACAGTGGCCATTTTAGCTATACGTCTGTATCATTCTAACTGAATAAACGACAAAACAGCCGGTCAACCTTTCGAATTTTATTAAAACTGTTTTTAAAACTGTTTCAAGCACGCCTGTTGCGTATACAAACACACTTTAAATTCTAACAAAATCGGTTAATTAATTTTTGATTCTTCAAGGAACATAAGCACACGCATACTGCCTTTTACACTCATGTCCATAAATTAAGGATAATGAAGGCAATGAAAGAGACAAAAGCAAAACAAATTTGACTTATTTGTAAAGTCTATTTATTAAACAAAAGGTAAAGAGCAAAAAAGATGCTATATGTTTGACATAATTAATAAAAATTGTGATTTTTACTCCCTGGAGCAAATTTCAAAAAAGAACTTATTTACAGAAAACAGTATAACATGGTTAGTATGATGGTTAATACGGAGTATGTCTCCCGGACGATGCAATACAAGCGTTACAACGCCTACGCATGCTGAGTATCAGATTATCAATCTGATCTTGGGGAAAATTACACCACTCATCAAGCAATGCCCTCCGAAGTTCCGATAGACAGTTGGGAGGGGGTTGACGGGCTGCAATTCGTCGGCCAAGCATGTCCCACAAATGCTCTATTGGATTCAAGTCCGGTGAGTATGCTGGCCAATCCATACGGTTGATATCCTCCGATTGAAGGCATTCGTCTACAATGTTTGCACGGTGAGGTCGGCGTTGTCATCCATATACAGAAATTCAGGACCCATGGTGCCCCGAAACAAACGTACATGTTGTTCCAGAATGACATCCCGATAGATGTGGCCTGTCATCGTTACACTCTGAACATGCAGGTCAGTTCTGGAACCAAGAATAATTCCTCCCCAAACGAGCCATCCTGCACCACCGTAACGGTGTCGTTCAATGGTGTTCTCTTGGTGGTAACGGGTACCTAGCGCTCTCCATTTGAAAGTCCGGCGAGAATCAGAATGTAAACTGAACCTGGACTCGTCGGAAAACATCACACAAGACCACTGTTGCGGTGTCCACAATGCATGCTCTCTAGCCCAGCATAATCGCAGGCGACAGTGAGTTGCAGTAAGGGGAACACATCTGACAGGCCTACGAGCATATAGACCAATGTTCCCTAAGCATATGTACACGGTCTGCCTTGAAACTGTCGTACTGGTAGCTGAAGAGAGCTGACGAGACAGGTCTGATGCTGTGCTCCGTTTGTTTCTTTTGGCAGTAACTGCCAAATACCGGTCATCATTCGGCGTAGTAACTCGGGGGCGACCTGTGCTGTAACATCTACTCACATTACCATCATGTTTGAATCTTTGCCAAAGCCTGGAGATGACACTCTGGGCGATTCCAAGTTCCTCGGATACTTCCAGCTGGGTACGTCCACATTCCAGTCGTCCGATAATTCTACCACGTAAAAAATCATCCAAATGCTTCCTTTGTGCCATAACTATGCGGTTATTGCACTGAAAGGCTTTTAAAGCGCTTGTGAACAATTTTACTTCTTTACTACCATTCCTTATATACCCCTTTCATACACTCTCGTCATTGTGACGTACTATCCGCGCAATCTGGTGGTTTCCTGCAATTTGCATATTCTTCTTCAAGATGTGTGTGATAATTCTACAGGTGAAATTTTTATTTTAGAGCTCAATTTCTGTGTGATTCTGAATTATCCTTAATTTATGGACATGAGTGTATTTCCGATATGATTTAACTTACGTAATAATAAAAAATACAGTCCTTAATGTTATGTCAATTTTGTGCATAGCTATTTGAAATTATTTTAAAGAGTTAAATCAAAAATATTTGTAAAAATTTTAACTATTTAATTTACTGTAATTTCGACATGTCTTTACAAAATATATATAGATTTTATTATGAATGAATTAAAATATATTAGCTTTTAACATACATAAGTAAGTATTAAATTATTAAAAAATCACCCATACAAAATTTAGTCAAAAAATTTTAAGAATCAAGAAGTTTAACATAAATAAATATGAAATTTAAATAGTTATATAAATAGTTTAAAAATATTAACAGAATATTTACTTTTCTTTTTTAACTAATTTTCAGCCATCTTAATATTTCTGAAATGAAACACTTATATTTAGTCGTCTACAACTAATTTAATTTCAAAACTTTTTCTTACTTCTAAAAGCAAAACAAACAGTTGTACGATCAAGAAATTAAGATTTTTTTTATATAAATCATGACGTTACTGTAAGCGGTGGGAATCATAGATAAAATGACACCGGCAGTGACGTCAATGCTCTTTAATTTGTATAATAAATATAAATCGATGAATAAACTTGCAATTGAATTCAGTGAATAATTGGAAAGAAAATAGTAATCTAGTCAAGCTTGTTTATTGAAAAATTGAAAACTGCACTTGTATTACGAAATTGTTAAATTAAAAAAAAATTAAATTGGCGAATTGCATATTTTTACAAAATGCATTTAATAGCAATGTACGAAATCGACTGTTTTTTAGAGAATTAGATATTAATGTTTATCGTAGAATTAATTTGTTATATTTTGGAATTTTACTCTTTTTAAATTACCCTTTCAATTAGAACAAATTATATAGCTAAGCAATGGTATATGATATAATATTTAAATGATTACCGTCATTTACAAAATAAACAGACATACATGCGTATAGACCTCATGTCGAAACTAATCAATAATCATTCAGGGATGAATAAAATGAATAAAGTTTCAGATACAATGTTTTCTTGTACGTAAGACTCAGACATGTTCAAAATGAGTATTTTCGTGGAAATATAGACATCTAAATATTTTGCAATCTCAAAACTTTATTTATTTTGTCTGAAAAAGTAAAAACGTTAAAAAAATGTAAAAAGTATATTTTTTAATATTTTTACCTTGAATGAGAAAAGCTCCATATTATTTTCTTTAGGACTGGTAAATACTCGTAGTGTAGTAATTCGTTTTCATTTTTTTTCTGTTTTAAGTAGGGTATAAAGTCAATTTCGACTCATTCGAATGTAATTGTAGTCCAGAGTTTTATCTTGTTTTAATTCTTGGAAAAATATGTTGAATTTTTCCACGTAATTTCTCATTGTAAACATCTCCATATATTTTAGTTGAGGACAGTTTTCACTCTTCTTTTCTTCCAAACTAAAGTTATCCCTTATATTTTTATGCTGAAAAGTAACATGAAGATAGATGAAACTTTCAAATGTACACTAACATTTCCTTATACTGAAGTTTGCTTATAAACTGAGGGCAATTGGGAACAGTCCAGCAATTTTGATATGACGTAACTGTCTGTGACGTTGTGCTATCGTGTAGAAAGTGTGATTTTACTTTAACACCTTGCCTGTGATGCCCGCACGTAATTCGGGCAATGCTAATGCGCCAATTTTAGAATGCCAGACCTGAGTTCGGGCAAGAGAAAAAAAGTATTTTAATTCCGTGAACCCCGAAATCGATTTGAAATTCGCCAATGCAATGCAATATGTAATTTGCCATTTTCCCAATAGATAGAGATACTATCCCGCGAAAAGTTAGGCAGTTTTGCACCATTTATCACTATTTCTCGGATATAAAGGATTTGGGAAATACAAATGAATCTGAAGGACATGGAATTCATGACAGTTGAAATTAATAATAATATTGTTGTATTGGATTATTATATTTACCAAGAAAATTATGTCATTAAGTTTATTTTGCTTTAGTTTCAGCAAAAAAATACTATAATCCATAAACATTTCCCATAAAGGAAAAGATTGAAAATAGTAGTTATTTCGTTTAATTTATTTTTCAAAATAATCTATTTCTAACATTTTGGTGATAATAACGAATAAAATTAAAGAGAATTTTCCTCGCCACATTTTTGAATTTAACACGGAAGCCTTAAGAAGTTTATTTTTCTTAACTATTTGTTAGCTCATACTTTCGTGTTCTTTTTTGATCTATGGTATTTTCAAATTTCAGCTATCATCCAAAACTTATTTGTTTGGAATCGTGTTTACATAAAACCACACTAAATATTTTATGCATTACATGCTTTTATTAAAATCTAACTAGTGTCAAATTGTGTTTACATTCATTCGAAAAAGTTATATAAGATAATGTAGGTTTTATTATTAATTCTTGCGCTCATGACATTAAAGACACAAAATTCCTTCTAAATGTGAGATTTGAAATATATTTGCATTAATTTATATCTATTTATATTAATTTTTGGCCATTAAACCAATATTTTATTTTGTTTTTTTTATGGGTTTTTCTTTTGTAATTACATAGGTATTTAATGGGCGAGAGTATAAAGTGAAAGAAAATTAAAAAAAATTAATATGTTAGAATCTAATTAATAAAAATTCTCCCTTTATATTACTTTCTGGTTTTTTAATTTTCGGGACTGTATAGCAACCATTTTCTAAATTTAAATAAATTTTCAATTTCATTTTATAGTAATGGTTGAAATTAATTGAAATATTTATATTTTTATTTATTTAAATGAGTTTTATTTATTTAAATTTTTATTTATTTTTATTTATTTGAAATGAGTTAAACAAAATGTGTGATAACCTACAATATACGAAAATGTAACTACTATAAAAAATGTAAATACTATATTATTAAATATAAAAAATAGATGCAAGAATTTAAATATCAAAGGATGTAGTTTAAAATGTATTATCGACAGTTCACAATCTAACTGAGAAATAAAAAATTTAAGCAATTTCCAATTTTTTGTTAAAAATTATTCAGCAAATTTTACTTATTATCTAAAAAAAATTAGATGTAAAGCTATGTGTGATAACTTATATATCAAAGACGCATGCAGGAAAAATAATCTATCTAAAAAATTACATTAGAAATCTTTCTTCAAAGGTGTAGATTATAAATAATTTTCAAAAGTATGTTCCTATATTTAAAAATAAAAATTAAAACGAAAAATATATTTGGAATAAATGGCATAGTAAATATTTTTTACTGATATGAAAATTTATGTTTTTTTTTTTATTTATAGCTCTAAAAATTCTCCTTCTTAAAAAAAAGGAACTAAATGAATAGTTTTATAAAATGCGAAAACGGCAACATATTTGATACATTTGATGTAGCGATGCCAGGTTAGTGAAAAAAAAAAAAATCCGTAATGCAGAAAAATAGGTTGACTGCAATCGTGTCAGAATTAAAAATTAACGTGTGTGTTTTCCTTGAAAATATTTCCTTTTTCATGATACGAGGGTGTGTTTGTATCAGGTCTACCACAGATTTGATACAACGCTGTTATTATTTTTTTTTCTCCAAGCCTTTTCTTCACACGAATAACTGAATCTCCGAGGGAAAAAAAATAAAAAGAAACAAAAACCAAAATTGACAACACCGTTCGTCATAATCAAGCCATCCTTCATTTTCTCCCCTGGCCCCTCTCGGGAACCGCTGTATCCCACCTGCATCCACGAGTGGATCACCCCGGTTGTCATGGCTACGGCAGGTAAGGCCAGGTGGAGAAAGGTGTCTGGGCAGCTGGCTCCACGCACTTCCGGTCCGCGCTATGGTTTGTGGCAACCCTGCCCCCGTCTCCATGGCAACAGCGTGGTACGCCAAATAGATGTTCTGTGGTGAATTGGGGGGTTTGTACTCATGCTTAGTATTTCAAGAGTGGATGGTGTGATTAAGACTGCTATTTTTTTTTCTCCTTCGCGATTTTGTCGGACTTCGAGTGGATGGGCAGTGTGTGTTCGATTTAGCGTAAGGAAATTGCACAGGCACTACACGAGGAAATCTATCCTATACAAAGAGATTAATCCCTCACATAAATAAATTTTTAATAACTGACATAAGTACAAGGGATATTTCCTCATAAGCCTTTTTTTTTTAATCAGCCTTTTGTTGCACCTTTGCCAAATTACACAAGCAGAGTTACTTTGGGAATAAAAGGAAAGAAATGCAAAATGTATTTTTGATTTCTTGTAATAAGTATTATAATTCGGAAAACTTTCGGTCTTCACATTTCAAAGGAAATACCCATTTTGATCATGCCTGAATTCATTCTGACTAGTTTAGACATTACGGATGTACGTACACACAAAAAGATATTTTAACTTTGAAATTTTAAATATATGTTTTTTCGACTGCTGAATACTAGTTGACTATTTTAGTTGAAACGTGTTAAGTATGTGCGAAAGTATTTGTCTTTTTATGCACCAAACTGATCCCATTATGACATAAGCAGGGTCATTTTAAGGCATGGGCCAACTGAAATTAGAGGGTGGCACGTTTCGTTCTTGATTTGGCCTGTATAAGATTATTCGAATAGCTTTCATTGCCAAACGTTATGCTTGAACATATTCTGCGGAAAACTAGTAATCTCAAACTACAGTAGAACTTTGATTATCTGCATTGAGACAGAACATACTTCGGTTAATCGAAATTTTCGGATAATCGAGAATTCATCAATAATCATCTAGTTTAATTTGTAGTATCGTCATTGATGAAATAACATTCTATTGTTCTAGGACTCGGCAGTATGACCTTCCAAATTTCGAAATGGGGTATGTTTTTTTAGAACAGAGATGTTTGAAAGTGGGGAAGAGTAGCCTCATACCGGGTATTGTGCTTGGGAGAAGGAATTCTAAAAAAGGGAATTCCAAAATATTTATCTGCACTCGTAATCTGGAAAAGAAACTTGCATACAAAAGGATTCCTGGAAAAAAGAAAACTTTAAAAATGCATGTTTGCAAAGAGAAAATTTTGGATGATAGAAGAAAGTGAAAAAAATAGTGAAGAAGAAACCGACTTCGGTTAACGGAGAGTTTCGGTTAATCGAGGTTCTACTATATATGCTAAGTTGAAACAGTAGCAAGATTGCATTTTTATGTCATGTGTGACGTCCATGTCTAGGCCCATGCTTGCCACCATACACCATCATTCACATTTAAATAATTTAAGATTGAAGAGACTTCAAAATGAAATATTATTAACAGTTGATTTTAAAGAACAATAATTTATCGTATTTAAAAGGAAGAAGACGAATTTTCTAATAAAATTTCTTTTTGTAACGACTTTCTGTTGAACATAAAATGTATACGCTCTAAATTAGATAAAAGGTAGTACATTAGGTTGAATATCAAGTCTAATTTTGCATAGAGGCCGAAAGCATCAAGAAGCTTTCAGATGTCATTGGATATAACTCAAAAACAGTTTAACTTAGAATGTTCAAATTTTGTGTTTAGAACTGTTGTGCCATTTAGATGTGCATGTCCATTTTAATGGCTATCTGCACTTTATATAACAAAAAAATCTAAGTATAAAAAAAGTTCAGCTAGGCTGTGACCGAATGGTAAAGTGCTTCTTTGCGGTGTTGGAGTCCTCAGTTTCTAATTCGGTTCCTCTCATGGGTGTTCTTAGCCATTCGAAATTGCTTTTAAGCAGTAGAATCTAATCTCATTGGCCCTCTCGTAGCAAAATAGTAGAACGTTCATAACCAAGCAAAAATTATCATTAAAACGCTACTGGTCGCCGCCAGATGGCAGTACTAGGGTTCTCGTTGTATTAATAAATACTACTTATAGTTGAATACGATTCCACTGGTTGGTCAATTTATACTGTTAGGTTTTGATGCTATTAGAAACCAATGATATATTTTTTCAACTGTGTAGCTGTCTTTTTTTATTAACACTAGATTGCCCGAGATTTCTTGTATACCTATATTGCCCCAAAACAGTCAAAATGACTGCATTGTGAAAAAATAACAAATATGTAAAGAAATTTGTTTAAAATTAATTTTTAATATTATATAATAAAGGAGGGCGGAAGTAACTACAATTATTTATAAACCCATTTATATGTTATAGAAAAAGTCACCAAATTCTAAGAAATTGTGTCATTATATTTCATAATTGTTTTTCTGATTGAAATTAAAAACAGTCAAAATGACTGCCTTGGGCAATCTAGTGTTAAGAAAGTTGAGGATAGAGTTTCACATTCAAATGAAATAAGTATAAATGAATTTCAGTTGTCAATAAGTATAAATTAATAGGCGTACAGGAACATAGTAAGGTGTGCTTATCAGATTTTTAAATTTAGATTTTAGATGTATCTTCATTTAAAAGTACGTAAGCACAGCAATATGGGAAGTAGCGAAGAAAATTTAAAGTGTATTTTTACATTATCTATTTATAATATGTTAAATAAATGTTACATTTTATATGAATTCGGAAAATTGAGAAATTTGTGTTAAATTAAAGTTTTAAAGAGTAAATGTTTTTATAAAGAGTTTTATAAATAAAGTGGGATAAATAACGGTAAAGTAATTGTTAAAAAGATGCATATTTTACATTGTATATTTTTAAGATGTGCTAAATAAGTGTTGCATTTTTTATTGCCATTAAAAAAAAAACAAAAATTACGTTATATATCTTTAAAAAAATTAAGTTTATAAAAAGGAAATTTAAAAAAACTATGTTATACTACGGGAATAATTAAAACAATAATAGGAAGGGAAACGTCAATTTTGTTTTTTTTATTATTATTTTAGGTTATTCTAAATAAATGTTTAAAAAATTCTTTTCAATATAATTACTTAAAAGGTAGAGGTGGGTGAAATGAATTTTTAAAAGAATTATTGAGCAAAGCCTTTCGTTTAACCCATGCAAAATAAATAAATAAATAAATAAGGAACGGGAAATAGAAAGAGAAAGACAAATTTTTTTTTGTATATCTATTTTTAGGGTGTACTTAATAAATGTTATATTATACACCTACCATAAAAAACTATCCACAAAAAATTAGGTATCCTTAAAAAATGATGTATGTAAAAATTATTTGCTTCATCAAAAAAATTACATGTAAAAATGTTTAGAAAGTTATTTAATTTAAAATAACACAAAATTAAAAAAAATATAACATTTAGGGGATTTTATTGTTAATGTTTAATTCTGAAAGGATCTGTAGATATTATTTTATGTAATGTTTTTTCAGCAATTAAAAATATCCAATAGTATACAAGACAGTTATACAATATATCTTTAGCCCTCATGCTTTAAAAATTATTTAATTTTTATACTACAAAATAGGGTAATATAAAAAACTTATGGAGCTACCATCTGGAAATTAAAACTGTGATATCAGAAATAGGAGAAGGTAACTCAAGTAACTTTTGAAAGAAAATAGGAATTAATCAGAAAACTACAAAGGAAAAATTTGATTTTAATTTTACTGAAATATGTTCTTGTTTGTTATGAAATTAGTCAAAAAAATGCACCCACATTTGATGAAAATAGCTAAAATGCATACTATGGGAACGAGCCTTGTGAAAAGTACTACTTATTGGTTATATATATATATAACAATCCAAAATTATTAACCATAATATTGGAATGGCGTATCAAGGCATTCATTTAACCAAATAGCTTCTTTAATAACTACAAAATGTATATCAAAACAGAAATATGTACCCCAAAAGTCATCTCTTTATTATATCAACTAACAATATACTTAGAAAGCTGTGGAAAAATCATCAAACGCTTAATTTTTGTGGCATGTACAGTCGCCCAAAGAAATTTCTGAATATCTCGACGAGTTTTATACCCCCTCAAAATTTATAATATAATTTAAAAAATCGATCGTTTAATAAAGAAACTATTTCCACCAATTTTTAAATAGAATTCCTTTTTAAAAGTAGTTTTAAAGTTAGCACTGGTATTTTAAAATTTTCTAGCAGACCAAAAGATATGTAAAATAATTGTTCACGCAGAAGTAATGTTTAAATAAAAAATCAGAGGACGTTATTTATGAAATTTATAATTTATAATATATATTATAAAAATCTATCCCTTAATAAAGAAATTATTTCTGCCGATTTTATATAGAATTCCTTTTTAAGAGTAATTTTAAAGTTAGCACTGGTATTTAAAAATTTTTTAGCGGACCAAAAGATATGTAAAATATTTGTTCACGCAGAAGAAATGTTTAAATAAAAATCAAAGGACGTTATTTATGAAATAAAAAAAATATATATGAACTTGTAAAACTATACAATCTTTGCATTTAATATCATAGCTATTAACACTAAACATACTACGATCAGTAATGTATATGTAAAATATATAATGGGCAATGAATTAAAAATACTTATTCTTTGTATACATAAAACTTTTTTCCAACGCAGAAGGAGATACAGACTTTATCATAACTCCTTAACAAGGCTGAGAACCTGTTACTCATTAAGCACCACCCAGAAAGCACGTGTTGCTTAAGGTATGCTACGGCCGCTAGTAACACTACCCCCGCTGGGTCCTCTTAATTTAGCAGGGATCAAGCAGAAGATCCCCAGGGTCAGCTTGCCACCCCCAGACGTATCGTTTGAGAACTTGGAGAACTTTGTGACCACTAACATATTTTACGTGCCCCAGTCACCTTTAGCATACACGGCGTATACATAAAAAATTGACGATATACAATTTTGTTTAATTTCTTTATTTGTTTATTTCTACAGGAACAATTATTTTACATATCTTTCGGTTCGCTAGAAGATTTTAAAATACCAGTGGTAACTTTAAATTTACTCTTAAAAAGGAATTCTATTTAAAATCGGTGAAAATCTTTTTTTTTATTAAGGGATAGATTTTTATAATGTATATTATAAATTGTGGGGCGTATAACCCGCCGAGATATTCATAAATTTCTTTGAGGACTGTATAAATGAAACAGAATTAGGCAGAATTAATTTTTTTTGGTTGATGACCAGTTGAAAATAATATAAATGACTTAATATTACACTGCACTTTTATCAAAAGCGCTGTTTCTGAAGCATTAAATTAAATAGAGCTTTGGTTCGACTTAATGAACTTCGCCTAACATCAGCAATAAATTTTTAACACCTATACAAAGATTCACAGATTCCCAACTAACTACTCTATGCCTCACCTTTTTTCTGTTCCGCCGACATTTCAGCCCGTTTTATAGGATTTCAAGAACAATACATTTCCATTGTTTATTGATTTAAATTTCTTAAAATCACTCAGCTTCTACACATAGGAAATTTCTTTTTTTAAACTGATGTAAACAAAATCGTATTTTTTATTTAAGGAAAGAAGCAAAGTGAGGGCATAACATTCACGAGGTAACGGCAAATATCAGTTAATCTTCTCAAAACAATGGTAGATCAAAACATACCTTTTCCTTTGTATTACAAGAAACAAAGTGATGTGTTGTAAGCAAATATCTGTACTCGCATGGAATAAGGAAATATTTACTTTGAAATAAATTACCTCTATAAGAAAATCTGAAAAAAAAATACTCATTGCCTAGTTGCTATCCTTTAGAAAACGCGTATTGTCTGTTAAAGAGCTCGAAAGACTTTACAAGCAAATTAAACAATCGAGTCGCTTTATACATTATGCATATATTTAACAGCTAAAATTTTTTGCAGGAAAAGTAAACTCAGAGAAAAATGTGTACCATGCAAAAATGGTGTGAATGCTCTCGTTTGTGATAACTAAATTAGCAATAGATTTACGGATGTTGATACCTATTTTTACTGAAATGAGCCAATTTGACTCATACAAGAAAATTTTGCAATTGATTTTGCATTTTGCAAATGTTTTTTGCAAATAAAATAGTTCCAAATTAATTTAAATGAAATGTTTATTATCAAAACATTCATGGTAAACATTATAGTGCAACGTCACCAGGTTCTCTAGGAATTGGCGATAGAGAACCATTAAGGATTCACTATATCAATTCCTTTTAAGCATTATCCTTATTTAACATATAAGAAATGGGTTTCACAAGGAGAGCTATATATACTAATAGAATCAAAATATAGATACAGATTGCTTGGACACGGAGAGAACTGAAAGAAAATATTCAGCTACCATGCTCAGAGATTTATCGCCAAGTTGGCGGGGGTACCCTGTTATTATGTCAAACGACCTTGTAGATTTGTCTCATATATGCACTTATGAGGGAAGTAGGTTAATAGTGGAAAGTCACTAGGTACTCTACGAATTAGCGATAGGGAAACATTAAGGATTCACTATATCTATTTTTTTAAGCATTACCTTATTTAACATATAAGAAGGATCACTGGATACTAATAGAATCAAAATATAGATACATATTGTTTGGACACGGAGAGAACTGAAAGAAAATGTTAAGCTACCAGGCTCAGAGATTTATCGCCAAGTTGGCCTGTTATTATGTCAAACCACCTTGTAGATTAGCTCATATATGCTCTTATGATGGAAATAGATTGATAGTGGAACGCCACTAGATTCAGTATTTTTTAATTTATTAGAATTTGATTTTTCGAAATATTTTCATGTGATTTGTGAAGAAAAATAACTGTGAGATATACTAAATTTTGAAAAATATTTTTTTTTATTTTTGAAGATTTAAATGTTACGTGTTTTTTAATATCTTTGAATCTAAAGTTGTTTTATCAGAAATGTTCTTTTTTTGGGAATATTAAGGTACAGTAGGGAAAGTCTCTACAGTGCCGTATAAAAAAAACCTTAAAACTAAGGCTTCTAAATAAATAATGTAAAAATTTATTTCAAAAACAAAAGTAAAATTTTAAAGAAAACATGTTCCGGAAAAGTTGATGCAAAAATAAAATTTTTACAACTGAGCAACATTTTCGCTTTGAGTCTTTTTACGGCTAAATTTTAATAAAAGGTATTGAAAAATGTGATGTTGTACTGAAGGCGGGGCTCTTTTGTAGACTATTTTCAGAACTGCAAGGTAATATTCGAAAAAGATGTAAAGAAATTCTTCAATATTATTGAATGTTGGGTAATAGCTGAATAGTCAAAGTGCTGGAATTCGGAATTAGGACCTATGGATTTCGAAACTGCTGTTGGCATGAATGACTGTAATCTTTTATTTGTTTCTAATTCAAGATAAATCTAAATCTAATGTAAATATGTTATACAATAATATGCTAAAATAAAATATATATCCGCATTTTTTAGTTGATATATTACATAAGGGAATATCTAAATTACCAAAATGTGCTGTCATTAATAGTATTAAAAATATTAATTTGAACTCTGGTATTTTCAGTATATTAATATAGAGATCGAAGCATTTATATGGTAACACAATAAGGGTTTAGTATAAGTCTTTAAGTATAAGTCTTTTCAAAATAATGAGCTTCCAATAAGACTACGTGTGTAAGTGACTCAAAATGTAAGGTAACAAGAGCTCTAATAAATGAAGACGTTTCACAAGTGAATTAAGTTCCCTTTCTAGAGAAATAAGATTATAACAGCATTTGAAAGACAAAGGTTTTTTTAATAATGTGAAGGCACTTGACTGTTAAGTATTCATCCAGTCAACGCCACGGAAATTGTTACCCATTTTATTATCTGAACTATTACTTATTATTGTTACCCATTTTATTTATAAGCGACCAACATTACTAATGACGCAAACAAACAAAATGGGTCGTCATAGTTTAGACACAGAGACTAAGTGGAACACTCGCAGATTTCGCTAAACACTTTCAGATATATCGTTTTGTGAACTTGGAGTACATTGCAACCACGAACCTATTTTATGTGTTCCAGCCGCTTCGTTACTGAACACGATAGATTTTTGTACGGTTTAAGCCTCGTTCCAGATCCTTGAGTCCTCCTCATTCAAGAGAGTCGTAAGTAGTCAAAGAGGTGATTTTTTTTAAATACGCGACCTAGCCAGTATTTTGTTATCGTATCCTAAAATATAAGCAAGCCAATTCTATTCGTAATCGGTAATAGTACAATACATTTAATCGTAATCCGTACAATACATTAAAATCAGAAGTGAAATACTAGTGTGTGCATACATTTATTTTTTCTTATGCAGCTGAGAACAAAGAGAGAGAACTTTTTGCCAAACACGTCTGCAAAGCTGTTGCTCATTTCACACTACATATAGGTATTAAGAGCACGTGCAGCTTAAGGAGTTCTAAGGACGCGAGTGATATTATTTTTTCTGGGATTACTACAAGCAAGAATATTTTATTCGTAATCGGTAATTGGTACAATACATTTAATCGTAATCGGTACAATACATTATCAGAAGTGAAATAGTATTGTATACTTATAAAGATTTATTTTTTCTTATGCAGCTGAGAACACAGACAGATATCTTTTTGCCAAACACGTTTGCAAAGCTGTTACTCATTTAACACCCTTTGTAGGTATTTATGAGCACGTGAAGCTTAAAGAATTCTAAGAACGAGAGTGATATTGTTCTTGCTGGGATTACTACAATCAAGCCTATTTTATTCGTAATCGGTAATTGTTACAATACATTTAATAGTAATCGGTAAAATACATAAGGAGAAGTGAAATATTATTGTATACGTACAAAGATTTATTTTTTTCTTATGCAGCTGAGAATACAGACAGATATCTTTTTGCCAAATAAGTTTGTACAGCTGTTTGTTACTCATTTAACACCTCTTGTAGGTATTTATGAGCAAGCTTAAGGAATTCTAAGGACGCGAGTGATATTGTTCTTGCTGGGATTACCCCAAACGAACGAATTCTATTCGTAATCGGTAATCGGTGCAATAAATTTAATCATAATAGGTATAATACATTAGAAGGAGAAGTGAAATATTATGATATATTTATATAGATTTATTTTTTCTTATGCAGCTGAGAATATACACAGATACCTTTTTTGCCAAACAAATTTTCAGAGCTGTTACTCATTTAACACCGCTTGTAGGTATTTATGAGCATGAGCAGCTTAAGGAATTCCAAGGACGCGAGGATCATTGTCTTTGCTGTTATTACTACATTTATGCATGGTATATTTAAATTAAATAATGAATGTATAGATATATTTACTCATGAATTTAAGAAAAAATTGAATGAGAGATTTAAATGTACTTTATATCATAAAAGTAAGAAAATATAAAAATGTAATATAGCTATTTAAAAAGAATGAAATCATTTGTAACCTAGAATAAATTGCCAGCCTCTTTTACCCGTGAAAAAAAAGAAGAAAAACCCAAATTTCACTTCTTTCAAATGAAATTTCCAATTAAAATGTAATAGATTCTAGATTCACTCATTATAAAGGTGAACACTTCGATTCTTTTTAAGCTTCGCTCTCCTTTTTTCTTAGATGTGACTTTTTCCCTCTTGTAAACGGAAATTTACATTTTCAAGTTCATTTGAAAGTGTCTGAAGGAAAAGATAAAAACATGAAAGGAGAATAAAAACATTATAAAGTGAGCTAATATCGAAATTCCAAAACAAGGTTTAAGTTATGTAGGTTATGTAGTTAGCTATGTCCCTCCGGCAAAGATGGTATACATTCGGTTTTTTCACTTGTCAGAAAATATGATACGGGTGATCCAAAAGTCAGAACAAACTCTTAAATTGAATAATTCGAACATGAATAAACCCCAAAAGATGTATCTTGCACTAATTGGATGAAAATCCACCTGGGATTTTTGAGACGAATTCCGGCTACCATCAAATACTCATTAATACTGTTAGACTACTTCTGTTGGCTAGAGAAAGAGGGTGTTCTCATTATTTTTTCAACTATCAGTTTCTTACGAGTTGCGATATTGCTTACAAGTCGAATACTGATTACCAGTTAGTTTACAGGTGTTGAAGGGCTTTCTGTCTTTCCACAAGACACGTGGCTAACAAAGCATCACACTGTTTATATCAGTAATCAACATCCTTTGGAAGACATCCTTTGGCAACATCGTTTTGGCAGACACATGTTCCCAAGGAATGTCCAGATCTGCGACTCCAAAATATTTGTAATTTACAGTTTTTTTCATTTTGTTTTGAACACGATAATACTTTTATCAGCTTACATACATAGCATAGTACTAAAATACTGTACTGGCATTTTACTCATTCCTGCCTAACAAAGAGGATATTATTCTCCAATCAGAGCTAGACATTCATTATTCCTGAAGGTTACCATTGTTTTATGCAGATAGTATTTTAAAATATTTAATGCTTTATATAACAGGATGGCACAAAGCTGATAACGCCATCTAGATTTTAAAAAAAATTAGTCGTTGTATATTTTAGTTAAGCTACAAATCCTCCGGTTTTATTTCCAACTAATTGGAATAAGGCTCACCTTTTTATCTTTATTTTCTCTCGAATTATTCTATTGTAATTTTGCCTCGACTTTTGTGTCACCAGAGACATTTACGGTTGTGACTTCTCTGAATGGTTTTATTTATAAAATAGCCAAACATGTCTAATAATACAAAGTGGTATAAAGAATATCAGAAATAAAATATAAGAATATCTTAGTTTAACAAAGTGGCTGACTCAATAGCATATATGAAACAAGAGGATGAGGATTGCTATCGTCCATCGAAATTCTGTCTAGTTAAGTATGAGCAGATTCTTATAGAAATTCTCTTCTTTTACTAACGCTGTTGCAGCTGTGTAAAATTGTAATGCACCAGAGACATTTACGATTGGATTTTATTTATAAAATAAAAGCACATGTCTAATAATACAAAGTGGTATAAAGAATATCAGAAATAAAGTATAAGAATATCTTAGTTTAACAAAGTGGTTGACTTAACAAGCATATATGAAACAAGATAATAAGGTTTCAATCGTCCATTGAAATTCTGTCTTGTTAAATATGAGCAGATTATGACAGAAATTACCTTCTTTTGCCAATATAGTTGCATCTATGTAAGATTGTAATGTTCTAAATACATAGTCAAGCTTTTCTATACTTATTTCATTAAATGCATTTTGAACAACATTCAAATACATAGTTCATCGATTATATTCAAAAAATTGTATGTAGAAAGGATTAATTAGAAGCAAAATCTTGTCATGATGAAACTACTGTAAAAGTTTTGAATTCACTATACCAATTTTTAGGCGTGTCCTGTTTTGGAAACCGCTAGAATGCTAACCTCAAACTGGATGACTTTAGGACCTTGGAAGATTATTCTTACTTTTGGAGACCACGTTTTTCCTCCTTTACCATCTTTTCCTAATATATTTTAAGTTAATTATAAATTAAGCTACCACTATAAATTAAGCTCCACTATAAATTAAGCTACTTATGTTCACTTGACAACAAGTTGCGCTAGGAAACATCACTACTCTTTGTCAACAGTTGAGTAGGCATAGTTTTTTATTACTCTATACGTCTTCCGTACATCTTTCTAGTAATACACATAAATAATGTTACATTTAGCCAACGTAGTGTTATGAATGATTGCGAATACACTATTACAGACGTTCTAGTATTAAAAATGTCACAGGAAATCAGAATCATCAAAAATATCACTTAATATTAGACCCCTTACAGAATTTGAACCCATTTCTCCTGTAGTCTACTGAATGAGTTAGTTTCAGCATCGGGGGAAAAACGCAAAAGCAACGATTTGTACCCCCCACATACACATGTACACACTTTCATGGAAAAGTTACTACATTCTTACTTTTATATTGTGTACATAAATAAAGTGATAATTAGGTTCATTTCTAATTCTTGGAGACCAGTAAGCAAAAATTTATTTTAGTTTGGTTTAATATTGTAGAATTATAGAACTTAGAAATATGACCACTCACAATATATTTTACTGTACATTTTTTATTTATCTCTAGTGCTACTATTTTAGTCTGTTTTTTTTTGGGGGGGGGAGGTTACAACTATTTTATAAATAAGAAGAAAGAGAGATTAACTATTCTTACCTTTGCTAGTTAATTTTGTTAGATTTGTTATTCTTGTTAATTTCTTAATAACTTCAAATTTTTTTAAAGTATACTAATTTTCAGACTGAAGAAGTTTGCAGTAAAAGTCTAATTATCTGTCAATGACGGAACAAAGGTAAAATATTTGAAATGTGAAAAAATTAATACCCGTCAAAATCCCCCAGCCCCCAAAAATGACCTAATGAAGAATCTAAAGCAAAACAGCCCTGTCAAAAATAGTTTATACTATTTAGTTCTAAATATTAGCCTATTTCGTCCAAAATGTTCATAAATATTAATAAAAAAGAGGTGATAGATTAAAAAAAATGCTTACACAGATCTTTTTTAATCAAAATTTTGTGTTTTTATATGATTTTCTTTACGGATAAGTTCTGGATAGATTTCTTTAACAACATCAAACGTTGAACGATGGCTGAATGGTTAATGCACTGGCTTTCAGTATCGGAGTTCGGATCACACTGTGTCATGGATATTCATAGCCGTTTGAAATCGGCTTTAATCAGTAGGTCCTGGTCTCATCACCTTCGTGTTTCAGAAAAGTAGACTGTAGCTCTCCAAACAAAACTAACACCATCAAAAGATTCATTTTAAACCGTAAAATATTTATTAAAAATCTTAGTTTTAGAAATTAATCCAGATGTAAATAGATATTTTAAATACGGTACAGTAATTCAGACATAAAATACATTTGAAGATTAGCTATCTACATGGTATAGTGGCTAGCATGTAGCGCGTCTACCCAATGGACTTTGGTTTTGATGAATGAGTAAAACTTGGATGCTACTCTTGTAGTAGATTTAGGTTAGGTAGCTTGTACAGTTTGGTAGCTTAGATTTTACTCTAAAGTAGCTTTCAGACAGGGAGTAAAGTTGACTGCAGTTAGAGCACTTCCACAATAAAATGCTCAAAATGATTATACCGAATAGATGAATGCTAAACCAAAGTGACTCCTTAAGAAAAAAAAATCAAAGTTATGAAAATTAACATGAAAAAGTCTATAGGTTCTACATCTACATAATCTTTTCTTCTAATTATTTTGACGGATTATGAAATAAGTGAAGGTTTAGTAAACTGTTATTTAGAGATTATTAAAATAACAAGATATAGAATCAATAATAAGTAAGCATTTTTCAAACATTTTATGCCCCAAAGCAATAGTTTCACAAGTTAGTAAAGTAACAACAAAGTACGTGAAGTAGTATAGATTTATAATTCAAGAAAAGCATTACTAATTAGGGAAGTGGGAAATATTAAGTTGAATTAAGTAGTTATTTACTGTATTTCTATCATAAGTACAACACGCGTATATACCAGAAGAGCCAGGATTAAGTATCGAGTAGGAAAAAAGCAGAACAAGGCAGGATTCCATCAATATGCATGAAACATTGGGATTTGTAACACTTCATCCTTGATAAGTTCTACTCATTCTTTTTAGTGCTTGTGAGATAATGAAACGTGGTCAATAACCATGCATATTAACGGAGAAATTAGTATAGATACAGCACCATGAGAAAATCTAAAAAAAAAATTATCACTAGAATTTAGCTATAAAGTAATGGCTGCTCTTATTTGAACGATTCATATCGTTAATTACCATTATTTACTCTTCATTATGAAAGAGAAACGCAAACGATATTGCCAGTATTGCAAGTTAAAAAGTTTCTTTAGTAAATAATTCACGTGAATCAAATGATAAAATCGTAATATGTCTCTAAATAATGAAAAGAGGGTTTTAGCGTGCAACTGAATTTAAAATCACAGAAAAAGAGAAAAAAAAATTGGAAACCTCTTTGCATACTGAAAAATAGAAGGCTTCAAAAGTTCTGTTGGATTCGAAGTGTTTACGCTCAGTCATTCTCGCTTAATTAGCAAAATTCTGAAAAATTAATTTAACTCGATTCCATTATAAAATTTTTCATATCTCTCTGATCGTGCATAAAAACAGTCAAACTTTTTTTTTTCTATCTTTGGTTCGTTCTTGTTTAAAAAGTCATAAAGTCGGAAATCATTCTTTTTAAAATTTCTCTTTTTTTTTCTCTCCAGACGGATTCATAAAATATAAAAATGAAGTGAAATGCTTCGCGCATCCAATTAACTGGAATATTAACCCGCAGGATAAAAAAAAAGAGTGGCTGTATTATCTTTGCAAAAAGAATTAAAAATTCATTTTGAATTTCAATTTAATTCTGATTTTCATAAGTGCCTAGCTAGAAAAAAAAGAATATTGGTTTCAATTTTTTTTTCTTGGTTCTACGAGTGTTGTAGAACGCTTTAAGAAGTGGGATTGTATAGGAAATAGCTGTCGCTCTTCTCTGTAAACAAGTAAATAACTAGGAAATTCTAGACAATAATGCAAATTGTACTTTAGATCTTAAATACTTTGAATTCTTTTGGAAAGCACCAACGATAATTTGCCATGTCTGTGTGCTTACATATATGCTTAGTAATATACATTATATGCAAGCACTGATTGGCTATCTAAAAAAAAGAATGTTTTTAAGCCTAGTAGTATGTGGGTCTTAATGTCTATGGTAGCCTAAATATTCTCAGTCTTTCATAATCGGCTTTAAATAGTAGGTCCCAAATCTAATCAGACTTTGTGTTGTAAAATTTTCAGCGTAACTTTCACAACGAATCAGCTATCTAAACAAGAAATCATAGTGATTACCAATAAATGTCGATGACTCTGGATTTATTTGTAAGGCATCTTTCTTTATTATTGTTACTTCTTTGTTCGTTTATACTCAATGATATATTTTTATTCAGAAAGTTTAATAAATTTGTTTCTATTTGTATGGCATTTTGAAATTTCACATATTTCATTTTAGATTGATAACTGCACGCTACTGTTGACTTTATGTTAAATAGTTTCAACCTATGAAATTATTGTGTATATTGAGAAATATTTTATGTTTTTTTCCACAATGACAATGATAAATGACGAGGAATGCTACTTTGGAACTGGGAAATATCAGTTTGAATTCATTCTCTAGCAAAGATTGTTGCTATTGTTGTCTTATGCCACTTGGTCAAACCAAGCACGATTGAACTAGAAACTCTTTTGTATTAAGGCAAATAGGTGTGCCTTTCGTTTTGACGAGCAACACATGGGTGAAAGTACGACTTTGCTCAAGTGGGTCCTCGTAATTTAGAAGCAGGGACCAAGCAGAAGACCCATAGACTTGGCCTGCCACCCCAGAGGTATTAATTGAGAACTTGAAGGACATTGTGACCATGAACATATTTTACGTGCCCCAGTCACCTTTAATGACCACGGCGGATATTAGGCCGGCTCGGTCTCCGAACCCTCAACCCTCCAGATACGAGAGTGTTACATTTTCCCGACTGAGCTACCGTGACTCTCTAGGAAAGATGATTTCAACCATCAGATTAGATTTGGTTTGGTTTGTTTTGGAGTGCTACGGTCTATTTTTTTGCAACACGAGGGCTAATGAGACCGGGACCTACAGCTTAAAGCCGATTCCGAACGGCTACGAACATTCATGACACTGTGGGATTCGAAGCCACGAACTCCAGTTCCGAAGGTCAGCACCCTAACCAATCGGCCATTGTTCGGCCATCAGATTAGGAGTTATACCGTTAGAAATATCATTTAAACTGTAGGTTGCAAGTATAATTAATCTTGGTTTGATTTAGTTTGGAGCGCTACGGTCTACTTTTTGCAACACGAGGGCTAATGAGACCGGGACCTACTGATTAAAGCCGATTCTGAACGGCTACGAACATCCATGCCACAGTGGGATTCTAACCCACGAACTCTGGTTCCGAAGGCCAGCACACTAACCATTGGGCCATAGTTCGGCATAATTAATCTTGGAGAGCCAATAGGATTATCATATCGTTGACAAGTAACCAACATAAGAAATTACAGAATTTTTGGCAGAAATATTCCCGATGATGACCAAATAGCTAGAATGTTGTGAGTTTGAATTCCATAGTCGGCATGATCGCAAGAAAAATTTAAGTTTTAAGCGACAGATCACAGTCTAATTGATTGTAATGTTGCAGAAGATTTTCAATAAGGTTATCAACAAATTTATGAACTATGCAATAAATGAACTTCTACTTGTATCTAATGTCGTACATTTAAATCTTTTCTTAAAGTACAGGAACAAACCACTAAAAGAAAGAAAACTTTGGAGGGAGAAGTATTTCTTCATACTATGAATAACGATTTCCGTACTATATTGAGATGGTCGCAAGTAATACTTAGTGTGATGAAACTTCATAAATCTGGCAGATCAAGACATTGATTTCCGGGAAAAAAGAGCTTAAAGATTAAAAACTCAATAGCAACTAACCAAGTTAGAGGGAATTGTTTAACACAATATATTAAATAGCCATAATTTATATAACAACTGATTTGGTTGTAAGATTCAAAAGCCATAAAGAAAAAAATAATATAATGAAGTATTTAAAATATTAATATAATAGAATTAAGAAAATGAAAGTGTTAGAATAAATTTAGATTTTATTAGACTAAAAATGAAAAAACACAAAGAATAAAAAAATTCAATTTTACTCTATAAAACCAGTTGTAAAGTGCATAGCTTGAAAGAGAAACATTTTAAGAATTATGTATAAAGTAAAAGAGGGTTTTGTTGCAGCCTTAGAACCTGCAGAGCTACATATTCATCAAAGTGCAAATAAATCCTACATTTTCGAACACTCGAAAACACGATGACGGTGAGAACAGAGCAAAAAAGAATTGATCTACCGTTCTATTTACTCGACAGAACTATCTCTCACATAAATTCCACAAATTCTTTCCCTTTTTACCCAATAACAGACTGATGTTGTATTTATGCCGGTCAGCACTTTGCTCGAGAATTTTTACGAGTTTGTCCCCTCTTTGGAATTCTGCATTGTTATAGGCTTGTACAATCTCCTACGCTTATTTTTTTCAGTCGCTCAAAAATATAGTCTAGATATAATTTTGTCATGATTTCTGTTTATAGAAATGACGTGAAATGCTTAAATTTTCAGTTCTTATTAAAAATTTTGCAAAAGCACTTAGGATTTAACACTAGAATTATGATGGTCTTTGTATACCTAGTATTACGGCGGGTGTCATTTTGACCCCTTGATAAGATATCTGCATATTTCTCTATATGATATAATATATTTGTGAAAAATAAATTATAATAACGCAAATTATGACAACTACAGTTTGTTTTTAAAAACTATACCGACTTTGCAGGTATGTAGGATCAATTAAACGATTTATTACGTTCTCCTAAACTTTGATCACTTGATCTCATTTCATCTTTTCCTAAATAGGGAAATCCGTTTAATAAGTATTTTGTCCTAACATCTAATACTAGCCAAAATTTTATTCCGAATTTATCAAGCATGTTAGGCATATATTGCAAAAAACGGCATCTTGTTTTTGTAGGGAATAGCTGTTCATCAAATGTAATATTTTCATTTGGTTTCTAACAAAGCTTACAGTTTTCTATAAAAGTATTCCACACCGCGGCTTTTAGCGTAAATTTATCCCACTTCAAACGTGAAGACCTTGTTAGTTTATTTTCAAAACGAAGAAATTTCATAACTTCCGGAAACCTATCGCTACTCATAGTTTCATGAAAAAACTTTGGTCCCCATGTCTTGGACCACAAACTAAGAATTGGTAAGCCCTTGTCGGCTAATGCCCCCTTACGTACAACAACGCTATGAATGCTTCCAGTTCTGCTAATAAAATAGTGAAAGAGTCATTATGAAGTTTACATTTGTCTTCAACATCAGTATATAGCCTGCCGTATTTCTATAATCATTTGTTAGGGTTAAAATAAAAATACGATTTTCTTGAAATCTTTACTATTTCGTAAATCACAATGATTTAGGAAAAGTCAAGAAAGGATTAAGATATTTGCAAAAAAATAGAAGAGCTGTCAGAGATAAAATTTCGCTAGGTGTCAAAATGACCCCTTCCGTAATTCTAGTGTTAATTCCCATGTGGCCTTTATAATGCCAATTTTTATATACAAATGAATGCATATTAAAATGCGTATCAATTGCAACAAAATGTGTAAAAATGCATGATTGTTTTTCAGCACCAAATATTAGATTTGAAATGGATAATTACTGGTACAGATTGTTGATTGATGAAAATGGGAAATATACAAATATCACTTCTTGAAATACAAACTTTTTTAAAATAACACATGAAAGTTCTGATTTCTCTTATTCTGTTACTAACAAACTTTTTTTTTGCGTATCCATACGAGATACTTGAAGAGCAAAACTTCAAGTACGACCATACCAGCTACTTTACTTTATACTTTGGCTTTAGATTTCAATAGTCACTTATTTAGTCACATCAGTTACTTTCATTGGCTCTTCGTTCTTAACCCGGAAATATTCTTGCATGCTCTAACATAGTACCCATCGTCTAACTTTGTTTAATATTTATTGATTCACCATGTTGCTGACTTTAAGGTTATAGCTTATGAAGTGGAAGATCAGTTGAGAAATTCTATAAATATATATTTAAATCATTATAGATTCGTGTATGTTAAACCCTGGCCAAACATTTCTGTTAAATTTCATGATAAAGTGAGAAAATTTAAAAATTCTTTTTTATGGTGCATTAACATAGTTATAGACGAGGAAATGCAATATTTAAGAAGTTTAAAGAATACTGTTTCTTCAGGTAAAGATATTTTTAACAAATAAGATAGATGATGAGGAAATTAATAGAAATTATGAATCCTCAATGGAAATTGAAGCGAATGAGGAAATGGAATATGTAGATTTAAATGAATGTGATTATTTTTAAAAAAGATACTATAACAAAATAGATCAAAGAAAAATCCACTTCTAACGTTAGGATATCTTTGAAAAACACTATAACGAAATCTTTTGAAAATACATTCGTTTCAAAATATTAATTCTGTTTCAAAAGCTTGGAATCTACTGATATCTTCTGAAATGATACACAGTTTAGAAAAATATATAAACGTTTTCATTGATTCAATCCAAGAAAGGTTGTTTAGATAAAGATATGTCAATTATAGTAGGAATATAATAAAATATGTGATAATTGCCCGAATAAATAAATTCTTAAACTGACCCATCCGAAGACATTCAACAGCAAACAGACAACCACAATGCCACGACAGTAACCACAACAGCTATAAAGCTGCTGCTGACCTACGAGAGGCCCGTCATGGTCCGATATTAATTTTGTCAAACCCGATAAGGAGCAAACACTACAGACGTAAGCTCTACACTACCAGGAAGAAATGAAGACCCAGATCACTCAAGTAAACCCCAGGCTCGTGAAGCCCGCATGTATATGCGGGCTAAAGGAGGTATAACCCTGAGATTGTCTCTCATTTAGCACTACCCAGAGGACACGTACGGTTTGAGCTCGTTGCCGCTGACGCGAGAAACGTTGTCGTCCTTATTGTCCAAATAAGAAGAAAGATATCAAACTTTGAGTAGTAACCTTCATTGCTCTTATGACTACAACCGTGATCTGTAATCGTTATTTTCTTTCAATGCATCTTTCACGATAGACATTGAGTGTAAGGTAATTAATACCAAGCAATGTTTTACTGATTAATACCACATGGGTATTCAAAATCACCGATAGCTTCTAGTGTATTTGCAGTGAATTAAGTTAAAAAAGTTAACTAAAACCCCATTATCGCTTTTTAAATTTACATGTAAATTGACATGTTAGTTCACGATATAGACTGCATTGTTCATAAAATCAAATAATATAAATGAAGGAAACTATATAAAATTTCTACTTTAAAGATTTTACATGTTAAGGGATCAAATTATTTGAAAGAGTTTTAAAAATGGGAGTTTGACTCTATACAGAATTGAGAGAGATTGAAGTACAGAAAAAGGGAAGTTATTTATAAAATCAAATGTGCTGTATCACTCAGGTTAGTGTAACACTCTTTTCGGTTGGTAAATTTAAATTAAATTTGGTAGAAATATCTTAAAATGTTTGTAGTTTAATATGCGTATAAAGATATAAGGTGCTGCTAGCATCAGATTTTTTTTACTTACTTCTTTGTCCATTCTTTGCTAAGTAAACATTCGAAGAATAAAAATTTATGTTCTTACTGAAATAAGAAATTCATCAACAGAAAATTAGTAAAAGTGAAGTTTACTTATAAATTCTGTTCTTTACAGAAATAATGTTACTTTGATAAAACATCAAGAGGAAGTTTCGAAGTATATGTATGAAGTAATGAGGTTTTTGGTTTTGGTTTGGAGTGCTACGGTCTACTTTTTGCAACACGAGGGCTAATGAGATCAGGATATACAGATTTAAGCCGATTCCGAACGGCTACAAACATCCACGCCACTGTGGGTTTCGAACCCACGAACTCCGGTACCGAAGGCCAGCACCCGAACTAATCGGCCATTGTTCGGCTTGAAGTAGGAAGGGACTGATTCGAACCTTCAGCGAATAGCTCTTATTCGAATTTAATTGTGTGATGAAGAAGGAGCGCCCAGCAGTCGGCGGTAAGATTTTTGGTCTTCTTCTCCCAGACGAGACGGAAGCTGTGAAGATGAATGTATTTATGTGCTGAGATCTAGAAGCCCCTCCACAATATAGTCCACTGTAAGCCATTATCATGGTAACGTGGTCAACAATACTGTGCAGTAGATAAAGAACACTTACTTCGCTCATTTAGTGGCCCAGCGTGTCTCGTGAACCATCATATCAAGGTCACCATCAGGGAGAACGATGTAAAGGTCGATAAAGGCTATAGTGTGGAGGAGGCATTTGTGCATCACCACAATGATTTTTTGATCAATTATCTCCAATGATTTTACTCATTTATATCAAATCTAAAAGTTTTGGAGAATGATATTTTTCACCAATATCCTCAATCTGAGTGAAATCTAGATAAGTCTGTTTGCCATTTAGAAGCCATTTCTGACCAGTAAATAATTTCTTCTTCATTTCCTAAACACAGTGTGTAGTCTATATAAATGTTGTAACTATGTAGGATAATATTCATTCAAGTGTTACGTAATAAGCTTATATATGATGTACTTAATTTCATAATTTTATTAATAAATTATATATTCAAGATGAAACAGTGAAGTATCCTGTTTTTCATAGAAAACTATTCCGGGATGGGTAAGTCATCACTTATATTTCCCTTTTCTTTTATATATTTAAGATAGAGAAACGAGTTCATATAACATAGTACTCGCCACCCAATTTTTCAACAGTTATCAACATTGTAGTGTGCTCGCGGAAAGATAAAGTATAAAGCTTATCATTACCGTAACTTATGTTCTTCCATCTTGCAACATATATTCAGGTGTGAAACAAATGTTACACCATTTATAAAATTAGATTATTTACCAAAGTCTGTTTAGCATTTAGAAGCCATTGCTGCCCAGTTAATAATTTCGTCTGCATTTCCTAAACACAGTGTGTGGTTTATAGAAATGTTGTAACTATGTATGATAATATTCCTTTAAAAGACTTGCGTAATAAGCTTATATATGATGTACTTAATTTCATAATTTTATTAATAAATTATATATTCAAGATGAAACAGTGAAGTATCCTGTTTTTCATAGAAAACTATTCCGGGATGGGTAAGTCATCACTTATATTTCCCTTTTCTTTTATATATTTAAGATAGAGAAACGAGTTCATATAACATAGTACTCGCCACCCAATTTTTCAACAGTTATCAACATTGTAGTGTGCTCGCGGAAAGATAAAGTATAAAGCTTATCATTACCGTAACTTATGTTCTTCCATCTTGCAACATATATTCAGGTGTGAAACAAATATTACACCATTTATAAAATCAGATTATTTACCAAAGTCTGTTTACCATTTAGAAGCCATTTCTGACCAGGAAATATATTCCTCTTCATTTCCTAAACACAGTGTGCGGTCTACAGAAATGTTGTAACTATGTATGATAATATTCATTTAAAAGACTTGCGTAATAAGCTTATATATGATGTACTTAATTTCATAATTTCATTAATAAAATATATATTCAAGATGAAACAGTGAAGTATCTATTTCTTTCCATAGAAAACTATTCCGGAAGGGGTAATTCATCACTTATATTTCCCTTTTTTATGTATATTTAAGATAGAGAAACGAGTTCGTACAACATAGTACTCGCCACCCAATTTTCCAACAGTTATCAACATTGTAGTGTGCTCGCGGAAAGATAAAGTTTAAAGGTTATCATTACCGTAACTTATGTTCTTCCATCTTGCAACATATATTCAGGTGTGAAACAAATATTACACCATTTATAAAATCAGATTATTTACCAAAGTCTGTTTACCATTTAGAAGCCATTTCTGCCCAGTAAATATATTCGTCTTCATTTCCTAAACACAGTGTGCGGTCTACAGAAATGTTGTAACTATGTATGATATTCATTTAAAGACTTGAGTAATAAGCTTTTATATGATGTACTTAATTTCATAATTTCATTAATAAAATATATATTTAAGATGAAACAGTGAAGTATCTTTTTCTTTCCATAGAAAACTATTCCGGAAGGAGTAAGTCATCAATTATTTCCCTTTTATTTTATATATTTAAGATAGAGAAACGAGTTTATACAACAAAGTACTCGCCACCCAATTTTCCAACAGTTATAAACATTGTAGTGTGCTCATGGAAAGATAAAGTATACAGCTTATCATTACCGTAACTTATGTTCTTCCATCTTGCATCATATATTCAGGTGTGAAACAAATATTACACCATTTATGAAATCAGATTATTTACAAAGTCTGTTTACCATTTAGAAGCCATTTCTGCCCAGTAAATATATTCGTCTTCATTTCCTAAACACAGTGTGCGGTCTACAGAAATGTTGTAACTATGTATGATGATATTCATTTAAAAGACTTGAGTAATAAGCTTATATATGATGTACTTAATTTCATAATTTCATTAATAAAATATATATTCAAGATGAAACAGTGAAGTATCTATTTCTTTCCATAGAAAACTATTCCGGAAGGGGTAATTCATCACTTATATTTCCCTTTTTTATGTATATTTAAGATAGAGAAACGAGTTCGTACAACATAGTACTCGCCACCCAATTTTCCAACAGTTATCAACATTGTAGTGTGCTCAAGGAAAGATAAATTATACAGCTTATCATTACCGTAACTTATGTTCTTCCATCTTGCAACATATATTCAGGTGTGAAACAAATATTGCACCATATATAAAATCAGATTATTTATCAAAGTCTGTTTGGCATTTAGAAGCCATTTCTGCCAAGTTAATAATTTCGTCTTCATTTCCTAAACACAGTGTGTGGTCCATAGAAATGTTGTAACTATGTATGATAATATTCATTCAAAAGTCTTGCGTAATAAGCTTATACATGGTGTACTTAATTTCATAATTTCATTAATAAAATATATTTTCAAGATGAAACAGTGAAGTATCCTTTTCTTTCCATAGAGAACTCTTCCGGAAGTGGTAAGTCACCACTTCTATTTCCCTTTTCTTTTATATATTTAAGATAGATAAATGAGTTCATACAACATAGTACTCGCCAGCCAGTTTTCCAACATCAACATTGTAGTGTGCTTGAGGAAAAATAACGTATACAGCTTTTCATTACCGTAACTTATGTTCTTCCTTCTTGCAACAGATATTCAGGTGAGAAACAAATATTGCACCATATATAAAATCAGATTATTTACCAAATTCTTATCAATTATGCAGTGATTTAACAGGAAAATTAATTACAGATTAAAAATAAAGAAATAAATAATATAATCTTTACAATAAAGTGAAAACTTTTTCCTCCGTTGTATTAAATTCCTAACAAATTCTGAATGAATAAATAAAAACAAAACAACGATTTTCGTTTAAAGAATATAGAATTTTGGTGCTTTGATTTTTGTAGTTTTTCATCAAGTTCATTCGTTAACTTTACTCGTTAAAAATATTTTAGCGTAACCTTTTGCTCGTTACAGAACTAGGAATTTTAAAAATTGATGTTTAGATCTTTTAAATTGGAATTTCAATATTTTTTTCTTTTCTTTTATTTATTTTTTTTTGTCGGTGGTGGAGGGGAGGAAGTGAAGTTTAATTAAATTTGGTAAAATCTCAGTTTTTGTTATCATGATTTTATTTACCGTATAATCTTTTTGCTTTTTTCTGGAAAAGCTATCTGTAAGTAAAAAGCCCCAACAATAATAAATAAGTGTACTTACTGCAATGTGATATTCATCAAACAAAACTCTGAAAAAAAAGAGGACTTAAAATTCCTGAAAAGCTTTGAGCGTAATCTTCGATTCATTGCAGACCTATGAATTTTAAAAATTGAGGTTAAGACCTTTTGTTAAGGTATTTAAATAATTTCATTTTACTGTATGGAGAGAGAATAAATTTTTTATGTTTAGCTTTTTATATGATGTTTTTATTTACTTTGCAAGCTTTTTATTTTATTCTTAATACGCTATTTATTAATTTTACAGTGACAGTAATAATAAATATGTTTTTCTTCACCAATTAGATTTTCATCAAATAAAAACCGAAAAAAGCAAAATTTACTGAAAAATTCTATTTTACATACGAATTAGTTTATTGAGAGTATAGTATGATAACAAAAAGATAATCAAGAAGTATTCACCTTTTCATATTTGTAACATAAGTTTTTCCACCTTGCAACAGATATTTGGTTTTGAAAGAAAAACTGGACAAGAAAAATTGTGTAGATGGAGATACATGTAGAGAACTTTTGAGATTTTTTCTCCCCAAGAAAGCTCTCATTAACGTTGTAGAAGATAAATCAAAAAGAGAAACTGAACAGAAGAATTTCTTTATCTTAAATCAGAACAAAAGAAGAAATTAAAAAATGGCGTCTGATAAAAAAAATCGCAGTTTCTACATCATTATTTTATTGTTATTTCTTTGAAACTTTTGCAGTTAAAAATTGAGAAAGATAATTTTTACACAGCATCCGGTTATATTTTCTTTATATAATTACACCCAATGTATCTTTTGAATAACTACGCACACAAACACGAAAAGAACAACTTGTAGAAGTAAGCAATTAACTTATTGGCCTTTTTAAAAAACACAACGAAAGAATATCAGTAAAGAGACAAAAAAAAGAGAAACGAAACTTCTTCAAAAATTATTTTAAATAATGAAATCAATTGAATATAAAAATGAAGCAAATATAAAATTTCGCCCTTTTTTCTTAATGAAAGAAGAATTGAATTTCGTTTGTTTTTGAAAGTATGGATATTAATTTACACGTAATTAAAACACTACCACGCTTTTTACTAAAGCACGTATCCTCTAGAGGTTTAGGTTTAATGTTTCTTTTAAGTAGTTTTGAGTTGAAAAGGAAATAAAATTTCCCGAAACATATTGTTTGTCTGTTGAAAGTTACTGCCTACTCTTGTTAATTTTGCAAGCCATAATTGAGCGGAAAACTTTTTAATTCATCTAATTTACATTTGCGCTTTTGAGAGTGCAGTTCTGCCGAATGCGCTGCAAAGCTGTATATTTTTTTTCTCTCTTCCTTTAGAAAAACTTATGTAATGCAAAGTAATTATTTTGAGCACGGTTTTTAGGTCTAATTTAATGAAGGCATAGGATAAATGGATTGCTCATTTTGAATCAGAATATGCAACAAAATTTCACTTTAATTTAAAAATTAGCCTCCCCGATTCTTCCCAAGCTTTATGCTAATCGAATTAAGATAAGTTTTAACATTTATTACTTATGAAGAATGCAAATTAAGTAATAAAAATGAATTTAAGCTAACTTAAAAACGTGTTTCGAATAATCTCATTAAATTTGCATTTTTGTTATAAAGGTAAAGTAATTATTAAAATATTCAGAATAAATTAACTAATATGAACTTTATATCTTATTTGATTTGCGTACTTAAAGAAATGTAAGTATATACTTCTCAACTTTATATCAAAAGATATACTTCATGCTTATCGAAATAACAATAAGCTGAATTATCATATATCAACAGAAATATTCTTTTTCAGAATGTGAAATTCTGTTCAGACTGGAATAAGAGTGATTTAACCTTACAAAGAAAACATTTGATGTACATTTCTACCAAAATGATTCCCACATTTGAAATTTCTATTGGTTTCATTAATATATTTTATATGTTTTAGAAATATTTCACATCATTTGTTTATCTATGTATCAGACGTAGATAATTTATATCTATCTTTCATTCCATTGAAGATAGATTAAAATATAAAACTACAGATAATACGTACGCTGAGCAAATAGCTTCAAAGCAACAGGGGATGTCGAATTTTACACCAATTAGCTGCTGTTTAGAAACATTTTGAAGTTTATCTGGGACTGTATTTCCTCCCAAATGATGTATTCATCGTTCAGATGAAAAGAAATTTGCCTTACAAATTTTACGAATATTGCCATCGCTTCTATTGGGTGGATCTCATTGCAATTAGTGCTTGATGAAAAATGGTTTTGATCTGGCCAGTACGTTAGCAATTATGCTATTTGTAGTCCTCTCATATGAAAGTAAATATTATATTAAACAGTTTTGACTTTGAGTGAAATAAATTTATTAGTTTGATATTAAAATCATGAATGGGTATTTCTTACAAATAAAGGATTAGCATTTCATGAGTATTCATCATAACATTATATATCTCATTCCTGTAATGGTTACAGATAATTTACATTCCTTTGTTAGTCGATACCAAATAGATTTAAGTAGATATATCATACAGATATGTTACACAGTATACGGGTAAGTACAAAGTAACAGGATCTGTCGTACTTTGTCCAAACTAACTGCTGTTCAGAAATATTTTAAACTTATCTGGTGCGTAACTTCAGTCGATTAATGCCTTCATGCTCTACAAGAAAGAAAATCTTATTAGCTATTATGCTAATAAGATTTAACACTAGATTTACGAACCGAGCAAATATGACTCATTAATAATTTGATATATATATATATATACATATATATATATATATATATATATATATATATATATATATATATATATATATATATTATATATATAATATATATATATATATATATATATATATATATATATATATATATATTTATATATATATATATATATATATATATATATATATATATATATATATATATATATATATATATATATATATAACTTAAATATCACTTTTCAAAAACATACTTTTGTTTTTAGTTAAACTTTTATTCATCTTCCCCGCAGACCCCTTCATTTCTCATTATCAAATGTGGTATACCTATTTTTCCGGTTGTGTGCCAATTTGACTCATAGAATATATATGAAAATAAATAAATATAGTAACTGCTGTGGTGTAGTACATTGCTGTTGTTATTTCAAAGTCATTTATGACCCAAGTTTGCTTTATATCGTCTTTAATTATAGTAAAATACCACTGATCTATATTACAATGTTCAAATATAGAACAAACGACAAGGAAATATGCTAAAAAATAGATATACATAAAAAATTAAAAAGTAAAAGAAGCACTCCACGTGCTACGCCTGAAAAAAAATTGCCAATGTCCAAGAGAAAGCTGCATTCTTTTCCTTCCTTTTTTCTACTCAGACAACCCTATACTTTTTCCATTATCTTGTGCTGATGTGTACGTTGTTCCATTGTCCTTTTTACAATGCGTCCTTTATCGGCTCTGCCCAGAAGGACCGGGACTCCAAGGATGGTCCTGAATCGCCTCCTGGAGACCAATCACAATTCTCCAAAACTTGGTGAAGTTTAAGTGCAACTATTTTCACTGGCCCCACCAAACGCTTCCTGAAGTCACGAAAAAAACTTGGGCATTCAACCCACAACGTGTGAGTGCGGCGAGCAAATTAGTTTCGCAAACTTTATGTCAAACATAGCTGCACTCTCACAGTAATGAATATAGTATAAAGTAAATACAAAGTATAAAATATATAAAGTATAGTATAAAGTAAATATAGAGAAGAAGTCGAGAACACTTCCATTCCAATGACAGAAATTCATGCTACTGACTCACGGAAGAATTGTCAAGTTCAACAATCATGCAAAAGAAACAGATGTAGAAACCATTGTGCTAAATGTAATAGAAATGTTTGCGGAAAATGTGTTTCAAAAACAGATTTTATACGTAAAAAATGTTTTCCGTGAATTTTTTGATAATAAACATTTTATTTAACTTAATTTGGAACTATTTTTTTCCAAAATACTTCAATTTTCTTGTATGAGTCAAATTGGATGGCTTCAGTAAAAATAGGTATATGATCAACATTAGTAAATTTAGTGTTAAAAGATTTTTAAAATATTAAAACTGCTTCTGCGCAGCGGAATCAGAGCTTAAAAATCATAATTTTTATTTAATCGGTACATTATTTAAGGTCTCTTTATACGAACTTAATATGTTATTAACAGTGTTGATATTGTGTAAAATAAATGTTTCCCTTGTTATTAAAACCACAAATGGGTATTTTTGATATGTAACATATTATTTCGCGAGCATTCACTATAGCACTATATATCTCCTGTTCATACAGCAGTCGTAGATAATTTGAGTTTTTAACTGCATAGAATAGAAATTAAAATAGATTGCTAGAGGTAATCCAAACTCGACATTAACTTCTACATAGCAACAGGTATTGGCGTACTCTACACCAACAAACCACCATTTGGAAACATTTTAAAAGTTGTCTGCGACGAAATTTCTTCCTGAACAAGATATTGACCTTCCAAAATAAAAAGAACAGACATAGAGATTTTTAAAATATTGAAACTGCTTCTAGTAGATAGAATCTTTTGAATCTTTCCTTAAGTATTTTGATTTAATCCTTAGATTAGCTATTATGATATTTGATGTCCTTTCATATAGAGGTGAACATGTGACTAGTGAGTTTTGACTTTGTGTAACCAGCCTTACAGATTTTTAGAATATTGAAACTGCATCTACTAGATGTAATATTTTCTTTGGGATCTTGATTTAACCGTTACGTTACCTATTATGATATTTAAAGTCCTTTCATATAGAGGTGAATATGTGACTAGTCAGTTTTGAGTTTGTGTTGCAGGCCTTAGAGATTTTTAGAATATTGCAACTGATTCTACAAGATGTATTCGTTCGAATCATTTTTTGGGATATTTGATTTAACCGTTATGTTAGTCATTATAATATTTGAAGTCCTGTCATATGGAGGTGAATATTGATTAGCCAGTTTTGAGTTTGTGCAAAATAAATTTATTTAGGCTAATCAATCATGAATGGATATTTCTTAATATTAAATAAGCATTAATAACTATTACATACATTCATTATAACTTTATTTCTCTAGGGCTTATTCATACAGGAGACCCAGATAATTTTTCACTCTTCTTGACATCATGCATGTTAAAATGTATACCTATATATATATATATTTCATACACACCTTGAGAAAAGGGGATGCCCTACTATATCCCAGAGAGTATATAACTGATAATTTTTAAAATACTGCTGTTTAGAAGGATTTTAAAACTTATATGTTCTTTCCCAATGACTCATCCCTCTCTAGAGACAAGAAAATCAACTTTGGAGATTTTACGAAAATCGAAACTACTTCTGATTAGGTGGATATAAGTGGAATCAGTGATAGAGAAACGGGATTTTGAATTATGACATTAAAGCCCGAATAATTTCTGCCAAATTTATATTAATATCTTAAAGCTAGCCACTAATGACTGTAGAGAGCAAAATAAATTACATTAAAAAACATTGATAATTAGAGCTCGCCCTCTAAAAGAAAAAAAAAAGAAAAAAATTGCGATATGAGATTTATTTCACGTCTCATTTAAACGTAGTATTGCATAATAAAACTTAATATTAGATAAAGCGATGCATCATGATTTCAGTCGGGGTGAACAAAAATTAAAAATTAAATTTATGTGTGAAAAATCATGAAAGAGTGATCAGAATGATAAAATTATAAATAATAGACGATAATCAAAAATTTGGATTCATTGTTATGAGATTGCCATCTACATTTAGGAAAAGAGAAAAATTGTTCTCGAAGAACATGAAAAATTTATGCTTTATAACTGTAGGCATTGATGGGTTAAACGGTATATCAGTCAACAAGCTATTTATGGTCATTTCGTATGAATGTAATTATACGATTAAGTAATGTTGATTGTGTAAAACATAAAATTATTCCTTTGAAATTATTGATGTGTATTTCATAAAAAATAAGTTCTTGTTGTCTCATGATCAATCATGTAAAGAATAAAACCTTCTTTAATTAACACTATTCATTCCTTTACCATCGAATCAGATGTTAAAATACACTATTTAAAGTATGTAAAATACAATTAAAATTTAAGACATAAAAGTTATGGATAACAAAATGTATTTTTTGAATAAAACTAACTTTTTAAAAAAATATTTAAAACTATTTTGCACAACATTTTCTTTATTAATGAATAGGAAACCACTTTTGGGAGCAATCTACTCTCGGTGACTTCACATTAAAATTTACACGTGATCAAGCGATGAAAGAAACTGTGATTCCGACAATGAACTGACTATCCCAATTTGATACTGTTTATACAAAGAAGTTTTTTTAATGAAGTATTGCAATATAGTGACAATACAGATATAAGTATTTTTTAAACCTATTGTTAAATTAAGATTAATTTTTGTGCATGTTGTAGTCCTGTAACACAGTGAAACAAAGTGTTAATAGCAGTTTTGTCATTATTTTAATCATTATGCCATGCTTTGGCAACAGTTAAGAGAAAAATAAAAATACAATCATACCACTCAGCACACCAAAATATATGAACGAGATCTTAAAAATAAACTATAAAAAACTTAGATACTTCGGGTTCTTAGTTATAAAAAATGACATAAAATATTAAATATTTTTTTAATCTTTATTCAAAACATATTTAAACGATAAGGAAAATACGTTTAAATTCTAATCGTGTGTTTAGGAATTAATATACCTATAAATATCTGAATCTAGAAAATGTAGGAAAATAGAATAAATAAATGTTTGAATTCCATATTATCGAAAGACATAGGGCACTGCCAAATTCGCCAATTCGAATCACCGCCAAACTCGTTATTGAGCCAAGCTGCAATCTAAACGAATGGTGTAGCTGTAATGGTGTGTGACAATATACACTCACTTCCTAAAGTTAAGCAAGAAGATGTAAAATGCAAAATTCCTTGTTCACGTCATATCCTTATACTCTTGCCATCTGGCTCCAGAGCAAATCTTGACTTATCAGTAAACGTGACATTGCCCCACTCAGACACAGTCCAATTGACATGTTCCCGGCACCACTTTCATAGTGCCCCTCTTGATTGGGTGGATAGAAAATCTCAAACTCGAGGTACCCAGGTGAACAGTCCACTTGCATGTAATCTTCAGTGTACATTAGCTGCAGATATCGCCTTAACAATGAACGCTGTAACCATAGATATCACACGTGTGGAGGTCGCTCTTCGATTCCGCTTGGCTAAAATAGCAATATATCGATTTTCCGCGAGGGTTGTAACACTTGGGAGACCATCTACGTGTATTCGGACAACTGTCTGTGTGCTTTTGGAATTGTTTCCATAAACGTGAAATTACAGAATGAAGAACTCCGAAGAAAAGAGTAACATCTGTGATCGACTGTCCTGCTTCAATGTGCCCCACAGCACACCAGCGTTCAGAATCTTCTATTCGTCTTTTGAAAGGCATAGAAGTCTTATGTCTTGAAAACAAATTGTACGAAAAATTTTAAACACCTTCTATCAGCACTTACAATCAACTTCTGTAACCCTTCATAAAACTGGCATTTTATAAGACTGACTTTTTTGAATATTTCTTGACATGAAAGCGCGATTGGCTGTTAACTAACATATTTGCTTACTTCCATCTACCTCTGTGCGAATTACATCCCCTTCAATTCTGATTGGCATCGGGAAATTAGCGTTTTCATCTTCGTGCTAAACTTTTGGAAGTGAGTGTATATGTGATAACATTTTAAAAGAAATAACCAACTTAATTATAAATAAATTCTAAAATAAATCTCTGATGATTCAATACCTAAAATTACAACCTTTGGCGATCTCGAGAACACCAAAATAAGTTTAACTTCTAACTTCTTTAAACCTTTTTCGACTTCTAGTGTGCCCCATGGGATTAATCTTACCACTTTGATTTGCTGACTTCTTTGAGCCTACTACTTCACAATACTGTAGAAGAGAATGTAAAACGTTTTAGCTGGAGAGATTTAAAGATGAGTTGTTTAAATAAATTGAATATGTTTATTTGTAAATTTTTCATTTTCATACATTGCCTACAGTTCCACTATATCCATCCTGGATATCATTTAAATTTGCAATGGGTGTAAAACCTATTAAATTGAAGAGCAGATTGTAGCAAATTTTGTAGGCATTCTGCATAGTCTTTTAAAAGTCAACTTGAATATAGTACGGTATACAGATTGTTTTACTATAATTCATACTATACATATTCCTTGTACTACCATTATAGTATACATAATTTTTAAAAATTTGATTGTATTATGTTTCACAAGTTTGCATATTCTAAACAGTTTGCATGTTCTAAAATGGTCAAAATAAATTTCGTTTCTCAAGCTAACAGTGTCATCTGAGTAAACCTCAAGTACTGACATCTAGCGGTGATTGGAAAAGTTAATATCGTTATCCTGAGAATTTTCATAATATAGATGTTTCATTTCACATAGGAATTTCGCAAGATAATAATATTGCCTTCACACTGTATCGCTCCCTCTAGGGGCCCATCTTTAGGCGTGTACGAGATTCAAGCACCCGGGGTACCTGAGTGATCTTTTCCCAGCGTTCTTCCTGGTAGTCTTGAGCTTACCTTTGTAGAGTTTTCTTCTTACTGAGTTGGACTACATTAACCCCTTCCCTGTTTTGCCCTTACGCAGTACGGGCACAGCTTTCGGGCCTTTATTGATTTGCCCGTACGGCGTACGGGAATCTTCTATTTCGTTTGCACTGTTTCGGTCTTTTTTTTTCCAATTTTAGTAGAAACTATTCGCATAGATGTCAAGTAAATAATAGTTGTAGTTTATTGTACTTTCTACTGTGATTGGTTCAAAAGTGCGGGCTTTTTTGCATGTTTTGTATCAGAAGATGAATTGTTATCTTTCAGTGTATAGCTTTTCCGTTATATTTTTCTAAGCACTTAATAATTTTATTGATGAAAGAGTTGAATAATATATTTTTACTTTTAAACAAGGGATAATTCAGAGAGTATGGAGCTAATTTCATGTGATTCGAATTGTGACTCGGAATCAGAATTGAAATATCTATAAATGATAGTAGCGAAAGTTTACTAGATGACCTGAATAGTAGTGAGTTTGATAGTAGTACAGATGGAATCAGTCAAGCAAGACGAGTTTTTTAAGTTAATTGTGATAATCCTTCGGATCCGCCTCCTAGATTTGCTTTCACTAGAATTCCAAAAATTAACTTGGATATCGATGAGACTAAAGGTAAACTTCAGTTCTATGATGCTTTCATAGAAAGAAAAGAAGTTGTAATAAATGCTTAAAAATATTACAAATGTTAATTTTAACAACATATCTTTACTTAAAAATGTAAAATGAACAAAAAAAATGCAATAAAAAAATGTGACATTTTTTTTTGACCGGAAAAAAAATGAAACTGTCGAAGGCTAATCTTCGAGCCATGACCAACCTCTCTCATGTTATCGTGGCATGGTAACCTTATCCCTTTAACCGGACAGCGGTTTCACGGCGAAACCTCTTGTTAAACATTTTTTTCTCTAATTTTTGGAGATACATGAATGCTTTTTTATCGATTTTTTTATTTTTTTAATATTTAAAATTTACAATAGATGATAGTACTGCATTCACTTTATTTTTTCTTTTAAAATATATATTTTTTTACTTGTTGTAACTTGAAAGCTAGTAATTCGATTTTTTTTTTTACTTATGATTCCAAACCAAAATATCTATTCAAACAATTATTGTGGAACTATTTATTTATTATACTTTTTAAGAACACTTATTTACTGTTCTTAGAATATAAATAAAATTTTAAAAAGTATTGTGTTCACATGTACAATGTTTTTGTCAGTTCACCCCCTCAATCCCTCCTATGGTAAGAATTAAAAAAATATTTAAAACATTTTGCATTTATAAAACTTATAGAAAATATTATAAACTAATTTCATTAATTTCCAAAGAATTTATGTAGGTGACCTTTAAAGGGTTGTGGGTCGCTGCTGTAATGACGGGATCAGTTGCAAGTTGCTGCTGTGTGGCCAAAAAGTCTGTGTCATCGTAAAATTAATTCTCATACACTGTATCGGCAATAATAAAGTAGAAAACATTCAAACGTATTCTCTTTCAAGAATATATTTTTATTTATTTTATTTTTTAAACGAAATTTAAAAAGTATTATTTCAACTCCATGTCAATCTCTTTGTTGTATTACTTTTAAGCCCAAGTACAGCAATCTAGTGGCGCCCACCAACATTAATATTTGTTATAAACAGAGTTTTCGTTTTATAGGGTTAAGATTGCTATGGAAAATGAAGGTGCCTAAGTACTGTACTTTTAAGGTGCATTTTGCTTGAGTACAGTCTAGCACCAACATTAATATTTGTTATAAACAGAGTTGTTTTATAGGGTTAAGATTGCAATGAAAAATGAAGATGCCTAATAACTGTACTTTTAAGCTTTGAAGTGCAGATAAGTGGAGCCCATCAACATTAATATTTGCTATAAACAGTTTTCGATTTATAGGGTTAAGATTGCAACGAAAACTGAAGATGCCCAACTACTGTACTTTTAAGGTATACTTTTAAGCCTAAGTACAGCGATTTAGAGGATCCCACTACCATTAATGTTTGTTATAAAAAGAGTTTTCGTTTTATAAGGTTAGGATTGCAATGGAAAATGAAGGTACACAACTAAATTTTACAACAGTCACAAATATAAATTTCTATATTTTACATCTAATAGTTTTAGAGTAATGCAAAATGCGTAATAATGCATGGAATCAAGCTAAAGCTAGTGAAAATGGATTTAGGACAGTAAATCGTTCAGTTTTACTCGCATATAGAAATCATTGAAACTAATAAAAATAAATCCAGGCTTGGTAAAAATGTGTATTTCCCCTGAAATCTGCAAAACCAAAATTTTCGCTAATATAAAATTCACGTTTACAAAAGTCTCGTTGTAATGTCTAGACGGAATTAAAATTGAGGCTCTTATGAATTACACTTAATACAACAGAAAAAAAAAGAATTTCTGCACAATTTACAAAGCGGTTTTAAGCATAATAAAGGATTTAAACTTGATAATTGATTTTAATATAATTAGGTTCCTATAATAATTAACGGTGTAAGTAGGGCCTGGTTATCCTGTAAGCTCTTGAAGCAAATGCCCTAGACATGAAATGTTTCAGGGAACTAAAACTTATAGAGTAAGACTTTTTTAAGGGATAATATGACTAGCATAATAGATGGCAATGCTAGTCATATTTTACAACCTTTTGCCATCAGGTTAGTAAATGTACTTTTACTTATATTTGTTTGTGTTCATTTAAATTTTATATTAAAAAATAATTTTATATTTGTAATAATGAAAACATCAGAAGGAAAACAATATTTAAAATCTGTTTCCTAATTTGATGTTATAATATTTAGATAAACGTGACTACGTTATTAGCTCGTAATTACAAAATGGCGGCGAGAGTTTAGGTTGGTTGGTTGATAAGTATTTATTAGTCAAAATTATTTATTAGCTAATTAGTATTATTATTAGTAGTCAGTATGTAGTAGTATTTATTAGTCAAAATCCTAAGAATACTGTATCAACAAATTGTATAAAAATAATGTCATAATCAAAAAAATATATTTAAAATGTCATAAAACAAAGTAAAAAGTTATCTATATAAAAAAAATATTATTTGATAAAATGTAGATAAAAAAACATTTAAATCAATACGTTATTAGAGGTTGATAAGGAAACATGAGTGAAAATGAAAATTTAAAATAGAAACTAAAAAATTAATTATCACATAAATTAGAAAGCCAGTATTACGAAGGAAGGAAAATAAGCCTGGATGTGGCGTTAACTCGATGATTGTTTTAAGATGAACTTTTAAAATACTTTACGTACATAAACGTAAAATACTAGTTGGTTTAAATGTGTGTGACTGCTTAAGATGTTTTGTAAAAATATATTGGTTTTAATAGCAAGAGAGTGCTTGTGTATGTAGAAACCCATAGTAAAGTTTTGTGTCACGTCATATTAGTATGCATAAAAAATATAAATTTTATATGTTCTTTTTACAATATATTTAGCAACTTTTATGTTTTTAACAAAATTTGATACATGTTATAAATTCTGTTATAATAGATCTTTGTTAAATGTTTATAAGATTGCAAGGCAAAAGATTGGCAATTTTATGTTTTTTTTACACAAAATTTGGAAAACTTTATGTTCCTTTTCACATATTTGATGACATGTTATAAGACTTCTAAAATGCTAAGATTTTGTTGAATTATCAAGGATTGGCAAGGCAAGTAAGATTGGCGCAATTTTATATGTTTCTTTTTACAACAAATTTGGAAACTTTGTATGTTCCTTTTCACAACATATTTGATGACATGTTATTCCAAGGCTTCTGCCATTTAGAATGCACAAGATCTTTGTTGCAATGTTTCAAGTCAAGATAAGGAAAACCAGTCTTAAGATAGTTATTTGCAGATTTGACAAAAGGAGGAACTCAGATAAAAATTAACCAGAATTCCAGAATGGAAGTTAGGTTAATTTTTAATGAAAGAATTTAAAAATAAGTAGTATATAGGACCATAAGATGATAAAAATAAATAGGAAGAGGAACTCACAAACTGGACAGTCACCTGGGAACAAAAGTATTTTAACTTAACCTGAGTATAAACAAAATTATTTGCAGAACAGATATTTCCTTCTTAATATTAGAAGCCGGATAGTTTTTGGATTTAAAGAGCGAGCTATTAAACTGGAATCAACTAAATGCCTTGGATAAATCTTTGAAAGTTTTCTATTTTTGCCAAATTTGTGTGCTTACTATTTCTGTTAAATGCTTAGTAAAATGTGTTCACATTATGAAAATGTAATGGGAAAATAATATTTTGTTCATATGCAAATTACAAAATGCAGAATACAATTTTGTATTAAAATGCGGTTAAACTTCATAAATAGATAAATTAATAATATTACTTGTGAATATCCTCCTTCAGATTTATTTAATTTATATACATAAAAAATTCAATGAATTTCTAAATATGAATATTACATTAAGTTTATTCCTTGGGAATTATGAAACTTAACCAAACACGAAATTACTGGATTTCCAGACTTCCAAAATTAAAAAAAGAATCCTCAAAGTCATAACTATTTGGATTTTATGGTAAGGAATTGAGATATAATGTTTACAATTAGTTTAATATTTATAAGCTCATTTATAGAATTATTTAAAAATTCATTTCGTATATGTGTAGAAGCATTTTCGAGAGGTTCTTCCTCGCGTGGTTTAATGACACGAAACGAGTGTGCAATTTCGAGAGATATTTAAGTATTCGAGTCAAAAGTAGAGAGGAATTTCGGAAAAGAATTAACATAATTGTCAAGGCATAAATTAATGTACATTAAGTGCTTCTTAAAAGCCTCTAGAATTAAAAAAAAGACTGCAGCCAATTATGTGAAGCTTAGAGATATTAGTATATTCATACATTGCTACGAAACTACTATCTTCACTAGCATTTTTTTAAATTCTTAATAACAAGCATGCAATAAAGGTTTCTTACATGTGGATTCTTAAACGATCGTTTATTTATGCTCTATAGAGAACTTGAAGAGTTGTTTCTCATTGAAGAACATAAAGTTTTGATTTTACATGTTTAATATTTCTTTGACAATATACTTTATAGTTGTTCTATAAATTTTATGTGATCATTATAATGCATAACATGTCTTTAGTAATTAAATCTAAGATATACTGACATTTAATCTTCTTTTATGCAAAAAATAGAAAATTTGGAAATTATTTGTTTCTTTACAACACAAAAAATTTATATTTTTTCACAAGTATTGTTTAGTTACCATTTAGACAAACTACAGTCATGTGAATGCACAAGATTTCGACTGTGAATGTTTCTTGTATACAAAAACAAAAGTGAGGACTTGCGTTTTTAACAACAAATTCGTGGAATGAATTGATAAATTTTACATGTATTTTTAAAAACACTGATTTTATAAAAATTTGCTAAAAAGAGACTACATTCTAATAAGAATACACTTTGATTTTTTAAATGAATTAAAAATAAATATTTTTAGTTTCTATTTGATTTAGGAGATTATGTTTTTTACTATTTTGGTTTGTAAAAATTTTGAATTGTAGACATATTAAAAAAAATGCAGAAAAAGGATAATATGTTTGAATAAAAAAATATACAATTTTTCTGAAAGAGCCTATTTTGAAGGTTATAAAAATGTGTAAATTAAAAAATTAATACCATAATATTCGGAAGCAAAAAGGATTTACTTTGTTTCTAGCATAAAAAAAAAAATATAGCAATGTGTATGTATTTCTGAAATATTTGAATTATAAAACTAAATGTGTACCTAAATTAATAATTAATATAACAAACAGGATTACTGTTTTTTCCAATAAAAAGAAATAAGCAATTATGTTCTGAAAGATATTTGAAGGTTATAAACTAAATGATAAAAATTTATACATTTATATCGGAAGCAAACAGGATTTACATCGTTGTTTCTAGCAATAAAAAAAGGTATTTCAAGTGTGTATGTTCTGAAAGAGTACTTTGAAGGTTATAATAATTGTGTCATTAATACATTGGAATTATCGGAAGCAAAAGGATTTACATCGTTGTTTTAGCAATAAAAGAAAGTATAGCAGTGTGTATTCTGAAAGAGCCTATTTGAATTATAAACTAAATGTGTATAAAATTAATACCATTGGAATCATCGGACAAAACAGGATTTTACATCGTTGTTTTAGCAATAAAAAGAAATATACAAGTGTGATGTTCTAAAGAGCCTATTTGAATTATAAATAAATGTGTTTCTAAAAATTAATACATTATACCATCGAACAAAACAGGATTTACATGTTGTTTCTAGCAATAAAAGAATATAGCATTGTATGTTCTAAAGATATTTGAGGTTATATAAATGTGTACTAAAAATAATACGGAATACCATCGGAAGACCCAAAACAGGATTTACATTGTTTTCTAGCAATAAAAGAAAGGTATAGCATGTTTTTCTGAAAGAGCTATTTGTTATAACAAATGTGTATAAAAATTAATACCATTGAATCATCAAGACAAAACAGGATTTACATCTTGTTTCTAGCAATAAAAAGAAATATAGCAAGTGTGTATGTTCTGAAAGAGCACTTTGAAGGTATAAACTAAATGTGTACCTAAAAATTTTACCATTGAATACCATCGGAAGACCCCAAAACAGGATTTACATCGTTGTTTCTAGCAATAAAAAGAAGGTATAGCAAGTGTGTATGTTCTGAAAGAGCCTACTTTGAAGGTTATAAACTAAATGTGTACTAAAAATTAATACCATTGGAATACCATCGGAAGACCCCAAAACAGGATTTACATCGTTGTTTCTAGCAATAAAAAGAAAGGTATAGCAAGTGTGTATGTTCTGAAAGAGCCTACTTTGAAGGTTATAAACTAAATGTGTACCTAAAAATTAATACCATTGGAATACCATCGGAAGACCCCAAAACAGGATTTACATCGTTGTTTCTAGCAATAAAAAGAAAGGTATAGCAAGTGTGTATGTTCTGAAAGAGCCTACTTTGAAGGTTATAAACTAAATGTGTACCTAAAAATTAATACCATTGGAATACCATCGGAAGACCCCAAAACAGGATTTACATCGTTGTTTCTAGCAATAAAAAGAAAGGTATAGCAAGTGTGTATGTTCTGAAAGAGCCTACTTTGAAGGTTATAAACTAAATGTGTACCTAAAAATTAATACCATTGGAATACCATCGGAAGACCCCAAAAACAGGATTTACATCGTTGTTTCTAGCAATAAAAAGAAAGGTATAGCAAGTGTGTATGTTCTGAAAGAGCCTACTTTGAAGGTTATAAACTAAATGTGTACCTAAAAATTAATACCATTGGAATACCATCGGAAGACCCCAAAACAGGATTTACATCGTTGTTTCTAGCAATAAAAAGAAAGGTATAGCAAGTGTGTATGTTCTGAAAGAGCCTACTTTGAAGGTTATAAACTAAATGTGTACCTAAAAATTAATACCATTGGAATACCATCGGAAGACCCCAAAACAGGATTTACATCGATGTTTTTAGTAATAAAAAGAAAGGTATAGCAAGTGTGTATGTTCTGAAAGAGCCTACTTTGAAGGTTATAAACTAAATGTGTACCTAAAAATTAATACCATTGGAATACCATCGGAAGACCCCAAAACAGGATTTACATCGTTGTTTTTAGCAATAACAAGAAAGGTATAGCAAGTGTGTATGTTCTGAAAGAGCCTACTTTGAAGGTTATAAACTGTGTACCTAAATATAGTGGTAGTGCAAAGTAAAAGTGAAATTCTGGGAACTTTTTGCTCACCCCAAGTATTTTTATGGGTGTTTACAGATAGTGTTGTAAAATTATTTCTTATTTTCTAAGGCAGTAGTTGAATTAAAATGAACATACATTCAGTTTTATACTAAATATATTGCAGTGCTGCAATGTATGGTGTACACAATATAATGTGTTAAGTATTTACTGAATTCATAATTTAAATTTGTAATGTTTTAAAAATTTAATCTATCTGAATATATATTTAAATATCATAAAAAGCGGAAATCTATGTAAAAAGTTTTACCTAGAAAGGTTAACAGAGGAAAAGAAAAAATAAAACAGAAGAGTTTGGTTTTTTGCAATGTGCGATGCACTAAATGCATATTTCTAAATATTTAACTTTTTTAGATCAATTTACCCCAATATGAGCTTGACAAAGAGCATTATAAAAATAAACTTGCAATATCTGTAATATAAAAAATGAGAGAGGAAAACACATGATGGAATTGTGAGAGCTCTGCTTAACAATTGTCTTCAGTTGTACATACATAACAATGAGAGATTTTTGTGTCAAATGTATGTACTGAACCATAAAATTTTTTACTTTAATCTACATTAATAAGTTCTTAATAAGGATCATTATTAAAATAAAATGGAAATATTAGTAAGATAATAAATGAGAAAAATAAACAGATGAAAAACAAAAATAAAATAAAGAAATCTCTTACATTTGTTGAAAACCTTTCTTAATTATGTATACACATGACACTGTGAAATATACGTGCCAATGTATGCAACTAAATATGTATATTTTTAACTTTAATGTACCCAGATATGTACTTCATAAGGAACAATATTTAAACAAACACAGAAAATCTTTGCACAAAAATAATTAGCAAGAGAGGTCAACACATGAAAAGCAAAATTAAAATAAATAAAACTTTACTTTTTTCTTTTAGAAGGACACTATCAAAATTTTTGTTTGCATTTCGTGAAAGAGAGATAAAAATAGCTTTTTAAATGTTTCTGAAAAGAAAAGAGAATTAACTCTTTAACATTTTCACCAAACATTTACAGATACAGTGAATATTGCAAAGCGTTTGTGTAAAGTATAAAGACTTTAAGTAATGAATTTCTGTGTTAAATTACTTTGAAGTATAACTAAATAAATGATAGCATAAATTTCCTAATAAAATTCAGTTTTTTAAAATTATTTTTTTAATTTTTACAATGAGCATTTATTAATTTTTTATGTTTACTTTAATACTACTTCAAAATATGATTTTCAGAAATTAAGTGTTAATTAAGTATAAAGTTTGAGTAATGAGTTTGTAGAAACATATGCGTCGAAGTATAACTATATAAATAATATTTTAAAACTTATTAAAAATAAAATTTTTTGAAACAGAATTTAATATTTTGAAATTATTTTTTTTAATTTTTACAATGTTCTTCGAACCAAAATATACTTATAATATATTTATTTTATATTTTTCTTTATAATTTCGTTAGCGCACTTGGTATAGAAAAACTTAAGTTATCACATTTCAAACTACAGTAGAAAAATTCTGTCTTTTTCCATTATGCACCGTCTATAAGCGAAGATTTTCCAACCCATATATTTTCTAAAAGGCAGAAAAGTCAGGATTCCCCTATTCTGTTGGAAATGAAAGTGTTTCATCGAATAAAAAATATTATGGTTGGATTTCTATTTATAGAGCTTTATTGCGCCTGTAGTTTGTCGGTCCTCTTATAAAGAAACCAAGTCTGGGAATTTCATTTTCCGTGTATGGACTTTCCCCACGGATTCCGCAAATGGATGGATTGATCTTTGATAGAAATATACTATGGAAATCTTCACATAACAAGTTTCTTAGAGACACTCTCGATCAGTTGAGTTGTTAAGGGGTAGATCTCCAGTCTTGTAACATCTTCACTATATAAGACTTTATTCAATTCATATATATATATATATGCATAAATATATATGTATACATACATCTATATATATACATACATCTATACATACACACACACACACACATATATATATATATATATGTATACATACATCTATGCATATACATATATATAAATATATATATATATATACATATGTATACATACATACATATATACATAATACCCACATATACATATAATATAATAAGACGGACTTCATGATGGGTGGTTGAAGTCATGGTCTATAAAAATGACACCGTTTTAGTTAAAGACCTTTATTAACAGATCATTTAAGGACGGGTTCTAACTTCATTGTAGGGACAGGGCTTGCTGCGTAGTTATCTATCATGAAGTTAGAAGTAAAAGGCCCTTAACACCTGGGTCAAAGTCTCAGTCAAAATCTGTGGAAAAATCTGTAGAAGAATCGGCCTCCGATAGCGTGCATCTTCTTTTTGTTTGGAATTTTCCTAAATTGTCCACCAGGGCAATTACAATAGAGAGTTACAATAGGTCAGACCCTTTCTTTGAGGGCTTAAACTGTAGCCCCAGTGGTCAATTTAGGTTAGGGGTTAAAAAGGGGAAAACAAAAGGATGCCGGAATTTTTGCTCTTGATTTAAGATTTGAAAACCCATGAGAATTTTCTTTGATTCTCTTAAGGGTTTTATAGAAAATGCTTACATTAGCTTCCTGATCCAGTTTACTTTT
>CM063505.1:152179914-152182414 GCA_032207245.1 Pardosa pseudoannulata
GAGTTGATCAGGTGTTGTGCAGCGGTCTATGCAATATTACACTTATGCAGACAGGGAAGTTTCTAGTACCATTGAAAAACATGTGGAATTTGTAATGTCAGCCTGCCTAATAATCAGTCGAGCCTACTCAATTTGGTTACTTCTGTAGTCCCAAAAATCTTTTAAGCACCAGGAGCCTCACTAGAGTAATATGTATGGGAAGGTGGTTGCTTCCAAAAGATGTATAGAAGCTTTATTTCTTGAATACAGTTCAAAGTACATCAGAGGATCACTAATGATCTGATTCATGGTAGCGTCGTTACCGGCCCATTCATTATATTTTAAATTCATATGGAACGAAATCCATTGTAAATGATGGATACTAGAATTAGACAAGGTCTTAAGTTTTTCCATAATCCTAGTTCCCTTTTAATCCCTAACAAGTATCCAAATTTTTAGGTATTGTATTTGATTTCGGCTGACCGAAAGGATCCAGATTTCTCCAGGCTAATGTGCCTCTGTACCACAATCCAGAGATATGTCAGTTGTGGTTAATATAGAACTAAAATTAACTTACTATTTGTACTGTCTGGAGCGAGTGAAAGCACTTTTCTTTACATGGAACTAAAGCATCCGAGGTATTTAATTCCCTCCTGTAATTGGCGCTGGTATTGGGAAAGTAATAAACTTACGAATGCATAAAACAAACGAATTATTCCTTCACCGTAATGATGATCGTAGTAGAAATACAAAGAACTATCTGTTTAGAAGCCTAGATATGAATTTGGCTTTACTGCAAATTCTTATTTTCCTCTCCAAAATTACCCAGCGGCGTCGTAGCAATACATCCGTTAAGGATTCACTGGTTTTCAGTGAAAACTATTGAAACGTAAGTGAAATGTGACGAATTTTTCTTCAATAACCTTATATTTTACATAAAGAAATGAATGAAATGAAAACTCTTGTGTTGTTAAGCTGCTCCGGCACTTCTTTTTTGACCCATATATTCGTTTATATTTGAAGCCAAACTAGCCAGTGTATAATACATTTTGATATATGTAATGGATATTTTTGACCAACAACAAACTTTGAGTATCATTCATATTGGATAATTGTTGCTGTCTTTGAAAGGAAACATAAAAATTTGTAGATAAAAATGATGAGCTGACTTAAGCTATATATCCTTTGGTACTCTCCCGCCAAAATATTTTATAATATCTCATATAGTAGTATGAGCAGACAAGTGAGCCAGCCAATCAGAGTATTAAGAGTTTGTCATGTGGATGACATGAAATTAAGTTGCGAAAAGAAGTACTTAATATATGAGCTAAGTAGAAAGTAATGTAGGTGCTCGCGGGGTTGTTAGAGGTCATAACAACAATCGAAAGAAACACAAAGGTATTTCACCAAAGTTTGTAATTTCAGATATATCATCGCCAGAAATTTATTTTAAAATACATTTAATTAAGTTGGATAATTTGATTAAAATATTATTACATGCATATACATATATAATGTAAGTGTGTGTATTTTGTGAAAGCATATAAAAACCCTTGACATATTCCTGATTTTAAGACCAGAACTAACTTTAGCAGTATTTCTTAAATGCCTTAAATTCATGGAAAATAAACCAATTGGTGTATTGGTAGAAAATATGTTATTTGAATTTTTTTCGTTTCCTCCAAAGATCAATCTTTCCATTTGTGAAATCAGTGGAGAAAGTCAATACACGGAGAATGAAATTTCCAGACTAGGTGTCTTTATAAGCGGCCGACAAACTGCAGACGCAATAAAATTCGACAAACAGAAATCTAACCATAATATTTTTTCTCCCGGTGAAAGGCTTTCATTTCCAAAAGAATAGCGAAATCTTTCCTTCTGCACCTTTCCGAAAACGTATGGGTGGGAAAATTCTTCTTCACCTGTAGAAATGGAGAAGACAGAATTTTAGCAGAAATATTTCCTTATGTTTAATGGCAGTTTTAATTTTAGGCTATTTACTTTTAAGAAAGAGCTGTTACATTACAAATATTATAGGATATTTAACTGATTTTACATTGTGTTTTCTACAATGGGGAATATAATTAGCTCTATTTCAAAAGTTGAAATTGTATTAAAGGGACTGCGCTTTTTGAAGTCAAAAGTGTTTTTGTAGCTAAAGTTTAAAGTCTAATTTTGTATTTACATATTTTTACTGTAATAAATATTATATATGCATTATGCGGCAACCCATGTTAAAAGCATAATCAACTTTGAATGTTCGAGTAGGAGATTTTAATACTGAAAGTATTCCCTTCAAATGATCAAAAAATGGTTACGTAATAATTTGGCTAATCTGCGAAAATATGCTAGAATTTTTATAATGAACAAATACACTTACATACATATACATATATACAAATATAAACTTCTATATATGTCTATGTATTTATACTATATATATATATATATATATATATATATATATATATATATATATATATATATATATATATATATATATATATATATATATATATAT
>CM063505.1:152184914-152194914 GCA_032207245.1 Pardosa pseudoannulata
GAATAGGCCAAAAGGTTGACACAAGAAAAGGTCGATGGATAATGACTTGATGGTCTTAAAAACTTTAGAGATCTCCAACTGGAAAATTAAAGTCAAGGACAGAGTTACCAGGAGAAACATTTTGTTGCCGGGGATAGATATTCCGTATTATTGTGTTTTTACAATATGTGTAGAAGATATCACTAATCATAGAATTTTTAGAGTGTAGACTCACTATTTCCGTAACCACTCAGCTTATAAAGTTTGTTAAACGCTATACTTGTTTTTTCATTTGAAGAAAAAAAATGAGTACACGAAAGGTCTTCGTTTAATTTTTTTTTAAATTTTGGAAACTCAAGTAGTTATGAAGCAAAATAAACATTTTCTTATACAAATTTACAATTTCTTTTACCTTTAGCTCTTAATTAGTAGCTTTAGCTCAGAGGATAAATAAAATTAGAATCACTTACCCAATGAATGCGAAAAGATTTGTAATACAACTTAATAGTAACTTAAAAATATAAATTTACCTAATTCAAATCAATATAAAATGTTTTGCCGTAATTAAACAGTAGATGAGACGAAGAATATATATATTTTCCTGCAAATGAGAAAGAAAACTTAACAAGTATCTGAAATGAAAATCTCTTTATTTATTAGTCAACACTTGGTTGACAAAATGAAGAACAAACTATTATACTGAGCTACTTTTTCTTTTATACTGCAGTGGAATATTTTGGAATTCAGTTTCTCTAAAGCAAAGAAAATTTTAGTAACTTCTAGAGCTAACAGATTGACAAAAGCAATTAAATTGAAAAAAGATTCTGCAGTGCTTTTATAGGTATTTCAACAGTTATAATGTCTCACAAAAAGAACTTGGTGCGATATTCCCTTCAACACTGAAGTCTCTGCAATAATTGATATTAAACAAAAATATAGAACTTACATTATTTCATAATAGTTTTTTTCCACCATTTCCTTTTTCGTTCTAAGTGGTTTAATTCAGTGGTTCTTAACCTATGGGTTGCGACCCAAAATTGGGTCGCGAAGCATATTTCTTGGGTCGCGCTGAGTCGAACCAAAAAAGTTAGTAATACACCAAATAATAAGTAATACCAACACCTCCTAGAACAAGTTAAATCCTGAAATAGATATAAGGTGCTCCTTGACAAGCATTCAACCGAGGTTTGAAGATCTTTCAAAATGTATTCAAGCATAAGGTTCTCATTAAAACTGTATGACTTGCATTTAAAATTTAAAAAACTTAACATATGTATCGATATTTCTTTTTTTTTAGGAATAAGTTAAAATGTCAATTATTTTCAAAAAGTTATAAATATATTTTAATTTGGTCAATAAAAACTATTATAAACACTTGATTATTAATTAAATTTTCCTTGGATCGAAAAGTACTTTTGTTTATCTTTATTATTAAAAAAATAAATAAAAAATTTGAAAGTTAAAAAAAATCATCATCGTAGGATTGAAGATTTTTTAAAAATACGCTCTAAAATAAAGCAATGAAAAAGTTTTGACTTTTTTTGGGTCGCGACATGAACATATTTCTCAAATTTGGGTCGCGGCTTAAAAAGGTTAAGAACCACTGGTTTAATTCATCACAGCTTTAAATCAAATCATAAAGCGTACCAGGGCAATTGTTAAATAAAAACAAGTATTTATTTAGTATTGTCAACATGTTGTTGGAGAGAATTTGATTATGTTGTCATGTAAATTATTTGTTGAACGATGGCCGAATGGTAAAGAGATGCTCTTCTATTCACGGGTTCGAATCCTGCTGCTATCATGTTTGTTTGTAGCTGTTTGGAATTGGCTTTAAACAGTATGTCCCCCTTGAGCAAAACAGTAGGCCGTAGCTCTCCAAACTGAACCAAACAATGAAAACTATTTGATATTAAAAGTATGAGTAGATGGCAAAGATTAAACTGCTCCATCACCATAACGAAAGTCTAGTTTCGAAATTTTGTTTATAAACATTTAAAGTGAACAAATTTTGTGCTCTTTAGCAAGTATTTATTATTACTTTGTAGTCTGAACAAGTGCAAGATTTCATTTTCATCAAAGCGAACTAAGTTTCTCTCAGTGTCAAATTGTAACTCTCTGAATCTTAAAAATGAGGTTTACATATGTTCAGAGTCTGTTGAGATATCTATAAAGACCCTATTTAAAAAATTCTAGAAAAATGTGTAATGCTAATAGGATATAAAAGAAAAACTGTAAAAAATGCGAAATAAACTAAACTTATTGTAAACCATTGTGTTGTTTAGTTTGAATCCATGGTTTAAAATATAATATATCAAAGAAAATGTAACTACTAAAAACTGTTATTTACAAATACTCCCACTTTTAGGTTTTTATAAAACAGTTGAGCAAGGTTTTATTGAAGTTTATTTTATGTAAAAGAATTATGTTTACTAATGTGAAACATTTTTAAGTTTTAAAACTTTAAATAATAGTTATAGAATATTTATAAATATCAATAAACTAAATGTTTTGTAAACTATTGTGTTGTTTTGTGCAAATCTAGGATTTATAATATAATATATCAATGTTACTACTAAAAACTGTTATTTACAAATACTACTAGTTTTAGGTCTTTCTAAACCAGTTGGGCAAGGTTTTATTGGAGCTTACTTGATATTTTATGAAAAAGAATCATCTTTACTAATGTGGAATATTTTTACGTTTTAAAATTTTAAATAATTTTCATAGAATGAATAAACTTAGTTTGATATTTCTAAAAACATATTTACGAGTGTTATCTACAAAGTATTTAATACAAAAATAACGAATAAAGTACCTTAAACTCTAAGTCTACAGATAGAGAAATGGTCAAAATAGCTTAGACGTGAAAGTGTTACAGACAAAGAAAATTATTCTGTTCATTTAAGTGAAAGTACGGGAAGGCAAATTTGAATCATCATTTTGTTTTGTTAAAAATTCGCTTAATTGATCTAATATTTTAATTGATGTAACAAAATGTATGAGTCAAAGTCATTGAATTTTCATAATAAAAATAATTAAATAAAAGGAATTTTGTTTTTCTTCGTACAATTGGAGAAAATAAAAATATATATTTCATCGTAGCTACCCAGTATTAATTCTACATTTCGTAAATTATGAAGTTATAATTAGCTGACACGTATTTATGCAGACCACCTATTCCTGATATCTTTTTTGGCGTTGAAGAAACATAAAAATATAGTATACGGGATAAATTTCTCATTCCTATAATATGTTTCATTAGCGCACACATACAACGAATATTCTTGAAAGACTAGATATGTCGTCCGTCGCGATGAAGTTGTTAAAATGTTACATGTACTTGGTGAGTTACATATACTTGTTTACTATAGCGTAGAAAGCTAGTTTTACGAAACAAGTGGCCTTTAACACTTACTTATTTGGTTAAAAGTTATGATTAAGAAAAACCATTTTTTTAACATTATAATGTGTAAAAAAGGCTGGCACTTGATAAACTTGTTACACATAGTATTTAAATATTTAACTTCATTTCATGTTTGAATAGTTGTAACCGAGTCCATGAATCCATCATCAAAGTTTCATGTAATAACAAGAATTTTCTCAATCTTCCAGCAACTCGAGGAAGTAAAATTTATAAAATGTTTCAGTAATTTTAATATACATATTTCACCACAGCTGCTTAATATAAATTCTACATTTCGCAAATTGTGAAGTTTTAATGTGCTGATACGTATAATGCCCACCGCATATTCTCGATATCTTTACTTTCTAGAACAGCGATCTTTAGGAAATCTTTGAATTAGCAAATATAATTTAAAATAACTCCAATATCGGAAAAGGGCTCTGTGATAGAATTAATAAGAGGGAAGTCGCGCTCTTCTAAAAGCTCTTGTAAATTAAAACTGAATCAGAAATCCGAAAAAGAGAACGGCTCTCCCATATTATTGGACTTTGATACAGCAACTCTCTGCCTCGCTCCCTCAGGCAAAACTTCCAGCTAATTAACTTCGCTGCGGACTTCATTTCCCTGCAATGACAGAAATAAATGCTTTCTGGGAAGTAATGATACCATTCTTCTTACCTGCTGCCAGTGATGGCTTCCTTTAATTTTCAATAAGTTTAATGTTATTTGTAAAAAATAAATAAAGGTTAAAAAACAATTCACAGTAATGGTAACATATTTATTTTCTTAATTTCGGGGAAAGCGTTTTGGCAGCATTTTAATTGTTTACTGTGAGGTAAGGATGAACGATTTTTGTAATCAAAGTTACCTTTTATTTAGAATAAAAAAGATAGAGAGGCAATAGCGTCCATTCTTCGAGGAGGGGAGAGTGGATGTTAAAGTTAATAATTGCAGTTGAAGGAAACCGTTTTCTGTCCTATCTAATTTTAGTAGTATTAAATTTCGACTAAAAGAAGTCATTGCTGTGGAATATATATTAACTAATTTTGATTAAAGTACATTGAGAATATTTTCATTGTCTTTTAAGTAATAGGAGAGGAAGATTTTGATTACAGAATGATTCTTTAATTCATGTTCTTCCGCTTGAGAGTTTCGATGAAAAAAATATTCGTAAGTTTATTTAAAGATCGATCTTAAATTTTTATAAAAGTTCTATTAGAAATAAACGAAAACTAAGCGCATGTTGAATGCTAAAATTTGAATATTTAAAAACCTTCTTTATTGTAATTGTGATACTGAAATTGTGTTCATCTGCACCGAAGTGCTACAAAGTAATTTGTGCTATCATAACAGATTAGTAAAATATTCTAGAAGAGTGTTTATAAATCTTAAAGTCCCTTATACGACTATACCAGGATTAATATAAACTGATCATTCTGCAACATGAATGGTGGTAACGGTAAGACAAACAAATAATGATATTTTCCTTTTCTGTATCCGAAGAAGTACAAAAGGCTTTATTGTAAAGATTCACTGATTTTACTGATATACTGAAATATCCAAAATATTCTAATTCCTATTTTTTAGTTGTATGCCTTTCGGATATTAGTACCTTTATATCTATTATACCGCGAGCCACGGCAGCTTAGTCGGCAAAGTCAGCGTTCTCGTAACTGAAAGGTTGCGGATTGGAACCTGGAGCCGGCCTAAGATCTGCCGTGTTCGCTAAAGATGACTGGAGCGCAAAAAGTCTTCCAAGTTCTCAAACGATACTTCTGGGGGTGGCAGGCTAAGCCTGGGGGTCTTCTTCTTGGTCTCTACTTCTAAATTACGAGGACACAGCGGGGGTAATGTCACTCGCGTCCATAGCATACCTTAAGCTACAAGTGCTCACGGGGGGGGGGGTGCTAAATGAGTCGTAGGTTCGCAATCTTGTTAAGGTGTTAGGATAATGTCTGTATCGCCCGCTTCGTTGGAACAAATATATTATACGCTCTCTTAAAATTAAACAATTAGAGTGTTGCCAATTAGTACCAGAATTCGTGTTTTCGAATCTCATTTCTTCCATAAATGTTTAAAGTCGTGACGTTTAATCAGTATATCTTGCCTTAAGGAGTCCTAATGGCAAAATATTGACAATAGAACTACCAACCAAACTAAAAGAATTCTATAGAAATAGATGGTGATTAAGTAACTGTGATATTGACATCCAGAACCATTATATGTGGGTTTAATGCTTTAAATTATAGTGTGTAAACTTGCTTAAATTATCTTGACATTAATATGGTTAGGTAATAGGGCTGGATGATATAAGAAATTTATTATCGCGATATATCCCCAAATTTCTGTTGATATCATTGATATATTGCACTAATGCTTTAAAGTTGAAGTGTATAGATATAACTATATATGAATATTTTTTAAAATTTCCTTTTTATAAATTAAAATATTTAGAATTTTATATTGATCCTAAAAATTTCGATTTCTGAAAGATAAAAACAACTTTTCAGGAATAAGTTATTTTAACACCTACAAGAAAACAATTATTGTTCAAAATTAATTTATTCAGGTACTGAAGAGAATTGTTCATTCAAATTGGAAACCATTACTGCTAATTTACATTACTTATTTATGACAAATTATATTTCTCCCAAATAGCAACTAAATTTTGTAATTCCTTTCAATGGTCAGCTGATCTTTGGTACCGGATTCCGCGGGTTCGAATTCCTCTCCCGGCATGAATGTTTGTAGGCATTCGGAATCAGCCTCAAGTAATATGCATCGATGAATAGCATTTATAAAGAACAAATAGTAGAAAATTGGGATCTAAATTAAAATGGTTTCATTGGTTAAATATCTGACTGGCAGAAGAGTAATATGGCCTACAATTTTCAGAGTGCAGAACTGATAAGTTATAAACTAAGGATATGATTTGGCTATTCTAAATATCGGCTATACGTAATAATGAACAGATCAATTTTATTGCGCTGGAGGGAAAACACTATCGCCATCTGGGAATATATCGCAGAGCAGAATTTTAATATTGTTATCGTTATACTCAAATTTATCAATATTTAACAATACATTGATAAACGATCCAGGCATATTAGGTGCCTTCCGTACTGAGTTTAGCAGAATTGTAATCTATGGGGGAAATTGTTATACTTCTTGTAGTATGCTTTTAAACATATTTTTCCATGTGCCAGAGCAGAGTATTCTTCAGAGTAATGCATGAAGATAAAAAAAACACGAAAAAACATATTTAGCTTTAAATTATTCGCAGAAACTTAAAAAAACTTCTTTGAACAAAAATAATAGCATTTTAAGAATATAAATTTTGAAAAGAGTGTCGTATTACTTTGTAAAATTTTCTTGTTTTTCAAGTGGTAAAGTTTGTTTAAAACAATCTCAAAATTAAAACCGTCCAGAAGTACAATTACTTTCCTTAAGATGGAGATGGAGGAATTCAATATGGCTAGTACTCAACCATATAAGCTGGTGAGTACTAAAATCTGCCTTCTCAATTAATCAACCCAACAATGAATCCTTTCCTTCTTTCTGTCCAGCATGTTGGATAGTTTTAAAGTTTATTTGATTAATCATAATAAATTAATTTCGATTTCAAAATTAATTTCAAAATTAAGTGTAATAGATATCATGCGAGAAAAGATCATCATGAATATCAGTAGTTTTTAAGAAATATATCTGGTCATTATGTAAGAACGTTTTCATATGGATTCACATACTTTCCATGATATTAAATCTTAGGGTTAGACATAGACATTATGAATACTGTTGAGCCTAAAATGGAAGAATTTTATCAGTGTCCTCAAAACATTTTAAGAGAGTTGCTTCCAAGTCTATCAAAAAATGATTATTTTATAATAATTAATGATAGAAAGGTTTTGCTAAAAATTACAACTTTTTTACACTCTATATCATACCTAGAGAAAAAGAAAAGCCTATAAAAATAAGTTAAAAACTACATTTTTAACATTATACCTGTTCACCAGTACCAGATAAAAAGGCTTTTGTTAAAGTATTTGATGTTATTTAAAGATGCAGATTTTTGTAATGAAAGGAAAAATGCAGGTCAATACGGAGAAAGGTTAATGTTTATTTCTAAATCAAATAATGTTTATCGTTATAGTTAATTTTCTTATTTCTCAATATAGAATTTAGTATATTCTATATTGTGCTATCTGAAAAAAAAATGTAATTGTTGAATAAAATTGGATGTAATAAAACATATATATTTGTTGTGGTAACATTATTTTGTATTACAACATTCTCAGAGTACAGTAAAACACGTTTGAATTTTTAAATAAATTGTAAATAATTAAACAAATATAGATCGTGAAATTTTCTTGTAACTGTTAATTAGCTTTTGACCAAAGGGAGTTTCTAAAGACTTTTCTGCATCTTTGCTTAAAATATCAGTTTCTACCAATGGATTGTAGGAGGTTAGACACTAAAAGATTTGAAAAATCTTTCTGAACGTTAAGCAGAAGGAAAAGATAAATCACTTGGTTAAATAACTGATATGGGAGTGAAACGCATTGCCATTAATGAAGGAAGAAAATTAAATTCATTATATAGAATGATATTAAATTATTTTGTTATAACTTTTGCTTAAGAGGCTCAGTAACAAGCATGTTTTAAAAAAAATCTTGTTTGACAGATAACATGTTTTATTTGATTTATTACAGAGAGTTAAACCAAAAATTAAATTTTATGCTTGGATTTTAATTATAGTACCAAAATAAAATAAACATTTTCACTCGACCAGATTATAACTACTGAAAAGGAAAAAAAAAACCTTTGACCTTGCATCATTCGAAAGAAACGCTATTGTTACTCATCTTGTAAAACTTTTACTATTTACTGCATAGAGGAAAGTTTTAAAACTGGGAAGAGCAAACCATGACCTGTCAAGAAATTTTGTTAAAATGTGAAAATGTGTGTATTTTAAAATTTGACTATCTTATCATAAAGGGATAACATATGGTTACCATTCATGATCTGTCTCACAGGTTCATTGACAAAAAATAAATTGAGTTAAAAGTAGGGTAGATCATTTGATGTACAATTAAGCTCATATCTTTAAAATATAGCCGTTTTCCCTCGATTAAAATGGTAAGAAAAAAGAAATAAATTGACCTAATTGGAGTATATTATACATTTTTTTTATTCGTAGAGAGACGTTAAGGGATACAAAAAGAATTCATGGTGTTAAAGACAGATTTAAAATTAAGTGTTCCCCATCTTGCAGCAAAATTTAGAACCATAGGAACATCTATATCTCACTAAGAAACACATGTACTAAATTATGTTTTTATAGTTATGTGTGTAAACGAAAATTCTTTTGGAGCTAAACGATCCGAAATTAAATGATGCCCTCTTTTCAGATTGAGAAACATGGATACATTCGTATCCATAGAGTTAAAAATTTAGGTAATAATAAAGACTTTCATGGTCATATATTAATGCAAAAATGTTTTATGAGCAAATTTTTTTGAAATTTACTATTATCATTTGACAAGCAATACGTGAAAGAAAGCCACTAGTCCTGATAAAACTATATTTTTCATACGAAAGTACACTTCATACTTTGGGGTCGGACAGAACCCTATGGTGTGAAGAAAAAAAAACACAGGGATGCATCCAAGAAATTTACAACTGATAGAGGAGCCACGGGAGCTCAGTTGGCTAAGGGCTCAGAAGGCTCTCGTAACTGAAAGATTGCGAGTTAGGAACCCAAGACGGCCTAAGATCCGCCATGTTCGTAAAAAAGTGACTGGAGCACGTAAAATGTGTTCGTGGTCACAATGTCCTCCAAGTTCTCAGTCAATACTTCTGGGGGTGGCAGGCCAAGCCCATGGGTGTTTTGCTTGGTTCCTGATTCAAACTTACTAGGACCCACTTGAGCAAGAAGTCACACTTTCACCCTTGAGGTGCTCAATAAAACAAACGGCGCATCCTTTTGCCTTAATAAGTGTAGCGTATGATTCAGTCGTGCTTCGTTTGACCAAGTAGCACAAGACAAAAACAAAAACTGATAGAGAAACACAAGAGTAGAAGCAAGCTGGTATGGTGTTGTATAAGTGTTGTGAGGATCGGATTCACCTTGTTAAAGGTTTTTATTATAAAGCAACTTTTTTCAAGTGTTCTTAATATTTTAATTAAAAGTAAACTACTAAATACTGAAAATAATTTTAAATATGTATCACACGTTATTTTAAACCTGAAATATATGTATTACTTGTCTTCTTTGCTATAAAATAAATCTTTAAACAGCTATAAAGGCAACAATAGTAACAATTTTTGACGAGTAAAAGATAGCGTTCTAAGGTTTACTTAACCCTTTAGTAGAAAAAAAGCAGATCATTGTAATGCTCACAGCCCGTCCTTCTACCTATTATTCCACTAAATTATTCAATATTTTTTTAACATTTTAAAATTGACAAGACTTTAGTATTTGTATATTTTTCTCTTCAATTTAAACATATTTTTTTTTTATAAAAATAACTATTTTATCAAAATCTGCTAGTATGTTAGATCAACGTTGCAAATAATTTTAGAATCAATAGTTTGTTAACACAGAAACATAATCTT
>CM063505.1:152199914-152204914 GCA_032207245.1 Pardosa pseudoannulata
TTAAACGTGAATAAAGTAGCTGGCAAAGTCTTTCAATCTAAGTAAAATCGAACACTTGTAGGGCGAAATAGAGAAACACTTGTAAGCAGCCATCATTAGCCATCAGCTGTAATTTAGGAGTTTTAGTTTTTTATAAAGATGATTGACCAGTAAGACCTTAACAAATCATTAAAAATCATTCTCTCAGCATGAGCAAACAATGTAATTATCTAGCTCAGATTTTAAGACAATCATTAATAGCTACTATTGGGATAACAACTAAGGATTGGATATTTGTAGACATTTATCTGCCTCATAGACGTTTAGATTTACTTTCCAATTGTTCTCAAAGCTGATTTTTTCACAAGTTTCATTTAAACTTTCTGTTTTATTTACTTCTATTTAAAAATTTACTTGCTTTCCTAGTTTTATGTTTTTCTTTTCCTACTTTTTACTTATTACATGGTCCTGACTTAATAACAATTTACAAATAGTTCAATTAATTAACCACCACTTTCTTAATTTTTCCATTCCAGTATACATAAAATAGTTGGTACCATGTATTGAAATTTTATTCCTTTACTGCAAAGGTTCCACAAATTGATAAATTAAAATTCCTGTAGCGCTTCAATTATCTTTATTGAAGATTTGCTCAAACACATTCCCGGAAGATACAAATGTCAGAGAAGTATTTATTCCCCATCAGATGTAAATATCACGTAAGCTTCAAACATTTAAACGAAGAGCTAAGAAACAAAAGGAATAACCATCAACATTAATATCCTTAAGCTCCAAAAGACGCTGCATTCACTTTAAATTAAGCTTTCATTATCTGAGATTTTCTTATGTTGAATACAGTATTTCCCTTTCGCATTTAAATGATCTCTTCTGGATATTTGTTGCTTTTGGAGAATGCTGACGTACATAAGTATATATAAATACATATGTACAGCCAAAACCCATATAGCCTTATTTATATTACATTACTTTATATATTGTTTATGTAAAAAAATATTTAACTTCAAAATTTAAAAGGCAGTTAACTTCAAAAGGTAAAATTTTGTTGTTTTTCGACTTATCACACTTTTTTTTCATTATTCTCTAAAATAACTCACATTTTCATCTTTTCTTCACTAAACTTTTTAAATATATTTAAATTGTTTGGTAAAATAAAAAATTAAGGACTTGTTTTTAAAACCTCAAAATCTGCTTACACAAAGCACACTATTCACATAATATGATTATCATTAGTTTTGTTTTTCATTTTTTTAAACTATGTGCACCAAATTATCTAACAATGTTAACTTTAAAAGATATTAGAAGTTTTACATCAGGGGAACCTTCTTAAAATTTTCTTTGGAATACTAACAATATGTAATGGTTAAGTTTTCAGTTAAATTTTAGAATAAAATTGTCGCCTTATCACACTTTCTTGTGTGTATTGAGTTTATCTATAGATTTTGTTCATAGCTTCACATGTGGTGTGTTGTGTGATTGCGTTTTTTTATTTTATTAACCTATCCACCAATATGGCGTAATAAATATCTCAGTAAGTAGATTATTTTTTAAGTGGAAACTATTTCGTGAAACTTTGGCACCAATTATTTTACTTCTATGGCAAAACAGGTCCTGTGAATATTCATGTTGTTTTAATAGGTACAAGAATGATTTATTTATTGTAAGTTGTGGATTAATTCGGAATTTTACAAAAAATACGAATATTTTTATTGGGGTATTTTTATTCATAATTTATTATTTTTATTTTTAATCCTTAAATGCTCGAGTTTCTATAAAAAATAAAGTATGTGTAGCAAACAAATGAACGAATAAATCCATTTATATTCTTAAAAGCAGTAGAGGTGTCAACATCTTGAAAATTGTTTAATACCTTCAGAATGTATTTGATTGGTAACATCAGGTTATACATACATATATATATATATATATATATATATATATATATATATATATATATATATATATATATATATACACATATATATGTATATATAAGTATATATATATATATATATGTATATATATGTATATATATATATATGTATATATATGTATATATATATATATATATATATATATATATATATATATATATATATATATATATATATATATATATATATATATATATATATATATATATATATATATATATATATATATATATATATATATATATATATATATATATATATATATATATATATATATATATATATATATATATATATATATATATATATATATATATATATATATATATATATATATATATATATATATATATATATATATATATATATATATATATATATATATATATATATATATATATATATATATATATATATATATATATATATATATATATATATATATATATATATATATATATATATATATATATATATATATATATATATATATATATATACAAACAGAGAGAGAAACATTCAATATTATTATAATAGTAATTTAGAAGACTAAATTGGGTTTGTTAGAAAGCATTAAGTGTCAATTTTAATATTTTGAATGCTTTTCCTTTATAGTTTGTATTTTTAAAACATTTGATAGAATATAGCCTATTTTTTGTTTATTTTTCTGGATTGCAAGGCCAAAGGATCTGTTTTAAAACTAAAAAAACTTTAAATCAAGCATTGATAAAACTTGGAACCCTTTTACAACATTATATCTCTGAAAAAACTCAAGGTTTCAATAACTCCAGTATGAAAAAATAAACGAAATAAAACACATATGAAAAAACATTTAACAATAAAATGTGGTAGAAATCTGGACGAAAGCTCATCCTGACTCCCTATGTCCTACGAAAATTGGAATAATGAAATAATGAAATATAATAGAACAACTAATTAATTATCAAAATCAAAGGTGTGTTATACTGGCAAGAGCATACACTCGAGGGCAAAAGTATATAGCGAGGCGTAAAAGAGTATAATTTAACTGAACTTCCTACTAAAAAGTCATTCTTGACATATAATATGAATTTAGAACTGAGAATACTTGGATGCTATGGTAAAGAGAAATAGCTAAGAAAGGATTTACTACCAAAAACTACAATAACTAACAAAAAAGCTTAAAGCTTAAATCAAATTATTAAATTTAAGAAAAATTTCTTAAATTGCTTTGACAGTATGCTTACGATTTAAAGCGTTTATCAACGTGATAAAAGTTTTTCCAAATATAAAAAAAGTTAAGATTTGTATATCTCTACTATATTTTTGTTATTGATTTACTCAGAGATAGCTAATTTAAGTAAAATAGCATTTTAGACTCTTAACTAATCATTTATTACCCAAACAAATTGGAAGAAATGTAAAAAAGACAGAAAATGTGGAGTGGCCATATGCCCCTGGATTATATAAATACGTAAAAGAGTTTACGTTTTTATGTCTGTTATTGATAATACACCTAACAGACATGATAATTTAATCCTGTTAACTTTATCCACTTTATACTCTACATAAAATAGTCATAACCCTTAAATACAATCTAAAATTTTAATTACAATGCATACATGAATTGATAAATTTAATATCCTCCCACGGTTTATGTCTAATAAATTTTTGCTCCAACTCTTTCCCCGAAGATACACAGGAACATACGTATGAATGCTGAATGGTGTCTTTTGGGAACGTTCGACAAATATTCCGAAAGCATTTTGCTTAAACATTTGCTGAATCGAAGCTCAAATAAAACAAATGGGAAAAACAGAGCGCATTAATATCCTTAAATACTACATCGTTCTGCATTCTCTTTAAATATAGCCTTTCATTACCTAAGAGTGAGACTCACCGAATTAAATATTTCTCTTTCGAAGTTAATTAATCTGCTTTTGTTACTTGTTATTTTGGGGGGATTGTTTACTTAGAGTATGGAAATTCGCAGTTTACTTATAATTAAGAAGAAAAGTTATATGTTAAATACATCCTTTTATTTTTTATAACTAAATATTTAATAGATGTACAGTAATAAATTGCCCTTCTTAAATAACATTCTTTCGTAAAGTAATAATTCTTAGTACATAAAAATAGGCATACATATGTTTGTATGTGTCTATATATATGTATTTACATATATATATATGTATAAATATGTATAAATATTATATATATATATATGTATGTATGTATAAAAATGTATAAATATTATATATATATTATATATATGTATATATACATGTATATATATATATATATATATATATATATATATATATATATATATATATATATATATATATATATATATATATATATATATACATATATATATATATATATATATGTGTATAAATATGTATAAATATATGTATATATATACATATATATATATATATATATATATATATATATATATATATATATATATATATATACACATATATATATACATATATATATATACATATACATATGTATATGTATATATACACACACACATATATATATATATATATATATATATATATATATATATATATATATATATATATATATATATATATATATATATATTCCAATCTGGTGACACTCATTAAAGGCTAAGCAGACATCTTTCTTTATAGAAACTAACTGTTATTTATATAGAAGGGTCTTCCGTTCTCTCGAACATCACAGGTAGATTTCAAGTACATGGTAGATGATGGACTTTCAAAGCTAATAATCTGCAACAGTCCTCGTAATCTATTATAATCTACAAAAAAATCTTCTCTTTTGCAGCAAGCATTCGCTTTTGGATCGAGAGTTTTCTGACTGGACCACACCGCCAGGGACCTAGGCAAAAATGATTGTTCCAGTGTCTCGGTTAAGGCTTACTATCGAATATGAAAGGCCGCTTTAGATCTGGGGCTAAAAGATGGGAAACACAAACAAATAGGTAGCTGTTTCCACCCAGTACCATATGTTTTGAAACTTATCGATTAATGTCGGGTGGCTGAACTGGATTTTAGCCGTAAGTTCTCGATCTTTATTTTCTCTTATTAC
>CM063505.1:152209914-152242414 GCA_032207245.1 Pardosa pseudoannulata
GAAGCTTTGTAGAATCTAACAAAGATAAAACTGCTAAATGCAAGAGACAGCAACGTATCATGGAAAAGTTCTTCTCAAAAGTTTCAAGGATAACATTAAAATATTACAAAGATATAGTCTCTTTTCATGTGCGAAGAAAGCAGAGACAGTGAGGGAAGAAAACATTAGTTTTATCAATAGGTCTATATCAGGGGTGCCCAACCCAAATCGGTTGGAGTGCCAAAAAACAATTTACTGAACTGAGGTGCACCACACATATAAAAATAAAACAACAAATTATTCAAAATATTTTATTATCGTGCAATATTCAAAATATGCATTTTTACAGTTCAAGGTTAAAATATTATTATATTTATACTATAAATATATATTGTAGTTTATTCACAAGCACTACCACATGTATTATTTTAAAATTAATGTGAGACTGTTTTTGTACTTTACTGGAGATTTTGTTAATATCAACGAATAATATAGTGGACACTCATCGTAGCTGATTTGTCATTTTTTTATTTTTATCAAGGAACCAAATGTAATGCGTTTTCCTGTGTTTTCTTGACAAATGTGAACTGATACTTTTGTAAGCAATAAAAACGTATAATTTGGATTTTCAACACTACTATACTTCTTTATGCATCAAATAAACATTTTGGAGGTTAGATTGTCAAACGTATCGTTAGCTTACGTCTTCTAAATAAACAATACTTCAATTATTCCTTTACAAATAATGATAACTTCACAATACCCATAAATAAAATATAAAACTTTTTTTCCATTCAACTTCCACTGACTGGTCGCACAGAACACATGCACGTAACGCGAGTCAGCTAGCTGTATAAGTAATGGCCGATTGACAGAATATTCTAGAACACTCAAATTTCAACGTAACCTGTCAAACCCTACTCAAAGACCAGATTTACGTTGGTTACTATCAAGTCTTAACGTACATAATATGTGATATTTATTATTGCAAACATTAACAACTAAAATTCTATGTTTCAACTATATAGTCGAAATGACTAAAACTATATAGACAGTTGAAAACATCAATTGGGCCTCAAAAAGTTTTTAAATGGGCCGCAGAGGCCCATGGGCCACGGGTTAGGCATGCCTGGTCTAGAGGGTTTCATTCTTGTTTCGTTCTAGTATTGTCTAATGTATTGCCCAATGTTATAGCATTGATGCAATTCCCTTCTCAACCAAGTCGGTACGACCACTTAAAATAATTAAAATTTTAGTAAGTATCCCAGGTGAACTAAAAATCGTTTTGACGTCCGCACGATCACGGAACATTCTTATCAACACAAAGAAACTTACTTTCCTAGTTTTGCAAATATACGAAAATGATACTTCCAAAAATTTAAACGATGAGTCTGAACTATTTGGACGATAGATCCCAGAAAAAGGTAATTTTGAAACGATAAATACGGAAAAATATATTGGGTGTATGGATATAATTCCCGGACCAGTTGAATCAGATGTTCAGTGTGGATAAACAAATAATGAAGGAACGATAGATTGAGTTTCATTTGTAATCTATCTTCATTAATTATTAATTTTAATTTATGATTCTCTCTAAGCATCATACGTAGGATTTTCTAATATATAATAATCATACTAATTTTGCATGCACTTTTCGTAAAAAGTTCAGTATTTTGATCCATAACCTCAAGTTCTCACATAGCCATCTTAATATTACTAGTGCATACATTAGCTAAACCATATACCGTGATTTTGTTCTGTATTCCTTGAATCATTTCCTCTTATAAAGATAAATTTAAATATCTGTCATTTATTTTTGCTAAAAATTTCTAGCCAACACTTTCTCCGAAGATACAGATGGATAAGCATTATTTGTCCCTTTGTGATTATGCTTCAAATATTACGAAAAGGTTTTAGTCAAAGATTTAAAGGGAGCACCAAACAAAGGTAATGTTTGTCAGCTTAAACATCCTTATATAATACATTGCTTAGCATTTAATTTAAATATAGCTTTTATTGTCTCAGATCGTATCTTTTTAAATTATTTCCCTTTCGTAGATAAATAATTATCCTTTAGTTGTTTGTTGGATTTGGGGAATGTTTACATACTGTGTATAGGTTACACTTACGTAAGTTTAAAATGAACACAATAACGATATAATTTAAATAGGTATATTTAAATTTTAAACGAAATGTCTAAACAATTGTTTGCTAATCTCTCTAGGAAATGTTAAACAGTTTAAACTACTCTTGTCAGAATATTCCTTTAAAATACTGTTGAAATTAATACTATTTAAATAAGATTTTAAAGTTTATTTTTTGCTTATAGGTGCAGTTTTGTGACGACTGTATGGTATCGAGAGGAAGTCCTAGACTTCATTGTGAAAATGTTGGTAGTACATAATTTTGCAGCATGGCTGTATACCGAGAGCCTTTATAGGGCCTGTCGGTTGTCGGATTTAAAGGATTCTATACTGCTTGAGATTGTAAACATTCCTCATGCCATGTTGCGTTCAGCGGTATTGTTCACTGTCTCCATCCAATTCGTAATTTCTTATGATCGCACCCATGTCGAAAATGTTGCACGTATACGTTGCACCAGTTGGTCCTTCATTTAAATGGACGATATATCGAAGGTTCGTTTTAATGGACGATGGACTTTCATGGATGTACCTTTACAGATGCCATCGTTGAAGATTGGAGAGTGACGGCATTGCGTGTACGAGTTGACCGGCTTACTCTCTATACCTTAATCCAATTGAAAATCTTTGGAATTCCCCTTGCCCCTGTATGTAGCATTTCACACATCTGGCCACTTTTAGAAATTTAGAATTGGGAGGAATACAAGAGAAATGACGATTAATGGACTCTGTGGAGGTTGATCACCTCTTATCAAGGATGATGACATGCTGTAGAATTTGTAAGAAGGTGCAGGTACTCACATAACATTAATGTCAACTTTTTCTGTTCGTTTTACATTTTAATGACATTTTGTTAATGACACAAATTTGACATCATCTTGCAATTTATGAAAATTCAATATTATTTTTTTATTTTTGTCTGTAATTTTTTTGTCAGGAATAAACATAACTACTTTCTTTGATAGCCTTTGGTGTTAATCATAACAGTGATTTTGGAAAGATTGTACCTTCACCATTTATGGCCAAAATTACAATTAATTAAAAAGATATAAATAAGGAAGACAAAAAAATAATATTGATGACTTCATAATTCACAATATTTATAACTATTAGATTATTTATAAAAGTTAAAGAGTAAACATTCGTACAGGGTATTTTTGTCATTTTGATATGAAATTAAAGATGCATTAAGTAATTTAAGGAAAGCTATGTTCCAGGTATCTGGCTAAAATATCAGTGTTTCAACCGTAGATTAGGCATTTTATTCCAAAATTAGAGATTTTTTTTCTGTTTTATTTTTAACAAACTCTTATTAACACATTATTTATGTGATTTACTTCTTATATTTTTGGTCAAACATTATCGTATTTTGCTCTTAAATGAGAGTTTGTCTTACTTTAAAAAATTTAAGGATGTGTTTAATGCATCTCTAAAGCAAATAAAATTAAATTCAGCTGTCGTCATGTGACTCTTTCTGCTTGATAGCTCTCAACTGGTTTCTTACCCTAACGTTTATAAGACTGTATGGATATCACCTTATTCTCAGTAAAGAGAAAGTTTTGTTCCTAATTACATATCTACTAAACAATAATCTCAGAGGATATTCAGATCCATATATTTTACTTACATTTTTCTATGGATGCATAGGGAGATGTTTAGCACTCTTACCAAACTTGATACCGACACCCCTTCATTCTACACCAGCATGATGACCACTAAGGAATCAAGTGTTACATGATGTTCCTTCTCCTACCTGCAGACAATGGCAAATTATTTTGGAGACAGAGCAGCGTCGGGCTACCCAACTAATAATAATTAAAATTTTACACTTCCTCCCATATATATATATATATATATATATATATATATATATATATATATATATATATATATATATATATATATATGCGAAGAAGAGATGAACATGTATTTCACAGTCAAAGGCAGGAGACACAATGAACATTGAAACACGTGGAACAGGGTTGGATCTCAAAGCGAGAAGCAGAGACGATTCCAAAGAGAAAGTAGTTTAGTTGGTATTATTAACAAGAAAAGGGAACTTAGATTGGATAGGAAAACTGAGCCATTTGCCAGAGACAGCTTGAGAATGAGGTGAGTGGACAACAAATTTGCATCTATTGCAGAGAAAGCTTTGAGAAATGTATTGGAAGAATTTTTAATTCGAGGACACTTCCTTTAATTAAGACATTTTGTGACTGGGAAAATAGATTTTAAGGAATTAGAATGGAAGAGAGGAAAATTTTTATGAGATATTAAAGTGTAATAATTTTGATATATTAGATGTATAAATGCATTGATAGAAAAAAGCATAAGAAATTTTTAAACTCTCATTTTAAGGTCTAACTTAATTTTTGCTCATAATTAAGTAAAATATATCTAGTTTAGGACAGATAAGTTCATGAAATCTATACTTTTCCTACAATTTCTCGTACAGCATAATTTTTTTTGTGTATGCTATCATCATATATTTAAGGAGTCTATTAATTGTATCACAGTAGGATGTGAATAGTCTCTCCATTTCTAATTGTATAGGGTTATATTGTTAGCGCAGCGCTCATAGCATATCTGGTACAATTCAAATGACTCCCTTTTCATTATCTGGGCAGTAAATACGCCCCGGCCTCCTATATATAAATAAATGTGCCTTGTGTGGATCTACAAAATGTATAAATCAGATAAAATAAATAAAGCATAAATCATCTTGAATCATGTTTCTTCAATTAAAAATTATGCATCTTTACATATAAACATGCATATACTTACAAAATACGTTTATGTATGTATGACAGCTATTCCTACATGAATTCAATCCATTGTGCTATAAAAAGCCCATTTCTGTTGTCTGATATATGCAATATTTAAAACAGTTGGTGCCATTTAAGTGTTGTCTTACCCGCAGTGGCTCTAAGAATTAATAAATTAAAGTTCCTACCACGCTTCATTTCTCCTTATTAATAATCTGCTCCAAGACTTTTCATGAAGATACAGACTTTTGAGCACTACTTCTTTCCCATCGGGAACATTTGTCAAATATCTGGAAAGCTCTGAGCTCAAAGATTTGAACCAAACACTAAAGAAACAAAGGGAATAATAGCTGGCATTAATATCCTTAAACACTACATCGCTCTGCATTTACTTTAAATATAGCTCTCATTGTCAGAGATTTTCTTACGCCGAATTAAGTATTTCCGTTTCGGAGTTAAATAATCTCTTCTCGTTATTTGTTGCATTTGGGGATTATTTCCATGCACTACACATTGCTAGCTCTTAGATATGTCTGGAATGTAGATAACAACAATATATTTTAAATATGCATGTAATTACTAAACATTTAAGGGGTTGAGATTACCTATACAAGTTATTGCATAACGATCTTTTATCAGTTTCAATCCTTTATAGATTTTTATATATTTTATTAATTTAAACAATTTTTTCTGGATAAATTGTACTAAACTGTATTAACCATTGTATAAAAATAGATAAAATGAAAGTGTAGCAGAATATTTTTTCTAGAAAATATGATATTTTCTAAATGTTAAACTCGTTTATGATTATTTCCTCTTAATTTAGTTAAATATATGTAGTTTAGGGCAGATAAGTGCATAAAGTCTATACTTTGCCTACAATGTCTCGTACATCATACAATTTTTTTTGTGTATGTTATTACTATATATTTCAGGAGTTTATTAATTGTATCCCCCAAAGCTGTGAATAGTCTCTCCATTTCATTTCTAATTGTGCATGGTTATGTTGTTAGCGCAGCGCATCTAGTAAAATTCAAAAACTCTCTTTTTATTATCTGAGTCATAAATACCCCTAGTAAATACACCTCGGCACCCTAGATATAAATAAATATGTCTTGTACCTCCTGGATCTACAAAATGTATAAATCAAATAAAAAAAGTTAGCATAATTCATCTTAAATCATTTTTCTTCAATTCAAAATTATGCATCTTTATGTATAAACATGCATATACTTACAAAATACCTTTATGTATGTATGACAGCTATTCCTACATGAATTCAATCCATTGTGCTATAAAAAGCCCATTTCTGTTGTCTGATGTATGCAATATTTAAAACAGTAGGTGCCATTTAACTGTTGTCTTACCCGCAGTGGCTCTAAGAATTAATAAATTAAAGTTCCTACCACGCTTCATTTCTCCTTATTAAAAATCTGCTCCAAGACTTTTCAGGAAGATACAGACTTTTGAGCACTACTTCTTTCCCATCGGGAACATTTGTCAAATATCTGGAAAGCTTAAGATTTGAACTAAACACTAAAGAAACAAAGGGAATAATAGCTGGCATTAATATCCTTAAACACTGCATCGCTCTGCATTTACTTTAAATATAGCTCTCATTGTCAGAGATTTTCTTACGCCGAATTAAGTATTTCCGTTTCGGAGTTAAATAATCTCTTCTCGTTATTTGTTGCATTTGGGGATTATTTCCATGCACTACACATTGCTAGCTCTTAGATATGCCTGGAATGTAGATAACAACAATATATTTTAAATATGCATGCAATTACTAAGTATTTAAATGGTTGAGATTACCTATACAAGGTATTGCATAACGATCTTTAACCAATTTCAATCTTTTATAACTTTTTATATATTTTATTATTTTAAACAATTTTTTTCGCGATAAGTTGTACTAAACTCTATCAACCATTATATAAAAGTAGATAAAATGAAAGTGTATTAGAATTTTTCTAAAGGTTTTCTAAAGGTCAAAGTCGTTCCTGATAATTAATATTATATTAATGCTTATTTACTAACTAGCAATAGTCTATTAACAGTTTTTTTCAGGATAAATTGTACTAAACTATATTAACCATTATATTAAAATAGATAAAATAAAAATGTGTTAAAATTTGTCTATAGGTTTTCTAAAGGTCAAAGTCGTTCCAGATAATTAATTTTATATTAATGCTTATTTACTAACTAACAATAGCCTATCAATTTAAACAACTTTTTTTGGATAAATTGTACTAAACTATATTAACCATTATATAAAATTAGTTAAAATGAAAGTGTGTTACAATTTTTCTAAAGGTTTTCTAAAGGTCAAAGTCATTCCTGATAATTAATATTATATTAATGCTTATTTACTAACTTGCAATAGCCTAATAATTTAAACAATTTTTTCGGGATAAATTGTACTAAACTATATTAACCCTTATATAAAAATAGATAAAATGAAAGTGTATTAGAATTTTTCTAAAGGTTTTCTAAAGGTCAAAGTCGTTCCTGATTATTAATATTACATTAATGCTTATTTATTAACTAGCAATAGCCTGTCATATGACAGTATCAGTAAATTTTTTTAATTTTCCAGAACTGTAAAGTACCTTAAGAGGCAGGTAAAAAACATGGTTTGTTTTTTGGCAGAGAATTATCAGGTACACGCTCAATAATTTGTTTATCTTCATAATCCTCTAAAGTCTCCAGATACTGTGAATGAAGTTTAGAATCACGTTGAATTCCTTTAGTTAAACCATGTAATTATGTATAAAAAATAATCACACAAATGATCAAACTTCTTAATTTTCAAAGCTGTATAACTTAAAAGCTAGATATCTATTAGTCCGTGAAATAGACTCGTAGACTTTTATGAAAAGATTTTTTTGTTAATACCGATGATAAAACTTTCATTGCAACAAAAAATAACCGATGATTAAATTTAAAATTATCACATATGTACCTAATCTATTATTTAAGCCAAATATAAAAGAAAATTATTTATGTAATAACCAACTTCAGTGATAAAACGTGTGAAAATAATGCAGAAGATATTTAAATAATTTAAAATAAGAAATGATTAAATGAGATGGTTAAAGAAATGGCGTCATAATGCTAGAACAAGATGTTATTTTTACCTATTTATTATGGGATAAATGTGATAAATTTAATCGCTTCTTTTAACCTAGGAGTATAGAGCTTATAATAATGGCATTAAATGCTCAAAAAGGGGAAAAGTGGGGTATTTATAACGTTTTAAGACGACAGTATTTTTCGCTGTTAAGCATATTTATACCAATTTATTTTAGAATCGGATCGATAGTTTAATAGAAGATTAACTTTAATAGCTTTGAATTTTGCTAACCCTGATTCATCAAGAATCCAATATTGTTGTCTCTTTCCATTCCAAGTCCAACTGCTTTATAAATTCGAGGACAGACGGACAGATAACTTAGACTATTATTATATAGGGGATTTCAATAAACTTCTGTTATGTTTTTCTCTTTGAAAATCCATTGCATTCATAAACTCGTTGAAGATAATTTATGGAAAATTGTTGTATTCATGCTACCATGTACTATATACTTCCAACCAATTAATAAATTTGATTCGAATAACATAGTTATACCAAACTTTTAGTGTAGAACACTAGCGTTTAAAAGAAATTACACTTTTCTCAATCTAAGAAAAGGATGACACGGGGCGTTGCCTTGTTGGAGGCCATGTAAGAGTCCGCAATGATGGTAACTGGTCCGCAATAATGTTCAGATACCCTGTAGCATTCATGGTCTGCTCTACTACAACCACGGGTCCCAGAGATGCCCAAGAGAACGTCCCCCAAAGCATAATACTGCCATCTCCGGCCTGTGTATGACCTACTCTACATTGAGGGAGCAACTCTTTGCCTGGAAGACGGCGTATACTGACACGGCCATCGGCTGGAGGAATGACAAACCATGATTCATCTGACCAAGCTACTCTCTCCCACTGATCCATGGACCAGTCGCGATGTTCCTGGGCCCAGCAGTTGGCGAGAACTCTTGGTCAGCAAAGGCACACGAGTGGGACGTTTGCTGTGTAGCCCCATACCCAACAGTGTCCGCTGAACAGTGTGCTCGGATACTATTCTACTTGGCCCTGCATTGTATTGGGTTGTCAGCTGAGCCACTGTCTGGATCCGGTTTTGCTTCACCATGAGAGACAGTCTCCGACGACCTTTTTCTTTGATAGAGTGTGAACGTTTAACATCATGTCGTCTACTGCTTCTTTCACCGTCATTCATCCACTTTGCATAAGTACTAACATCTGTAGACTGTGAACAACCCATGATTTGTGCAGGTTCGGAAATACTTGTTCCCAGCCTTCGAGCCATTACAATCTGCCCTCTATCAAAATCGCTTAGATCGACCGCCTTTCATATGACACACAGAAGTAAGTAAAAGAATGATGCTTCAGACTCTCCAGCAGCAGTTAAATACCACTTCCACCTAATCACGTGCCTTCCACGTCATCCAGGCGATTTCATTGCAAAAAATAGGGGGCGGGGTCATAAAGCTTGGGATCTTGAGTGTATGTACATGCAAAAAATTTCATGAAAGTATTAAGAAGAATTTTCAATACATCATACCCACTAACAAAAATATGAAGTCGGAAAAAGTTTTAAAATTAAAACTCTACACGCTTATGACAAATGATCGAGTTCAGTGTCATTGCTGTTATAACAAAAGTAATGGTATCAAAATATCCGTAGTCTTTTACTGATATATAAAAAATTTTGAAATATCAATAGTCCTGAGATACTCTAGTTTGACTGATACTCATGTAGATCACATACAATGGAATGGTATTAATCGGTCGGATACGTATTATTTGAGCTTATTGAATGTATAATTAATTCCACCCCGTAGATTTTTGAAAATACATTTGGGGGCTATTTGAATTTCAAATAAATCAAGACATTTCATTAAAAGTGTTATATTTGAGTATTTATTATTTTCTTTTTCTAACAGAAAAAACTGTCTTTGCTTTTTTATATTATAGTCCCAATTAATTTTCACGATACTTTTTTATCAAACAAACTTAAAATTTTAGCCCAGGCCATTTTTAAGCCACAAGAAATTGCGAAAAAATTACCAGAACAAGGGTTCCAAAATTTAGCAGTAATTACCTCGAACCGAGAGTGCTTTCTAAACTTTCAATTAAATAGTTGGTTATCTCAGTTATTTTTATACTTCGCTTTTAATAGGATTTAGACTTTATGTACGTATTAATGCAAAAATACGTTAAAACATGTGTAGAGGTGAGGACCGACTGAGCGTCTAGGCCAGCTGCAGGTATAAGTGGAGTACTCGTCAGAAAATACAAAATTGGAAAAAAAACTAATTCCTAGTTCTGAATTTTGTTTATTATGAATATAAATAAAGGTGTAAATAGGAAATAAAATGATGTTTAGGCCATCATGCCAAAGGGACCATACTCGATCAAAGATTTTGCCAACATAATGTATTGATCCAAGAAAGAAAAATAATGTTCGAACTTCTGTAGAAGATATTAGTTCAACACTCTTTCTCCCTTGCTCTCTCTCCGAAAGGGCCTGCAGATCTCTCGAAAGAGTTCGTTGGGCAGCGTTGCCTTGGCCGAAGCGGGCTACTTCGCTGTTAGAATCCCCTCTTGACCATTGGGGTCGAAGGACGGTCACTCATTTTACTTTCGGCTCTAGACCAGTTTCGCGCTATCGTTGTTGAACTGTAACTCTTTGTTACATGTAAACATATTTATCTGCAGATAAATTACTAGTTGTTAAGTTACAAAATAGTTAACTTATTTTAAGGAAAATTATAATACATATGCTGTTGATTGGTTGATTGGCAACATGATTATACTTCATAAATAGTATTGCCGTACAGTAGCCGAATGGTAGAGTGCTGCTCTTCGGAACCGGAGTCCGTGGGTTCGAATCTCGCTGCTAGCGTGGATGCTTGTAGCCGTTCGGAATCAGCTTTAAACTGTAGGTCCCGGTCTCATTATCCCTCGTCTGCAAAACAGTAGAATTTAGCGCTCCAAACGAAACCATAAATACTATTGATATTTTACGTTTTTCAAGAAGCAGCGCATCCTATTCTCTTTTCTTAATGCAGATACGTCCTAACATTTTTTTCATGTGGAATGATAGGCACCCCTCAGCATTACATGCAAGTAAGATGTAATCTAGTTCCGATGTGTATCAAAAAATACGAAAACGAAACACAGATCGAATATTTTAAAAAAATAGACAATAATCGTAATCATATTAAAAAATTAAAGGAAATTTATAATATATTGAATTCAAATTACTCTTATATACAAAATAAATTTTAAAAATTTTAAAATGAGGGAAAATACTTGTAAAAATAGTAATAGTGATAAAAAAAAGTGTTTTAAGTTAATAATTCAGTGTATAACATTAAAATGAATAATGTCGAAAGGTTCTCCACCCACTTAGACTTTTGCATCCATAAACTTCTTCAGTTGGATGTGGGTGTGGGTCATCTAAGTCCTAACATTTTCCACACACATTTATTTGCGTCCTTTTTTTTGTAAAAAAAAGTATCTTTTTTTAGGGATGGGGGATCCCTAAAAAAGGTTAGGATGATTATCTGTTTAATTCACTTGTAACTGATGAACCTAATTATAAATATTCTGTTAAAAATTGGTAGGATAAAAAAAAACAGTACCACACGTTTCATATGAAATTTATTGTGAAATATTATTTAAATTGTAATTTCAGATCCTTTTCGTATTTGATTTATTAATTAAATTATTCACATATAATTTGTTTTTTGCATATAGAATAAATTATTTTCTTTTTCATTTGTAGTAAAATTAAATCACTAAAAGCGCTTATAAAAACGTATAATAGTGGTTGATATTTTGTGTGGTATTTTTTTAATTAAAAAGTTATGCAGCACGTTTTTAAGTTTTTTTTTTAGTTTGTAGAGTTATTTCTTCTGTAATTCAACAGAGTGCCATACTAGTAAAATATATATGTTTTTTTCAGATCCTAATTAGTTTGTTAATTAGGGTATTTTCTCAGTCAAGTTATTTTACGTTTCTCTTAAAGATGTAGCATAATCCTATTTAACTCGTAATATATACTTTACCGCCATACTCTAAGTAAGATTTAAAGAAAGTGTCATTTTACTCAATAAAAGTGACTGTTTACTTAATTAGATGCTCTTCTTGATAAATGTAATATGCATTTTTTTTAAAACATCTATGAACACTAGTTACAGCTTCCAACAAAATAGGATACATCTTCTAACAAAATAAGATATGCGTTAGAGGTTTTAATTAGGTTAAGATTTTTAATGAGGGTATTTTCTCAGGGAAGTTATTTTATGTTTCTCTTAAAGATGTAGCATACTTCTATTTTACACATATATACTTTACCGACATACTCTAAGTAAGATTTAGAGAAAGTGTCCTTTTACTCAATAAAAGTGACCATTTCCTTAATTAAATGCTTTTTCTGATAAATGTACCATGCATTTAAAAAAAAACTATGAACACTAGTTACAGCTTCCAACAAAATAGAATAACAACAAAGCAGGATACATCTTCTAACAAAATAGGATATGAGTTAGAGGTTTTAATACTGATAATAACCTTATAACATCAAGTAACTTAATTAGAAGTAAGGTAAAGGTTTTAATACTGACAATCACCGCCTGGTGGTATCAAAGTGTATTTGTCCCAAATTTAACAACTCTGAAACAAACGGGTATATTTGATAAGAGACACATAAGCAAACGAACACTTTTTTATATATATCTAGATAATAGAAATGGCTATAAAATTTTATATTAGACGTGTAAATAGAGTTAATTCTCTTTCTCGTAATATAAATATTTGTTTTGAATCATAGAATCTATTTTGCACTTAAGTACCCCACACCATTATCAGCTGACAGAAGCTTGAGCACCCATCTTAAGAAATAGTCGTTGAATATCGTATTAATACTCTTTAAAAATTATAAATCCGAATATGCAGAGTAGAAAAACTTACTTTGTTATAAAACTTCTCTCCCAGTGAATCAAGATAATTTTATGTTCCTGGTTATTTCGGCGTAAATTTAAATTTTACGACCACTAAACTATTCAGTATGTTATTACCATACACAGGAACTTTTGATATCTAAACAAATTCCTTATATTTATTTAATGACCGATTTAGTTAATGTCAGTTTTATCTTTATGAGCTGGTACGGAAATATTCGCTAGAAAATGTGCTTAGTATTATCCAAGTTGCTTGGCTGCCTTTTGAATCATTTCATCACTTTTTTTTTATTTCGAGGGAAATTTTCATATATCCATTTTCTTGTTTTTATTTTTGGAACATTTTATGTTGTTGTTTTATTTGATTGTTTCCCTTGTTACTGTATATTTTTCTAGATACTTTGTTCTACTACGATCTGTAGAACTTAGTTAAGTGGTATTTATTTACTTGTGTCTTGTATTAAGAATTGATTAATGGTATGAAAATACCCATGTATAATAACAATAATAATAATAATAATAATATTAAAAGTATAAATTATTTATACAGAGAATGTTCACACATTTTTATAATGATTTTGCACAGTTATATATATATATATATATATATATATATATATATATATATATATATATATATATATATATATATATATATATATATATATATATATATATATATATATATATATATATATATGTACATATATATATATATGCATATTTATATATATATACATACATACATATATACATATATACATACATACATACATATATACATACATACATACATATATACATACATACATACATATATATAAATGCACTTAAGAATTTCTTGCCCTTTTGTTCAACTTTAGTGTTACATCTTGGTTTTAGAAAGAACAGAGAACTTTTTCAAATATCAAGATTCATTTTTTCCACTAATCCGTAACAATCTTCTAGAGTTCACCCAATGTTATAAGATACAGTTTACAAATGGCGTGTTTTAAAGCTCAAAATGTAGAGTAATCGAGACACGGTTGTAAAACTTTCCTTCTTTTCTCTGAACCAACATTTTAAGTCTTTTCTCTTATTTTTCAGTAGCAAATCAATCTTTTCTATTAAAAACAGTAAAATTCAAACCTCCTAAATTGTTACTATTTCCATTTTTCAAGTGCGAAATATTCGTCTACTCTTTTTTCTTTGTTCTACTATATCGTCTACTCTTTATTTTAAAATGAGAAACATGTTTTGATGATAAATTGTGAATCTTTATTAAAGGTTTAAATTAGGTTTTACAATTTTGTTCCCAGTTCCTTGATAGATATTTAAAATAAATTACACGAGATCTTTAAGAGGTTGGTTTTTTTCTGATCCATTAATTTGCTAAAAGTTATCCACGTTTTTAAATATCAAATTTTAATCTTATAGATAAACCAGAAGTTTCATTAGGAAGGCTATTGTTAATTAGTTTCTGGAAGAGGGCTTGTCAGACAGAAATTTATTGTTTTAAAGTTAATTAAATGTTCTACAAACATATGTTATATGAGTAGTATTAAAACTCTTGAATTTTAACAAAGAAAAGGAGGCCCTACTTAATCAGACTTAATCTGGCTGAAAGCTGAATATTTACAAGAAGACTTCACGAGAGTTCAATCTTCTTGACCATTGAATTTTATTACATGCTTTTAATATCAGTGTATACATTGGATGGTACGGTGTTAGAGTCAATAAGTTCCCGGAATAGTCGCCTAAATATGCACAGGTGTTTGTTGGAGGGGAAATATCTCTTTTGGAAGGATGACAGTACCAATAGGGGAAAACACAACCATCTGGAACTCATTTCTGGTACTGTTATCAGCAGACAGTTTCTGACAAAGCTAATTTTTCATACATCGGATTTTGAAATGTGATCTTTAGAGCAATGGGCAAACATGAAATTGCTCTAGAAATCACCTTCTGGGATGCTCGAGAGGCTGAAGAAATCGTACGGAAAGATGGCATAAAAATCTGTATTTTCGTAAAGGTCATAGTCTGTATTCGGACTGTTCAGTGTTTCCGAGAAATTGTGTACTCGGACAGACGGATAAACATTGATACTATTGTCATTTCACATGGGAGTGTTAACAAAATTCATAATTCTTTAAACTCTAAAAAAAAAACCTTACTTCTTAATCAATTTTCTAAAACGACTATGCAATCAAAAGAGAACGACCTAAAAATGGGCAACAAACGATTGGTTTCTTTTACACGACAATGCTTCACCCTCTCGTTCGCTGATTGTGAAAAAAAAAATTTAATTAGATTGAAATGAATGGACCGAAAATATTACCTAGCAACTGATGGACTTCTCAAAAATCGATTACATGACTGTTTTGAACAATTATACAAACACTGGAACAAGTGTGGACACCGGAAAACAGTCCTTAGAAGGTCAATAAAGTAAAATTATTGTGCTATTTTTTAATCATTAGTAATTGGCCAATTCCGGGAACATTTTTACCCTACTTCGTATAAACATCCATTCACTTTAACCACTTTAGATTAATAAGGTTTAACCCTTTCCACTCCAGAGGTGACTCTCGTTCATCATTTTGTTTGGTGCGGAAATTCGATGGGGGTGATCACTATTTATGGATAATTTCTTTGAAGTTGGTTCCTAAGCACTTCCTATATAATATTACGAAGATGACATAAACTCCCTTCAAAATTACGTAAGATTTTCTTATCTGAAATTAATGCAGAACCACGAACCAGATAGCATTTTTAGTCTATTTCGAAATTAATAGCTGATGTTAAAGGACTATAAAAGTTAAAGTTTCTCATCCTCATCAGCATGGAACTTAGTATTGAAATAAGCTCGAGTGAAGATGAGTTTTATTTAGAGTTGCTTATTGAGGAAACATATACACATAGAGCTTTACGATACGAGGGTCATCTAGTTACTACGAGATTTACTACGAGAGTCATCTAGTAGTGATGTCGATAGGGATGTAATAAGGGGTCCCAAAAGACGAAACATCAGAAAAATAGACATGAATGTGACATTGTAGAAGACCCACTATCGGGCAGTTCTGAATGGATTAGTTGTATAGAATCCGAAAAAATACTACCCTCTAAAATACCGTTTATGGCCAGCGGCACTCCTGCTGGACCGCACTTGCTCCCAGACAAGATAGAACCATTAAATATTTTCAAATTGTTTTTTACTAAAGAATTCGTAAATGAAATAGTTACTGAAATAAATAACTACACTAGAATAAAGTTAGAAAACAAGCCGTTATCATAGTAGCAAAATTACAAAGTCTAATATTTAATAAATTATCTCCTGAAAGATGTAAAGATATATTTAATATTAAAATATAAAAGTTTTATGCTTTAATTTGTGTGCCTTATAATTTTAAGTTAGAGGTAAGAAATTCACTAAAAGCTCTACAAAACATTTCGAGCTGTTAATTAATCCTCTCGAAAACGGTTTCGAGTGAAAAGGGTTAATGTTTACATACTGAGTTATCCATAGAAAAGAAAAAATAGTATTGTTTTCAAGTTTCTTATTCATTGGTATGAAATTGTGTTATAAACACTACCCTTATTGAAGAGAGTGCTGGGTTTGGTTTGGTTTGGAGTGCTACGGTCTACTTTTTGCAACACGAGGGATAGACCGGGACCTACAGCTTAAAGCCGATTACGAACGGCTAAGAACATCCATGCCACAGTGGGATTCGGACCCACGAACTCAGGTATCGAAGGCCAGCACCCTAACCAATCGGCCACACCGTTCAGCAACAGAGTGCTGGAAAGCATTATTTGATTAGTAATAACTCGAAACTTCCTATTATGATTACAGACATATTTTTTCTATTTATTTTGTTGTGAGCAATTTTGCATTATTTCCTAATTACTCATAATTTAACACAATTATTATTTTGACTCCCTCAAGCTTCAAAATATACAGTTAGAGCTATGTACGTTATCTACATTTTACAGTCACAACTTCGAAAGCTTATAAGGATATGCTTACACATTATTATATAAAGTATAAGTATTAGCCAAAAAGCATGTTCACAGTGTATTTCAAAACTTTATCAGCAAACTTATTAGATATACACGTTGACTACAGATCTTATGTTTAGAGATACCTTCACCTCTTATTTTATATAACATGAATAATTCATCTCATTCAGAAAAATCATTCGTCGATGGATGTTTCGCATATTTATTTCAGGAAGGCAAGATGCTGATATTTATTGAATAATATCTCCTGGATTCCTAGGCCCTCTTATGATACGAAGCATGACATTGAATTCCTCTCCTTTACACTGATACATCTTTTCCTCTAATGTACTCTTCTAGATTCCATCTATATACACTGTACACTCAACCTTTGCTTTACTCTGTATTTATAAATTCGCTCAAAGCTAAACTCATAAAGTTTATCAAATATTTCACTACCTTGTTGCTATCCTATGCATTAAAAATGAATTTCAAATGCATTACGCCATTAATTCGATGCTAATCACATTCAGGAATATTAAAACTTCCCGATTTTCTACGAATCAATAATTTAAATATTTAGTTTTAAACATAAGTGATTCCCTAGAAAATAATTCAGGGTTATTCAAACCCATTCCATCGGAGGATGTTGCTAATACTACATAATTTCTCAAGGTATCGATGATATATGGCTAGCATTTCCTGTGACGGGATATTTCGTCAAGACCGATTTTGCAATGCGCGGCTGAAATTCAGGTTTAGTTTAAATTCCACTAATGAGGAAAATTCGGGATTATATATTTATGATTCTCAATTAGTTTAAGATTATGGATTACGATTTCTTAGTTTAAAAGCATTCCATATATATAAGATAAATGCTCTGTAAATTTAAATTGTATTACTTTGGTTACGAAACACCAGGTACTTGTGGTGTCTGGAATGATTTTAAATTCTTTGATACGGTGTAATTCTAGCATAAGATGTATGTAAATTCGTTAAACAATGTTGTTTTTAGTTTCTCTTTATCATTTATTACTCGACTAAATAGTTATTTAAGAGTTTTATCTAAACAGAAGTATGAAAAATTTAGAAACACAGACTGATAATCGTTCGCATATTTGAATATGAATGATGGAACTACTTGAAATTATGAATTTTAGGTATTTTGATGAAATGAAAGTTTTCCATTATATGCTGTATCATTTATCAAAGAATAAACGTGTATAAGGTTTTACATAGAGGCTTTATTAAACAGGTAAGAATAAATATTCAAATGCACTGAAAGATACGTGAACGTTAAAAGTCTGATTTCAAAATGAAAATCATGATGTGGACACCACATGATTTTTATTTTGAAATTGTGTTCATCTTGTACGAAGGATAGTGGTTTTGGGGTAGTGCATCGTGTTCTCAAGTTACAGGTTCGATCTTCGAGATGTCTAAAGATGGCTTTAATCAAATGGATTTTACAAACTGACGACCAGCATTCTTGGAAACTAAATACGGGGGTGGGTGTCCGTGTACTCTTGACCACCTAACTGGAACATATGCCATATGCTTTGAAGCCCCAGCTTATAAACGGAGATTGGCGCTGTAGGCCATGGCCTCATGTTGGCTGTAGCTTTCACATTTTATATTAAGCGTATGATGAGCAATCAGAATTATCATTTGCATATTCTTTTAAAGCTTTAAACTAGGCTTCTTTTCTCGAAGTTACAATAGTGTTGTCTGGTAAAGCTGCAGTACTGCCATCTGGCAATGACAATCAGAGTTAATATTCGTTACATTTAGATGTTTTCACTTTAAACCGAATTTTTTTCATGATTACTCCGTACCAGAAAGCATTTAAAAAATAATTCAACATTTTTTCTAAATAATAGACTATAAATAATATTTCTTCCGTTCACTTAAAAATATATTTAAAAAAGCATTTTTGCAACTGCTTAAAATGCATTTTCTTAATCTATTTGATTACTTAGAACTTGGTACCTGAGGCTCGTTTTCCGACCGAGATCGGTGGAGATTGGGTAAGCAGTCCTTCGCTCAGGCAGTACATACATTACACAACCTTCTTGTCACTAGATATTTTGAACACATATGGGTGTTGCCCTACAAGAGTGAACGACTCTAGAGACATACCGCAGTCGTCTGACGTTGAACACAGTCTAAGGCACCCACTCGGGACACTGATTCGTTGTCTAAGGTCGTTGCACCCATTTTTATAGGATTGTCTCAGGCTTATTACTCGTATAGCGAGTTGTCTGGAGAATTCCTGCAATGATGAGTGACTCGGCAAGGTGGTCAGCCTAAAACGAAAGACTAGACCAATGGGACGGGCCTACTCCTGGAGGTGGCCATCGCTCATTTTTAGAGTTCTGTCTCGGCCTTTTATTTAGTTATTTATTTATTATTTTTTAACTCAAAATTATTATTTCCCCCAATTTTTTATGTTTAAGGTTTTTTAACTCCTCGAGTTAATGCGACGCTAAAGGGAGTTAATTTTCGAGCACGCCGAGTCAAGGAGGTTCCGCAGTAGATGCCAATGGTCCGTCACAATGATCCCCGAGTGATGGTCTAGAGGCCCAGGATTACGTCTGTCGCCTCTCTAAATCTACTGTTCCTCTAGTTTTGGCTATACGGCTTCTCGTCTATAGGTGCAAAGAGCTAATTTCTCTCTCTTCCTCTTGTTTAGTTCTTCTTCTCGGCCCACGTGGTTTGAGCCACCATTGCGGCGTCCAGAGGTCCGCTAAGCATCCAGTAGTCTTTCAAATTCTTCTCCCTCTAGAGCGCATCTCTGTTGCTTTCGCCCCATGTTGGCGCCTACGAAGCGACGGGCGAGCGCCGGGTTCGAAGAATCGAATGTGTGGTGGGGTGGCCCAGTACTTGCGATCTGCCTACCGCGGTAAGCCTGGAGAGCCTCATGGCCAAATGGACTCGGTTTGGTTCTTGATTGTCTGGCGAATTATCCTCTCAGTGGTCACTAACTATGAGAGTTGCTGTTCTTCGACCATTATCAGTTTGGCGTTGCCCGTGAGCTATCTTCAGAGACAGATACGGGGATTATTATTTTACTTGCATCATTATGTTTTTAGTTTGATTGCCATATATTTTTTCACGTTATATTGAACATTTTCCTTATATGCAATTGAAAATGGAATTGCAATACTAAATGTTATAGCAGCTCAAAATGCAAAATTCCAACATTTTACGGCCTAATAGTTATTGTGTTATGCTCAACACTGATATTATTTGTTAGGCTGAAATGTCATAAAGTGCAAATTACTGTCAAATGTGTTTATTGCTGTAAATTGAAATCGTTAATGTATGTTATATTGAATCCTTTTGTTATATAGAGTACAGGTAGCAATTAAAAATGGAAGTGAAATAATAAATGTTTTGACATTCCAAAACACAAAGTTTAAACAATTTACATCAAGTAATTTTTGTGTTATGCTCCGCACCAATAATATGCGTTATACTGTAATTTTTCATCATATGAAGAATCAAATGAAGACATGCCCGACTAGATGTTATGGTAATTCTAAATACAAAATGTTTACCTACTGTACCACCTCTGTCGAAATTCCTGCAAAATAACTTTTCCTCTACAAAAATAAGAAAGTTTGTGTTTTCCAGCATCTGGAAAATATATGAATTTAATTAACTAATTATTAAGCTGTATCGGTACAGTCCAAAAGTGTGCAATAGTTTCAAATTTTTACAAAATAGTTAGCACTCAACATAGAAAAAATAATGCGGTTTCAATCAATATTGGAATATAATTTCACAAAGGCGCTTTATAAAGTTCAGAATAAAAAATTTCAAGTAATTTGAAACTACTTTTTCAAACTAAGATGTCAAGGCTAAAAGTAACAGTAATAAAAATTTTTTTGGTAAAGACTCATTAGGCGATCTTCGATAAGAATTGGACTATCATCAAAAGAATAATAAAGTTTTAAGAGTTTATTTGTAAATCTGGGCTTTGTGTAAAAATAGTTCTAAACAACTTATTTCAAATACTGGACAGATAACTTATATTTTATAAATATTGAAGCTTTTCAAATTTTATCTTCTTTTGCCAGTTCTACTTTAATATGGATTTTAACTGAATATTTGTGTTTTAATGAGCTTATAAATGTAACTAATTTGAAACTTTTTAATTCTCTGTTTGCTCCAAAAAGTTTGACTGCAGCATTCTTTAAAAACTTGCTTGACTTGCCACGACTTATTCAGAACTGCAAATTTCTCCTCAGAAGCATCTTTGGAGTTATTAAATAATGAGCTAGGTATAGAAATATTTTGTTACAAAGATTTTACGGGGACATTGGTCTTTCTATACTAATTTATCTCCTTTTCTATTAATCATCTTGAAGTTTAAATGTAGCATTTGAAACATATAAAATTGGGTAACATTTGGAAGTAGAATACGAGTTATTTTAAAAGTTTGTTGGAGGATATTTTCAAAATTTTAAGTATCATGGTAAACATTGCAATTATTTTGAATTTAGGAAGGAAAATTAATCCTAAAAGACTTAAATTTTATTTTCTTATAACTTTTTCGCTCTAAAATGTTTTTGAGATGTAGTAAAATATTCTACGGAAGTCCTATGAAATTATAAATTATATTTATAAAAGTTTATTACTCACAGTTTAAAACAAAGAAATTTTGAGGTTTATTTTATATATTTCTGAAAAAATATATACATAATTTACTGCTAACTCTATACGAAGTTCAATTTTTATCTATGGATAACACTTTTACACTCCTCTCTCTGTATATATAAAAATCAAAATTTTTTTCATTGACCTTTATACAAATCCCCAATTTTTGACTGATTTTCATCAAACTGTATATATTTAATTTTTAAGGACATATGTCTTGTAGCTCTAGTTTAATTTTTAGGTATTTACGAATGATCAAATTTATAGCGGTTATTTATTTTGTTAGTCACAAAGACTAAATATTATTTGGGTTGGATAGTGTAGATTATTTAAGTTTAAATTCAACCACAGATTCTGAGATACTGCAGACTTAAATAAAAAATAAACTAATAAGCTAAATTAAGAGCAACTGAAATCAGCTTAAAATAAAAATAAGCAAATTTATTGTAATGATATATACATGACTAACATAGAAAAATTTAATCAAGTTTCATAAGATTTACTTTTTCAACACGTTCAATTAGGTGCCACACTAATTAAGATTTGACAATAATATTTTTCTATCACTTAGGTAACTATATATATAAGAGAGAGGACCCAATCTCAAATTTAAATATCTAAAATGAGTATCTTTGTGGATCTAGTTGGTGTGTCAAGGCTTGGGAGATCTTGTAGATACCTTTCGATTGATGTGATGATAATGTGTACTCCAGTCTCATCTCTGGTATGGAGACTAAATAAATTGGGAAGATTCTGTAAGGTGGACACGATGGAAATACTTCTGGCCGGTGTGCGATGTCGAAGTCTTTTTTGGACCCAAATTTCCTTTGGTCCTCGTACTCTGTGCTCGAGTCCTGAACAGTTGCCGTCGAACTCTTGATCTCGAACTTTGACAGTCGGACCTCTGTACTCGACTCTCGAACACTGACAATCGAGTCTCTCCTCGACTCGACTGCCGAATTTAAACGAGAGCTACACGACAACATACAACAGCATTGTCTACATGACTAAATTCACTAACAACTTCTCAATTTCTTTTAAGGACCCTTTTTCCGATCTTGATACCCTTTTGTTTTTTGAATCTGCAAGCAATTTTTACATTGGCCAAAACTATGCTACATAAATATTTATGCCATTATATTAGACATTATTTTCACTTTAATCGAAGACGTTAATTTATTTTAATCGAAGGTGCTAAAGAATTTATATGAATATAAAATAAGTTCATTATTTACTCTATGTTTTCTTCCTTTTGAATTGTTTTATTTTTCAAAATAGAGATCCAGAGATTAATTATTTATTGCATTTCGAAGGCATCATTTTAATATTTTATTTTATGCCCCAGTTTAACTTTGTTATTTGTACTAGTTTAAATCTAATTCCCGATTTACTTTAATTATATAACAAAGAATCGAAATTGGATTTCAGCTGTCATGTCCTAATGTTTACCATTCACTCTGTTTACAGTAATGTCATAAATTAATTGAAAATATATTTATATTCATTGATTTTAAACAATTTTTGGCAACACTTTAAAATCTAATTAGTTGTACAATATGTAAAAGGCTAGTATTTGCTCACAAAAGTATTAAGATAACTGATAATCAGTTGAAAAGCTATGTATTCTTTTCATTTTATGAAGTGCTTTTATTACTATATAATGTATGGAATTCTAAAAATACAACTTTAAGAGAACAAATATCGTAAAGAGGGAGGAAAATCTTTACAAAATAAAATAGAATTTTTCACATTGATGACGTAAACCTAGATACATAGTAAAATGTAGGTTTGTTTTGGTAATGAGTTCTGCAGAAACATAATCTTTTGGGCAAAAGGAATTCATAGTATGAATTCAAAATAAATATTTATTCTTTTCAAGCATGTAGTAAGCATATCTAGCTTAGAATATCTATTTTTTCTAGTAGAGTTCCTAATATAATATCTATTTCTTCAAAGAAATCTAGCAACCATTTTAATGTACACGAAAGCGTTCATCGATGCACGTTTACTCAGTAAATATACCACATAAAATCATTTGTTTTAAAAGTTTATTCTCCCTGCAACCGTCTATTAATTTAGTGTCCCGTGTTTTCCTCATAAAATTTTCACAATTTCTGTCTGTCGTTATAAAAGTCATTGTTGAAGGATGTTTGAGAATGCAAAAAGGGATTTCTTTACTGTTATACTTTTTACTATTGGTTTAGTGCCGAATATTTATTTGCTGAATTATTTCAAAGCATTATTTCGTCTGTATGAACAGGTTTTTAAATTTTTAGAGCTGTGGATTTATTTTCAGGTATAAGTGTAATGTGATATGTATATTTCCTCTAAATTCCTATGTAGAAGAACTGCTTATTTATTCTGTATTTCATGGTTTTTGAATAAAGGATGTTCTGTTTGAAATGTATTACATCCACCGGTATAAGATAGGTTGTTATCAGCAAATATTATGGGAACTGGAAAATTTAGAGATGATTGAAAATACTGAAACTTTTCTGTCTCCATAAGGTGCCAGTTCTTTTTTTTCAGAATTCATACAATACCCGTAATATTTTTTACCATTTTGTTATATTCTCCTTGCAATTGTCTATTAATTTAGTATCCCATGTTTTCCTCATAAAATTTTCACAATTTCTGTATGTCGTTATAAAAGTCATTGTAGAAGAATGTTCGAGAATGCAAAAAGGGATTTCTTTGGTGCTACACTTTTTACTACTAGTTTAGTACCAAATATTTATTTGCTGAATTATTTCAAAGCATTATTTCGTCTGTAGGTACAAGTTTTTAAATTTTTAGAGCTGTGGATTTTCAGGTATAAGTGTAATGTGATATTTATATATTCCTCTAAATTCATATGTAGAAGAACTGGCTATTTATTCTGTGTTTAATGACTTTTGAATAAATGATGTTTTGTTTGAAATGTATTACATCCACTGGTATCAGCAAATATTATGGGAACTGGAAAATTCAGAGATGATTGAAAATACTGAAACTTTTCTGTCTCCATGAGGTGCCAGTTCTTTTTTTTTCAGAATTCATATAATACCTGTAATATTTTTTATCATTTTGTTATAGGATCCCCATATAGGATATAAACTTGATTCCACATGAAGATACAATAGAAATACATCCAAGCTTTACTCGAGAATGAAACCTCAAATAAATGACTGAAAGCCCGAGAAGCTAACTGTTGTACAATATGAATGGTTTTTTACCACCCATACTGAGATTTTACTGAAATTTAATAAAATATTTGCGGTTTCTTAATGTACATACGACACGTTTTACTTTCCGTCTGGTTTCCAATAAATCCAGATCTGAATTAAAATCATCAGCGCCTTATATTTTTCTAAGTACAGAAATTCTCTCATTACAACATATTTCCAGAGATTAAAAGTGGAACTTGAAATGCAGTAGCGTACTTTGTCATTCACAAGTGCTTCATTGTTACACCCCCTCCCAAATCCCGTTTTTCCTAAAAGTTCAACAACTCTAAACATTATACTATTTGTTCCGCGTCGAATATATATTTTCTTAATAAATTCTACCTCGTATTCAAGGAAAGAGAGATTCACTTCTGCATTCCAATAAATCCAGATTTTGGAAAATATCTTGACCGTAAAGATACGCCAGCATGAAATATATATACGACAAAAGGAATCACCTTTTTTTTTCTCTCTCTCTCTCTCTACCCTGTCTGCCGTCCTCTATCTTCCAGGGAGAGAAAAAATGCAGGATTACACTTCCCTCTGAGCCGAGAGTTGCTTTACAATGGGAGAAGAAGAAGAGGGAAAAAAATAGAAGTTTGAGAATATCTACTATCTGCCGCCGTTGGTTGGTATCGCCGTCTTGTGTGTTTGTTCCCGCAGGAAGAAACCTTACACAGAGATATCGGCGAATGGACATAAGTGTATTTGTGCTCGGGATTTTGAATAACATGCAGTTTTTGCTCGGGCCCGTTTTCGAGAACGAATTTTAAACCAAATTATTTTTGGTCTCTTTCAAATATTTGCTGGAGAGAGGGAAATACCACGGATTTTTTGCTTCTGCGTTTCTTGTTTTCGAGCTACGAATTAATATCAAGGTACTAGTTAAGTTATCTAAATTTATTGCATTGATTTATACGAGTACATTGAATATATTATCATATAAGAGTAAGGAACGCAAATAAAAAATATAATATTTCATTTTACACAGTAAGAATGTTTTTATTATTTCTTGGAAGGAAGGAAACAAGAGCAACATGTTGCTTATGCAGTTGTCGTTTTGAAGTAAGTCACAGATTGTTCGTCCTAAATTAATATCGAGGTACTAGTTAAGCTAACTAAATTTATTGTATTAATTGCGTCTACATTGGACTTACTATTCGGAAAAGGCATATAAGAAATATAAAAGTTGATATTACAGTAGAACCTCGATTATCCGAAGTAATTGGGACAGAACCTACAAATATTTTAATATTTCAATAATTAATATTAATTTAATTTTAATAATTATATTAATTTAATTTCAATAATTATATTAACTTAATTTCAATAATTATATTAATTTAATTTTTCAATATTTTTTTAATATTTAATATTTTAATATAACCTTTTTAATATTTCCGAAGTAATTGGGACCGAACTTACTATTATATTAATATTTCAATATTTAATATTAATTTAATTTCAATAATTATATTAATTTAATTTTTTAATTTTTTTTAATATTTTTTTTAATATTTAATATTTGAATATAACTTTTTAATATTTCTGAACTAATTGGGACTGAACCTACTAATATTTTAATATTTCAATAATTAATATTAATTTAAATTTTTTTTAATATTTTATAATATTTAATATTTTAATATAAACTTTTTAATATTTCTTGGAATAAAGGAAACAGAACAACATGTTGCTTCTGCAGTTGTTTTAAAGTAAGTCAAATATCGTTTGTCCTAAATTAATATCGAGGTACTAGTTAAACTAACTAAACTTATTGTATTAATTGCGTCTACATTGGACTTATTATTCTGTAAAGGCAAAACAGAAATATAATATTTGATATTATAGTAGAACCTCCATTATAAGAAGCAATTGGGACTGAACCTACTAATATTTCAATATTTCAATAATTAATATTAATTTCAATAATTATATTAATTTAATTTTTTAATATGACCTTTTTAATATTTCCGAAGTAATTGTAACCGAACTTACTAGTATTTTAATATTTCAATAATTAATATTAATTTGATTTCAATAATTATATTAATTTCATTTTTCAATATTTTTTTTAAATATTTAATATTTTAACATAACCTTTGTAATATTTCCGAAGTAATTGGGACCGAACTTACTAATACTTTAATATTTCAATAATTAATATTAATTTAATTTCAATAATTATATTAAATTAATTTTTTAAATATTTCTTTTACATTTAATATTTTAATATAACCTTTTTAATATTTCCGAAGTAATTGGGACCGAACTTACTAATATTTTAATATTTCAATAATTAATATTAATTTAATTTCAATAATTATATTAATTTAATTTCAATAATTATATTAATTTAATTTCAATAATTATATTAATTTAATTTTTTAATATTTTTTAATATTTAATATTTTACTATAACCTTTTTAATATTTCTTGGAAGGAAGAAGACAGAGCAACATGTTGCTTCTGCGTTTGTCGTTCTGAAGTAAGTCAAAGATTGTTTGTCCTAAATTAATATCGATGTTCTAGTTAAGCTAACGAAACTTATTGTATTAATTGCGTCTACATTGGACTTATTATTCTGTAAAGGCAAATAAGAAATATAATATTTGATATTACAGTAGAACCTCGATTATCCGAAGTAATTGGGACCGAACCTACTAATATTTTAATATTTCAATAATTAATATTAATTTGATTTCAATAATTATATTAATTTAATTTTTTTAATATTTTTTAATATTTAATATTTTAATATAACCTCTTTAATTTTTCCGAAGTAATTGGGACCGAACTTATTAATATTTTAATATTTCAATAATTAATATTAATTTAATTTCAATAATTATATTAATTTAATTTTCTAATATTTTTAATATTTAAAATTTTTATACAACCTTTTTAATATTTCATGGAAGGAAACAGAGCAACATGTTGTTTCTGCAGTTGTCGTTTTAAAGTAAGTCAAAGATCGTTTGTCCTAAATTAACATCGGGGTACTAGTTAAGCTAACTAAACTTATTAATTGTGTCTACATTGGACTTATTATTCTGTAAAGGAAAATAAGAAATATAATTGATATTATAGAAGAACCTCGATTATAAGAAGTAATTGGGACCGAACCTACTAATATTTTAATAATTCAATAATTAATATTAATTTAATTTGAATAATTATATTAATTTAATTTTTTAATATAACCTTTTTAATATTTACGAAGTAATTGGGGCCGAACCTTCTAATATTTTAATATTTCAATAATTAATATTAATTTAATTTCAATAATTATATTTATTTAATTTTTTAATATTTTTTTAATATTTAATATTTTATTATAACCTTTTTAATATTTCCGAAGTAATTGGGGCCTAACCTACTAATATTTTAATATTTCAATAATTAGTATTAATATAATTTCAATAATTATATTAATTTGATTTCAATAATTATATTAATTTGATTTCAATAATTACATTAATTTAATTTTTTAAATATTTTTTTACTATTTAATATTTTAATATAACCTTTTTAATATTATAGAAGTAATTGGGACTGAACTTACTAATATTTTAATATTTCAATAATTAGTATTAATTTGATTTCAATAATTATATTAATTTACTTTTTTAATATTTTTTTAATATTTAAATTTTTAATATAACCTTTTTAATATTTCCGAAGTAATTGAGACTGAACTTATTAATATTTTAATATTACAGTAATTAATATTAATTTAATTTCAATAATTATATTAATTAAATTTTTTAATATTTTTTTAATATTTAATATTTTAATATAACCTTTTTAATATTTCTTGGAAGGAGTGAAACAGAGCAGCATGTTGCTTCTGCGTTTGTCGTTCTGAAGTAAATCAAAGATTATTTGTCCTAAATTAATATCGAAGTATTAGTTAAGCTAGCGAAACCTATTGTATTAATTGCTTCTACATTGGACCTATTATTCTGTAAAGGCAAATAAGAAATATAATATTTGATATTACAGTAGAACCTTGATTATCCGAAGTAATTAGGACCGAACCTACTTCGGATAATCGAGAATTCATCAATAATCATCTAGTTTAATATGTAGTATCGTCATTGGGGCATTAACATTGCATTGTTCTGGGATTCGGCAGTGTGACCCTCTAAATTTCAAAATGGGGTGTATTTTTGCTTAGAACAGGGATGCTTGAGAGAAAGAGTACACTCATACCGATAATTGTGCTTGGGAGAAGGAATTCTATAAAAGGGATTCCAAAATAATTCTCTGCACTCTTAGTTTGGGAAGGACGGCTTGCATACAAAAGGAATGTAGGGAAAAAGAAAACTTTAAAAATGCATGTTTGTGAAGAGAACATTTTGGATGAGAGTAGGAAGTGAAAAAAAAAAGTGAAGAAGTAACCGACATCGGTTAACGGAAAATTTCGGTTAATCGAGGTTTCGCTTTTTAAAGTAAGAAACTTTGATCTACCATTTTCAAATTTGGAGGAAAGTGGTCTTTTTTCTTCTGAATTCAAGTTATAAAAAGATTTAGTCTTAAATTTATATCAGGGTACTAGTTAAGTTACTAGTTAAGTACTAGTTAATAGTTTACTCTATTAACTCTTCGAGTGAAACACACCGATTAAAAAAAGTCTCCAAAAAGACGTTAAAGGTTTATTGTTGTCAATGGCCAAAGCGTTCTATGATTTTTTACTTCATCCTTTGTCGACTAGAATAGAATACGGGAAACCCACCCTCTTTATTGTCCCTTTACTACCGGTTATAAATAGATATATAAATAGATATTATAGATTGTTAATTTTTAATACACATAAAGCTCATCAAGTCTAGAAGATCATTCCATAAGAAATAATGGATTCTAAAAGTACAAATAAAAATATTCTTTAAGAGAATTATTTATATTTTTGACGAAAGTTATTCAAGATATTTAAGTGGTGCAATTAGAGATACATCTGTTACCTCAAATGAAATACTTCCAAATAGAGATTTACAAAGCCATGAAAAGCTACCAGCGTCTTTGTGCCTCAGGGAGTAGGGGTGCATCCCTCAATAAATGTCAGTCAAAAAGGGATGCAGTTTCTGAACAATCGACCTGACCCTCCTACCTCAAACACTGGCAGAAATGTGCATTACATTCATTTTCAGAACATTTTTGGAGGTCGAAAATTGTAACCGCTTTGAAGACATCATCGGTTTGGCGGAATTGTACGTGCGAACCGCTTAGAGGGTTAATATATGTGAGTGCAATAAATTTATTATGTTATAAAGGTAAGAAACGTAAATAAGAAACAAATTATATAAAATTTAATTTAGCTTTTTCAAATGCTGGAAGGAGGAAAACAGAAAAAGTTTTCTTTTGCATACCTCGGTTTCCAGTTACTCAAAGGCTGTAAGACTTAAATTAATGTCAGGAACTTAGTTAACTAAACTTATTGAATTAATTTAGGTGATTACATTTAATTACTATGCTATAAATTTAATTATTATTTTATAAGGCTATGAAATGTAAATAAAAAAATATAATAATTTATCTTACACAGTAAGAAACTTTCTAACCCGACGAAATATTCAGCCGTCCTTTTTACTTTTACATTTGTTGATTTCAAGTTATAAAAAGATTGTACGTTTTTAATATCACGATACTAGTTAAGTTATTGTTGTCTAGACATTAGTTAAGTAACATAAGGTGTATTAATTTGCGTGATTACATTGAATTTATAATGCCATAATGGTAAATAAGAAATATTTGATCTTACATGGTCAGAAATTTTTCCCTCTGCAAATATTTGCTAAAAAGAAGGAATATTACGACTTTTTCTTTTCTTTACTTTTCAGTTTCAAGTTATTTTAAGATTCTCACTCCTATACCTATATTAAGGTTTTAAAATAGGAAAGGGCATTAAGTCAAAGCAATAGCTCGGTGGGCCACCGAGACATTTTTTGGTGATTACCTTTACTCAGACCTAAGACGTGCATACTAAAAGAATCATATTAATGGAATATATTTACGGAGAATATATTTTAATAATATATTTAGAACTATATTTATAGAGAATTTCCCAGACTACAACCAATTGTTACATTTATGTGCTACCCATTTGGCAATGTTGATGCGGAAGAAATAACTGAAAACAGAAATTATAAGTCATCTTCATCTCTTAAGGAAAACGAAGTTCAAGAGAAAAAGAAAATTTATACCGTTATTTCGCACGTATAGTCCACGGATTATGTGTGTTTAACTCCTTCCCGGTTTTTCCCGAGCTGAACTCCGGCAGCCGAAATGTACCATCCTGGATCATCCCGAGTGTAGCTCGGGCTCTGTGAAATTTTACACTGTGCAATCAGTCTTTCCAGAATTATTTCATATGTGCTTTTCATGGTTTCGATTGCTTTTGTTTACTTTTCTGGCTACTAGATTTTTTTATGCCCAAAGAGAGACAGTAGAGGGAAGAAGGTAAGGAGAGAAACAAGGTTCTATTGTCCAGACTGCAATGTTGGACTCTGTGCAGTACCGTCTTTCCGATTGTATCATATACGACCAAATTTTGATTAATAATTTCATAATCACTTTTGTAAAAGCATAGGATATAAATAAAATTTAATTCAAGATAAAAACTAGGTATTCTAAGCTTTATATTTATAGTTAGTGTGAATTGACTCCAAAGTCTAAAGATTTCTGCCGTACAGAAAGCCAACTAAACAGATAAATTACTCATTTACTTAAATTGATTTTTTTGCATTAAGTTTTAGTAAATTTTGCATGCGAATGATGCCATTACATTTAAAAAGCTATGTATGTATGAAAATAAGCATAAAAAATTGACATTTTGTGACCCATAATGCTGAAATAAGATGAACCTGGTAGGGGTTAAAAAGCAGATTTTTTCAGCCGCGGACTAACTGCCCGGGAGGACTATCTGTTGGTTGTTCATTGCTCAAATCATGAAAATCGGAAGAAGGGGGTCAAAAGAGCACATTGCGCGAACGGCAGTTGATCAAATGTAAACAAAAGCACTACTCCCGAGATGCCAAAAAAACATCGTATCCGTTATAAACCATGAAAAAAATATAACCCATAAAGCAGAACGAATCAGTAGTAGCAATCAGTAGTATTAGTTGTGTCCTGGAGTACGGGAAAATATCGATAGTAACTATTTACAGCTCCGATTCACAACACAGAGTGGATGGGTTCAATATCAAAGGTTGAGGGTCGAAGGTCATTTCACTACAAGGATTACTCGTAACAGAGTGCTTTGTATTCTAAATTTTGATTTTCGGTAATATTGATCATTTATTATGTCTTTAAAACATCGTCGCAGTGTTACTGCTGATTTCAAGCTGAAAGTAATTCAGAAGGTCTGCGAGAAAGCAATATGAAATTGGCGCTAGCAAAAGGAAAAATATGAGAAAGAAGAGATCCAACCATTTTGGAAAAATACAATGGCTTGCATTAGAAGACGATTTACAAAGCTGGGTTCTTCAACAGATAAATGTAGGCTCTCTGTTTCTTCCGTTAAAATTCGTCTCCGAGGCTATGGCAGAAGAAATTATTTCAATCTTTAAAAGGTGGAATTAATTGAGTCTAATCCAGACTTTTCGGCACTTTACTCTACTTAGGTTTTTATTCTTAAAATGATTTAATACTGTCATACTAAAATATATATTTTTGCTCATATATTCCGCGGATGATCTAGTGGGGTGAACTATCTGATAATTTCTGAATTTTTT
>CM063505.1:152247414-152257414 GCA_032207245.1 Pardosa pseudoannulata
AATTTCTTTAACTTGCTCTCCAAAATACTGAGCCTTGAAATTACTCTCTGATATCAGACTGACTCGCAGACAGTACTCCCATAAAACGACTGGAGGCCGTTTGATATTCTCAAACAACAAGTGAAAAAAAGAAACCCTCAACACTAATGATAACTAATGATCACTATATATGTATTTCGAACTATTTTATGTGCAATCTTTACCATTTTATAACTATCGGCGAAAATTCTTGGAATTTATCATAATTTCTTGCTTCAGTTTCCCCACTTCTCCTTGCTCTAGTTTCTAGCCGAAAGTCGAGATTTCTCTAGAGATCTCGAATTTAGAGTGTCTCGTCTGCAATGCTGAAAATCTCAACTCTTCCTATTACCTAGAATACATGGGAGAGATCCGGTATTTTAGGATAAAAACATGTGTGTTAAAGAGGATTTTTCAGCCCCTCACATAGAAAAGATTTCCTTTCAGCGACGAGTTAGATTTCTATTTATTTTATCCGAAAATTCATCATTTGCTGATTTACTCCCCGATACTTTGATATTCAATGTGTGATTTTTTTAAAAATTAAATAAAAAATTGGATTGTACATTATGATGAGAATCAGTAATCAATTATAAATAAACTGGACCATCCGACAGATGTTATCATGTTTTAATGCTGTAAATCCAAAAATTGGAAAAAGTTTTTAAATAAATTATAAATTAACGTTTTGATGGAAAAATAAAGAAAAAATATTTTAAAAATACTTGACGCCACCACGCTTACAGTCATCACAAAAGTATTAAGATTAAATTAAAATTTCCTGTAAGGGAATTCAATGGTGGGACTTCTCGTACTGAAGCCCGTTACGCTGCCACAGATGCGTTGGCAATGGAGAGTTTCAAGCGGTATTATAATAATCTCAATAAGTGCGCAATCTAGATTTTTAATTTTAAAAAATCATTTTCTATTGGACTTTCAATTGAATTGAATTCCAAATTCAATTGAAATGTGAATTACGATTCATGCTGAACCATTGCAACCATAATCATGCTAAACCATAGCATATTATAATTTATATGATATTTGCTTCCAACTCTCCTGGTATAACTCTTTTCTTATATATTAAAAGTGCACGCTTAAAAAAATTTGATATAACAAACCATTAATGGTTCACTACGTCTAACTTTTAATAATTTGGAGCTGTTGCGTTTGCAAACTGTTAAGGGATTAATTGCCCAAAAATATAAATGTCCGGTTTTCATGTCGTTTTCTTTAATTAGGTAAGAGTATATAATTCTATTACGATGGCGCACTGTGGATTAATTAAAGTCGCCAGAAAAAGCAAGAAATACAATGTTTGGATAGATTATCTTTGTGCTTTAGTAAATATCTCCAATATATTAGCCAAGTTTGCCAAGGGGAACCCAATTCTTAAGTAGGCCCTGTGTCCACTATATTTAGTTTTCTGTTTGATACGTAAAATAGAACTGAAAAAATATAACACTCACCCCCGATTCAACCTCGAAAATGATCTGTGACTACATGTGCTATGATGGGGTGAGAATATATGTTTCACTCTCGGAAAAAAAATAAATTTTTCTTTTACAAAGCATATTATATGATTAATGGTTTGTTATATCAATTTATTAAGAATTTTGCACTTTTAATATATAAGAAAAGAGTGACACAAGGAGAGTTGGATGCAAATAACATATAAATTATAATATAGATACAGATTATTTGGACACCTTGAGATTAGGAAAAAATATTAGGCGACCATACTCAAACGAATACTGCGAAGTTGGAGGGTGAATCCAATTCTTCAGTCAACCCCTTAAAAAAGCAGAAAATATGATTTGGTAAATAAACATTTTTGCAAAATCAACTGATCAATTTTTTTTTAAATTACCCTATATAATGTTGTAAAATTAAATATAGTGCTTGGAATAATATTGTTACGAAGATTCGAATGAACACACCGTTTAACTTAACAGAAATATTTATTGAAGCTACTTTCAACTTTACAAGATCGAAAAGTTGCCTACAACTAGTGGGTATCAGCTTTTATACCCGAACAGAATATTCGAGAAATAACTTATTTACATATTAAAGAAAGATCTAGAATGTTCAAGAACATAAAGAAACAATAAATAACATTTTTAAATTAAAAATCCGTACTTTGGATAAACCGCCATGGCAAGCATCGAACCTACAATCTTCGGGTCTGGATCGCGTGCTTTGACCATTCGGCCACTGAACTCTTTGGTTAAGCCTCTTTATGCGGCAATATGTTTATGGTCCACAAAACTCAAAATATAATCAGCTTTTATTTTATATAAAAACTAAATTCTATTTTTGAAATTTAAAAAGTTATATATCGGGTAAATGAACTTCTATTTTTTTCACTTGTATATTTCATTCTTAAAAAAATGTGTTGTTTCATGTAAACAAAACTAAATAGATAACAAAACTAACAAGTTAGTTTCTTTATAATGATTTACGAAACACTTTATTTTAAACAGAACAGAACTTTGCTGTTTATAATTATAATGAATCAAAAATTGGTTGTTACAATGAAAACTTTCTGTTTAGAAAGGTACTATTGCTTTATTTCCCTTTATAATAATCTAGCATCAATGATAAGCTTAACAATGATAAGAAAATGTTTTAACCTATTTTGTTTAGCTGTATATATTAAGAGTTTCTGTATAAGAAGAGTCTCTTTTAGACTGAGTTCCAACACCTAGATATATGTTAGAAGAGATCCTAAAGTCGAATAATCATGAGATCAATATAAAGAGGAAACTTTTCAATAGGGATGATGTTTAGACTTGTATTTGTAAAATACTTCTTTTATCAGTAAAAAATTGTATAAAATATTTTGCAAAATATAACTCCTGAGAGCTTGGAAACCCGAAATCTAATTATTTTATTTATTTAATAGATTTAATTGAAATACTAGATAATATAAGTAAAATTTGCAACATACGGAAATGTTTTTTAAAGAAAGACTGCTAAGATTTTCAAAGAAATATTTATATTTATCAGCAGTTCACTTTACTTAATAATAATTTTTATTGTAGAGAGTCATGTGTTATTTTTTCGGCCGGGGAGGGAAAATAGATTCAGGTCAATCCTGACAGTACTGTGTCACCGGCTTGATTAAAGAACTGAGTTCACCCGCCAACTTGGCGATAATGGTTTAGGTATGGTCACCTAACATTTTTTCCTGATCTTAACGTGTCCAAATAACCTGTATCTATATTATAATTTATATGGTATTTGCATCCAACTCTCCTTGTGTCATTCTTTTCTTATATATTAAAAGGGCGAAATTCTTAAAAAATTAGATATAACAAACCATTAATGGTTCACTATGGCTTATTTTTAATAATTTGAAGATGTTGCGTTTGTAAATTCTTAAGGGATTAATTGCCAATAAATATAAATGTCCGATTTTCAAGTCGTTTTCTTTAATTAAGTAAGGGTATATAATTCTATTACGATGGCGCACTGTGCATTAATCAAAGTCACCAGAAAAAGCAAGAAATACAATGTTTGGATGGATTACATTTGTGTTTTAGTAAATATCGCCAATATTTTCGCCCAATTTGCCAAGGGGAACCCAATTCTTCAGTAGCCCTTTTTAAGTTTTGTTCATACACAAACACAAATACAGTTACACATTCATTAGCTCAGAGTGTAATATAATGAAGGGACAAGGCATAAATACACTGGCCGTTAACTATGAAAGAATATTTAATGCATTTCTCCCAAACAACAAAATTTTGTTTATTTGTAGTAGTAATCTCCGTTAAAGAACACATGTACTCCAGCTTGAAAATAGCTTAAACATCCCTTCATGGTACTGCTGCTTTTTATGTTGAAGCATTGAAAAATGGTCTACTCTTGTTGCAAATAGTAGACCGTAGTGCTCCAAAACCAAACCAAACAAAAAATGGTTCTTATCGAATCCTGCTGATCTTTAAAGCCTTTTTCATTCAAAACTTTCTTTAAAGATCAGAAGAAATGAAAATACCAGGGGGCTAAGCCGAACGATGGCCAAATAGTAGAGCGCTGCTTCTCAGTACCGGAGTTCATGAGTTTGAATCCCACTGATGGCATAGATGTACGGAACTTTCAGAATTGGCTTTAAGCAGTAGGTCTAAGTCTCATAAGCCTTCATGTAGCTAAACTGTGGGCTGTAATGCCGCAAACCAAACCAAACCTAAGGGGCTAAATATGGTCTATGGGGTAGATGTTTCAGGACTTCCTATTTCCTTTCAGCCAAACATAAATTTGACATAAAGTAAAAGTTCCATTTTTAAATTTTTAGGGATAAACATTGTCGTCATTTGAGCTTAAAATATTCAGCACATAAACATTTTACAATCTGCAATGAATTTTGCTCTGGTTAACTCCTTCGAATTTCAAAATCTTATAAATACAACTACCTCATACATTATGCATTACATTCTATATTGAATAGATTCGCATTATTAATTAAAACAAAGTTGTATGGATTTTGCTCGGATTTACAATAGTATCATCATTTATTCCGAATTCAAAACATCCTATGAATTTTAGAAGCTCTTTTACAGTGATATATCGTTTGTTAAATATAAATATCATCACCGTCTCGGTTTCCTAGCCATCTTCAGGAGAATGAGGCGGTCAGCTGACAATTCGTCGAAATCGTTACGCTGTTTAAATTGACGCTCCTCTCGACAACCGATAGTTATCTGAGATGCGCCCAGACTGAATGAGAAAAGCGTTTCTATAAAATCCTAATACGATGTTTGTTGGAAAATATGATGTGCTTAAACAGTCAACATTCAAAAGAAATCATTGGATTTCATTTGATTTTAAGCTGAGACTTTTTTAAAGCACTGTTTTCAAACAAAAAACAATCGAGTGTACTCATTTTATCAATTTTATTTTTACATGAAAGCCATACATCATTTCCATCAACAGCAAGGCAATTGTCATATCATAGAAACAGATTTTGAGTTCCATCCTCATAGAAATCAGCCATCTATCTATTACTGACTAAACGTTTAAATTCATGCCCTCTCTATTCCACTATCTAGGACCATAACGTACGGAAGTTTACTTTGATTTTTATTTTATGCTTCAATTTCCTCAGGGACACATTCTGATGCATGATATAACTTATTTAATAAAAATGAAGTCGTAAAGCGTCTGTTATTATGAATGTGTTCATTACTTTTCTCCATTAAGTTTTTAGTATTGACAGAAAATTTCTAAACTTCACTTCTCATGGTGTGAAGACCCCCTTTCTTCAGAATACTTACTACAGAAATCAGTTGATCTGAATCGCACCTGTGTCGACCAGACTATAATAGCTTTGCGATGCAGTGTCTAGGATGCTGACAGTTTTGTTGTATAGGCGTCATGCCTCTGATCAGTCGCAGTAATGATTCCGGAGCATTGCCTCAAGAATTAAGAAATCGGGACAATTAGCGAATGAGAATTCAACTAAAAAAACTAGCTGTAACCTTAGCTGGAGCTCTCAGGTAACTAGAATCGTAACTGACTAGAAACTGGTTGGCGGGACCGCAACTGACCCCCAGGTATAAAAAGTCTAGAATTTTGCAACTTGGGTCTTTTCCACATTTTTTTACGTAGGTGCTTTGACTTCGTGGAGGCTACGGTGACTTTTAACCGAAGCTAGCTTTTTAGTGATTATGTTCGGGAGATTCGTAAAATCCGCTATTATAAGGAACGGCAGCGTCTCGGATACCGAACGGGGGATAGATTGGGCTCGCGTTGCACCCCGGAAAAGCCTCCCCATTTTGTGAGATTATTTAATCTTTTTTTCGACTGTGATCGTCGTGGTAATTTTACGCAAGCAACAATCCTCTACATTTTGATTTGTTTTGGAATATTAGAACACCTCTTTGTATATAGCCAGTATTTACTCCAGAAAATAAAAGGTATTTCCAATTCTGTTAAGTCTGTGATCCTTCTTGACACTACTTCTTCACAGGTCTTTAAATGCTCTTTAAAATTTCTTCTCTTAAAGCTTCCTCCATAAACTTTACTGATCTGCTGGCATATATCCAAAGCCTTTTTAACATCTTTTGCATTAAAAAAACGAATGGCAGAAAGTATTTTCGAATCAGGTTGTATTTCAATTGACAAGGGTTCTTTAAATATTCCTAAGCAGATTGAAAAACGATCGCATTCTTAAAGAAAGGTGTCTGTAGCTATCTGTCGTGTAGTCCTCGTTTATATTTGAGTATCAACCTGTGATCAAATGTATAGTGGTGATTTATTTTTAATTGCGTTGTGTTAAGTATTTTTGTACTAAATTTAACCACAAGTTCTGAGAAACTACAGACATAAAAATGAAAAATAAAGTAACAGCTAATTTGACAGCAACAGAGACTAGCTTAATATTAAGAAAGAAAGTAAATTTATTATAATATATATACACATCTATTTACATACAAAACTGATGCTAATTTTCATAAAATAAACTTTGTCAACATGTTCTAAATTAGTTCTGACAAAATTTTTATATACTTAAGTAATTTTGTAAATAGATAGAGGACCTAATCTCAATTTCAAAAATGTATGTAAATTTGGGGTACCTTTGTGTGTCTAAAATGTTGGGCCCGGAACACTTCTGGTTGAAGGGTATCTATGGCTGATCTGGCGAGGGAATCTATATATCATCCGTTGGTCTCGTCAGGGGCTTCCTTCTGAGTCTTTGGGGTGCGGCCGTACTATTTGGTGCAGGAACACTTCCTGTCGGACTTGGCTGGACTCTCCTAGTCTGGACTATCGAGCACCTTCTCCTCTGGACTCACGAACAACTTCCGTCGGACCCGACTGGACTCCAGACTTTCGAACACTTTCTTTTGGGACCTCCGAACCTCTTCTCTCGGACCTCCGAACCATCGTCTCATCTTTTAGATTTTTCATATTTAATTATTTCAACCTTGTCCCCTCTTCTTTCTTGTGGTCCAATCGGGATAGTTGTAAGAATTTCATTGGTCTGCTTCAACCCCGCCTTGAGACCGCCAACGTGCCAAACAGTATCCATTCTAATTGGGCACTGTCCCTTAGGGACTCATAAATACTCCACAAAGGTACATTCTTATTTAATGTCAAGTACGGAGACGGGATTCTAATCTGGGACCGGGATCAGAACCCCGCCCGAGACCACCGTACAAGACAACAATATCCGTTGAATAGAAATTTATGGTCCTCCATTTCTTTACAAAGATGTGATGAGGTCAGATTTAGATCCCGAACATTTTACTTCTTGTATGAATGAATCAATTATATAACAGATCTAAATCGCCTCATCACACTATCCAGTCAGAAAATCTCTCTTTAAGTCAGATAAATTTAATTTTAAGCACTGTGTATATAAATATCATATAGAACTGCTGTATCAGGAATCGATCTGAAAACATTAATTTACAGCTAGAAGTGACGACGTGCCATAAGACTCACCTGATATTGAATACAGTTGCAGAAATAAAACCACCCTCCCCACGATCGGTAATTTCTTCAAACTATAACATTTCCATTTCAGAAAAGTATCCTTTTATCGATCCCGCTGAATGCAATTCCGATTCAACAACTGGAATCGAATTGTTATCCAATATTCTTACAACAAATCAATTACGTACGCAGATAATACTCAAACTACAAACGAAGCAATGATACGGAGGATGTGCAGAGTTAGATTTTTGGTCTGTTTGTTGTAAATTATGTAAAAAGAAAATGTATGCCGCCACCTGGTATGAACAAGTTAAAAGAACTGAAAACATTAGAATATGTGTAGGTATTATATAGGGTCGAGATGTTATCTAGGGAAAGAATTATTCTAGATTTCTAGATTAAGTATTTAATAGGAGATAGAAATGAAAATTTACAAGAAAATGGTCCCACATAAATATACATATTATCTAATCAGGTAAAGGCTCTCCCAAAGCACCATTTTTAATAATCTGTTTGATGATCTAAACTGGGTATTTCGCGATCTATCTGCTCGTGGAAATCCGAAATTAACAAAACTAAAAAGCACAAAATAGAAATTAAATGAACTAAAAAGAAGCAGATAGATTAGTATTTAGCTAAAAACCAAGTTTCAGTCATAATATAGGATTCTATGATTTTGACAACGGTTGTAGATCCTGACTAACAACGTCTTTACAGTTGTAACAGCTATAAATCTCAGTTACACAAAACTAAAAAGCGCAAAATAAAAATAAAGTAAATTAAACAAACAGATATATTAATATAGATTAATATTCAGCTAAAAAAACGTAGGTTTTTATAATTTTTACAACCTTATCTGTCCTGACAAGCAGTGTCTTTATACCTGCAGTAGTTATAGATTGCAGTTACACAAAACTAAAAAGCCCAAAATAAAAATTAAATAAATTATAAAAAAACAGATTTATATAGATTAATATTCAGCTAGAAAAATAGGCTTCTAGGATTTTTACAACTCCCATCTGTCCTGACTAGCAATGTCTTTATATGTGAAACAGTATATCTGTAATACAAGTATTTAACATGACATGTAGTACAATCTACGAGTTACTAAATTGTCTTACAACACTCATTACAGTAGCATGAAACATACTGGAATAAATAAGGGAAAGTTTGGTCAATGTTGAAGGGACAGTGTATGAGTGATTTCAAATATCCTCACAGACAAAAATCAGTAGGAGTGAGTTCTTTTCAGTCAATTTGTCTTTCAGAATTTTTACAAAGTAGCACTTGCTAACTCTTCATTCACATAAAAACTATTCGTCAACAACGCTCAATCGGGCAATAAGAAATCATTGTGCATCATGCTCTTTTATTTCAAGATTGATTTCCAAAAATTGACTGAATCTCACGCATGTGAACGCCACTGCCGGTGAATGTTATCTTATATTTCTTCTAAACATAATTCGCTTAATATTTTACCCGTTTTGTGCAAACCACACATTTTATCATTATTTCTTCAGCTTTAATTCATTTTTAAATTTTAATGGACTTTTTCCCCATTCAGTATATATATATATATATATATATTATATATATATATATATAATATATATATATATATATATATATATATATATATATATATATATATATAATATATATATATAAATATATATATGTATATATATATATGTATATATATATATGTATATATATATATATATATATATATATACATATATATATATATACATATATATATATATATATATATATATATAATATATATATATATATATATATATATATACATATATATATATACATATATATATATATATATATATATATATATATATATATATATATATATATACATATATATATATATATATATATATATATATATATATATATATATATATATATATATATATATATATATATATATATATATATATATATATATATATATATATATATATATATATATATATATATATATATATATATATATATATATATATATATATATATATATATATATATATATATATATATATATATATATATATATATATATATATATATATATATATATATATATATATATATATATATAATATATATATATATATATATATATATATATATATATATATATATATACATATATACTCATATACATACATGTAAACAAATATATGTATATGTATAAGTGAAATGAACTTAAGAAATATTTTAGTTTACTTTTTTATAAACTAATTAAATTCAATGAACTGCTGGAATCCTATCTATTATGCACCTTAATCAGTTATAGCCATTCCAATTCTTATTCTATAAATCAGACAATTAAAAAAAAAGAGGATTTTTTTCTCTGAGTATAAGCGTAAGGAGTGTGATAGCATTTGCTGGTGGAAAAAATCGCCAGCCAATTTCGTAAATTGCCCGCTTTCCTCACATTAATAGAATATTAATGGTTTCATCGCAATTTCGCACAGCCCCGTGTCTAGCTATGTCTCCTCCTGGACAATGTTATTTT
>CM063505.1:152262414-152302414 GCA_032207245.1 Pardosa pseudoannulata
TATATATATATATATATATATATATATATATATATATATATATATAGATAGATAGATAGATAGATAGATAGATAGATAGATAGATAAATATAGATATACACACGAATTTGTTATTTGAAAATTTACAGGAGCAATATAAAAGCAGCCAACATTACTGAGGCAAGACAAACGAACAATAATTGAGAAGCAGGAACCAAGAACAAGATCTCCTGGATTGGCGTGCTACCTCCAGAGGTATAATTTTGGAACTTAGAAGGCGTATGAACCATGGTATATTATACGGTGTGCACGAGACTGTAACAATAAGTTACATGCGGTTCAACTTTTTTTACCTCTTCCGTGAGTCATTGTCAAAGACATACCAGAACAGAACCGGCTTGAACTAAAAAGAACCTTCGGACTTCTCCCAACCAATAGAAGAGGCCATTGGTTTGGGGAATTTCTGACTTCTAGCCGTTCTGGAGTGTACCCCTGTTTTCTTTCTCCACGAAGAAGTCTGATTTTTTAGAGGACAAGGTTGTGACCAGAGGAGAGTAGAAGGTGAACGCTGCTAGCATCCGCGGCTTGCGGGTTTCACCCTTTGAGAAAAATCATTGCCATATTTTTTTGGGGGGTCAGCGCCGACTCGAGTTCAGTCTTCGATATCTACAATTGATAAGTTGAATACAGTTGCATTCCTTAGGAATTTATTTAATTGTATAAATTCATTTAATCAAGACTTATTTGTCCATGTGTTTATTAATCAGTCTTATGTTCTTCTTTCTCAAACTAGACCAAAGTAACATTATTTTTACCGAGACCAAGAATTAAGATGGTCTTTCAAGCAACTGAGTAAAGGTTTTTTTTTTTTTTTTTTGTAATCGTAAAAACAATGTGATTGTAAATATTCGTAAGCCTTTTTGTTTATTCGTTAAAAATATGTTTGGAAGAAATACATATTTTTTTGTACACGAAAATAATGATATATTTCACGACATGGTGTTCGTTTTGTGTGCAAGATAAAAACAATTTTTATAAAACTGTATTGCTTTTCAAACTAAGTTTAACTAAGCATCTTTATCCAGCTAACAATTCAGAATCAGTCAAATATTTTGTTCATTCTTTAAAATAATGATGGCTTTTCATTATAAAAATATTTTCTTTAATTTTATAATGTTTTTAGTAGTGTTTTAAGAAATATTGGTGAGTTTAAATAAAAAACATTTTCAATACTAGAAAGAGAAAAAAAATTACCTCTTTTTGCCTCTTTTTTTCTATACTGTATAGAAAAAGGGATGTTAATTTACTCTACTCTATCATCTTAAACAAAGTGTAATAAATAAAGAAATAAACAGACATTCATATTCAAATGTATATACTTTTCTTATTTATTGTCTTATATTACATTTATTTCATCGGAAGAAATCGAAATGTGGTGTGTAAGTTTTGTCGCCAAATTTTGTTACATAGTGATATACTTGGCGATACTTTTTGCCCTTTAACAGTTCAAACATACACCTGTTACACATTTCGGATACGTAAATTTCTTAACGATAGTGAGTTTGAAAAATACTATAACCATATAGAAAACGATATTTAACCCAAGATACATATCAGATGTTTTATTAAAAAATACAAATAAATGAAATAAGATCTTCCATCTGTACCATGAAAATATTTTTAAAATATCTGAAAATGTTTTTAAATATTTAGAATATCATGTATATGTTACTAAAGAATCCCAACTTTTTATTTAAATGCCAAACAAACACTTCTTTAATTATAATACAATGTTATTAAAAGAGGCCTTTTTTATCATTCTATCTTTAAAAGAAGTAGAAAGATGTAAATGCTGTGCATATTGTTTTCAGTCACCTCAATTTTTACCGCTCTTTAGCAGTTCCAATTTTTTTAATATACTTCTTTTTCAAACCTTAAAAAATGTTCATGCTCTTTTAAGATTCCATTTTTAAGACAAAGTGATGAGTTCCAATGAATAAACGTCTATGCTTAGACTGATTCATCTTTTTACCCTAGAGTCCAATGTACTATTTGTGGAACAACATGCAAAAAGCAAAGACTTTTTAAGAGACATTTATATCCTATAGCTGCAGAAAATTGCCAACATAACTGTGCCTAAAATGTTATTACTGCCCACAGAGGATTCCTTCAAACTGAACTTCCGAAAGAGTTCATATTTGGTACATACAATCTCTTCAATATTGATAAGGAATGCTCTGCGCAACTCCGTTGATTGCATAATTCGGATGAATCTGTTTAACGCGGCATAAATTTAGCTGGTAGCAAAGGAAATAAATTCCATAGCTGCGAGACACAGTGGGATTCACTTGAAGTGATTGGATGGATTTTAATATGCCTCGGTTGTGACCGTAATTTATCAAAAGCCATACCGAGCAGAAGTTTCGTTATTAATGAATTCATGCCTTATATTGCCCAAAATTGCCGCTGGCTCTGCCCATGATAGTTCAGCGAGTCTGTAATATTCATGAGTGATATTTAAACGGTATAACTTGTGCTGAATTTAACATGGTATGATCCTACACGATGCTCTTTTAAATATAAGCAGTTTTTACACGGGGGATCATATTAAGAACTTTTGCCGATAAAAAGACGTAGCAAATCTTAATTAATATATTATGCATATTTTGTTTAAAGAAAAATGGTAAATACGCACACAGACATCACATATATCATATTAATAAAATTATAAAGAATGATAAAAAAATTTGTTGGGATTTGAACTTAAATTAGTAGAAAGAAATTTTAAAGTGTAGTACAAGATTCTTCATATAACGGAGATAAGCGTGACGTAGAAAATAAATATAATACTCGAAAGTTTTAATGAAAGAATTTTTTCTAAAAGTTAAAAAATTAATAGGTTAATATGCAAAAGAATAGTGTAATTCATAGGAATAAAAATTTTTTTGGATAATTGGATGAATAGGAGACTTGCCCATAAAATCAGGTCCACCAATTATCGATAAGTATACACTATTTCTTTGCTGTCATCTTTGTGACTGCTGGGTTATACTGGGAAAGTACAGTTTGACAAAGTAAGTTTGATTTTATTGTACTTAATCGACATGAAGCTAGATAGATTAGAGTCTTGTTTTGAGGTATAATCATTCTCGAATTGATCTTCTCTTGATGAAAACATAAAATGCTTAAATATTTCCATTTTTACTATAAAATAAACCCTTTCTGTTAATGGTTGGAGTCGTCTCATTATTTTAAATTTTAAAGTATCCAATCTTGTTCTCGCCACATTTTACTTATCTCTAGCACTTGAACAGGTTTTCTCTACCATTAATATTTTGTGCGTCTGTAGTATCTTAGCACAGCTACTCATTTTAGACCTGTATTTGCATAATTATTTATAAAAGTTTTCTTTTTTTATTAAAAACTAGCACTTGAATAGGTTTTCACTACCAATAATGTTTTCTGCCGTCTGTATTATCTTAGCACAGCTACTCATATCAGACCGGTATTTGCATTATTATTTTTAAAATTTTTCTTATTTAATAAAAAAATTAATAATTTTACTCAATTTTTATGGAAGCATTTTTTTACAGCAGTAAGTTGTTGATTAAGCTACTGATTGCATTAAAATAAGTCTACTACTTACCACGATGACCTAAGCCACATAGCCTTAATTACAGGAATTAAAAAGATATATAAGTCATCTTATAAGTCATTTGTGTGGTCATCTTATTAAATCAGAATATTAAACAACTCATGTCGTCGGTCTGCAGATGTACCATTTATACAAATTGTATCATGAACACTGATAAATACTCTAATATATTTGCATTTTGAAATTAAAAATCACAATCCGATAATTCTTTCATGTGGCCTAATTTGCACTCACAACTTATTAAATCAGAATATTAAACAAGCTTTTTTTAATGTAATCGTTCTGTAGATATATGAATTTATCTGCATTTATACAAATTTCATCACGAACACTGACAAGTATTCTAATATATTTACATTTTAGAATACTTTAATTTTTAAATAATTTCTAGAATTTTCATAAAATTTCTGTTAATTCTTTAAACACATAAGAGCAATGAATAATTCGTCACCTTATTGGGAAAACTTTTAAGTTTTTTCAAATCCTTACTTTTTTATTTCTAAAGTTTTCATATGCTTTTTTAGAAAACTATGAAACGCCTCTTTTTTATTGGACTATTAATTTGAATAGGACTTTTAAAATCTTATATAAGTTCACGCATACAATTATAGGCACATAATCTTAAACATTATTATAAATTCTGTCTGATGATTTAAAGATTTTAGAAGATTAGACAACCCAGATTTATACACACACACACGCACACATATACATACATACATACATACATACATATATATATATATATATATATATATATATATATATATATATATATATATATATACTAGAAAAATACAAAACATTCTTCATAAAACATGTGTTTTACATATTTGGAGAAAACACATGAACAAATGAAATAAGATCTACTGTTTGCTGTGAACAATCTTTCTAAAATATCAGTGATGTTACATATTTTCTAAGAAGTTATGACTTTCCTCTTCAGCATAGATTTTTCGAGGGTAACGGTATATTGGGTGCAAGATATTCTCAGGAGGTGATCAAATGTTTAGAGGAAAAGGGAGTGGGGGCTTAAGTTTGTCTTGGGAGTCGGGCCGTAACAGACCTGTTTATCTAAGAAATTAATAAATACTTTAGAAATATCTTCTGTTTCATAAATAATCGTTTCATCCTGCATCTTAAATTGTTCATCTTAAATTGTTATGATGTTAATGAAATTGAAACCAAACATAAACCAATTGGTGAAATTTCACCAGGTACAACCTTTCCCTTATTTTTTTTAATTTCCTATTCCTTTTGTGTTTAATTTAAAATTTGTAATAAAAATTTTTACAACATTTGATTTATATTTTTTTATTCTTAATAAATAAACAGACAAATAAACTAGATGTATAGAAAATGCAACAATATTTTAATATTTAGTGTAATTAATTATTATGTCAGGAAGAACGTTATACTTTTTATCTTTTCAAAAGGAGGCGGTGGCCTAAAAAATATTGGTAGCTTCTCCTATACAATGTCAAACTTAAAGGGTGTTAACTATATTGTAATTGTACCGAACTGCATAGAACCTGGATTTCAGATAAAAAAACATAACTAGATTCATTGAATAAATATTTATTTACTTTTTAATAAATTTAAAATTAAATGTTTTGGAAAATGTGTTTTAAAGGTAAATTTAGAACTAATTCGTAAATTTGAATAAAATTTAAATTAAATTAGTCATTTTAATTAAATTCATTGGGAAAATGATTATTTACTTTTTAATAAATTTAAAATTAAATGTTTTTGAAAATGTATGTATTTTAAATGTAAATTTAGAATTAATTCGTAAGTTTTAATAAAATTTTAATTAAATTAGTTCTTTTAATTAAATTCATTGGGGAAAATGATTATTTACTTTTTAATATGTTTAAAATTGAATGTGTTTGAAAATGTATATGTTTTAATGGTAAATTTAGAACTAATTTTATAAGTTTTAATAAAATTTAAATTAATTTTGTCGTTTAAAATATTCGTTAAATAGTAGTTAATAGTCGTTAATAATTAATTTAGTCGTTTAATCTAGGATGAAATTATATACTTCCAAAACCTGAGAGGTTGAAAATAAAATGATTACTTCAGAAAAGTAGTTAGTGTAACTACAGAAAATTGGAATATAAATGTGCCCAAATTATGGTTTATTGTCCACAGCGGAGTCCCTCAAAGCAAAATTTCGTAAGAGTTTATAATATTTGGAGCAGAAAATCTCTTCAATATTGATAAGGAATGCTTTGCGCATTGCCGTTGATTGCATAATTCGAACGAATCTGTTTAACGCGGCATAAATTTGGAACTGGTAGAAAAGGAAATAAATTCCATAGCTGCGAGATACAGTGGGATCCGCGCGAAGTGATTGGATGGATTTTAATATGCCTCGGTTATGACCGTAATTTATCAAAAGCCATATCGAGCAGAATGTTGCCTTATTAATGAATTCATGCCTTATATTGCACAAAATTGCCTCTGGTCCTGCCCATGAAAATGTGGAACGGATATGTAATATCTATTAGTAATATTTAAACGACGTAAGCTGTTGTGCTGAATTTAGCATGTGATGATCTCATCAGATGTTCTTTCACGTGTACGCTCTTTACACCCAGGATATTGTTTAAAATACGCAGAAAACGACATGAAAAAAATTTGTATATATGATATTTGCATATATATATGTATATATATATATATGTATATAAAGTATATATGTAAACATATATATACATATATATGTTATATATATGTATATATATATATGTGTATATATGTAATACATATATATAAAATATAATATACCATAATATAAATATATTAGTAAAGTATATATATATATTTATATATATAATGTATATAGTATATGTGTGTGTGTGTATGTATACCGTGTGGCCATATATATACAGTACAGTGTTCTGTATATATCTATATATATGTATATATATATGTATTGTATATATATATATGTATGTATATGTATATATATATATATATATATATAGGTATAATATATATTGATATATATATATATATCATATATATATATGTCTGTATATATATATATATGTATATATATATATATATATATATATATATATATATATTATATTATATATATATATATATATATATATATATATATATATATATATATATATATATATATATATATATATATATATATATATATATATATATATATATATATATATATATATATCTATATATATATATATATATATATATATATATATATATATATATATATATATATATATATATATATATATATATATATATATATATATATATATATATATATATTTTATAGATAGATGGATAGATATGTAATATATCAAAATTATTTAACTTTAATATTTCCGTAAAAACCTCTTCTCTACCATTCTAATTCCTTTAAATCTATTTCCAAGCCTCTAAATAGTTTAATCAATGGAGTATTTTCCACTTCACATTCTTCATAAAGCTGTGTATCCTAAAAATGTAAACTTTCTGTCTATGCATTACGTTTCCCAGCTGTCGACGGCAAATGGTTTCACGTTTTGCTGATATTGCATTAAACCGCTTAGTAGGTTTTTTTTTCTTTTTACCGTGGGAAAATTCTTTCTGTCTTCGCTCTTGGGTGCACCTCTGTTCGATCAGAGTGAACTCTGTGGCTTTTCTTTGTCTGTCGTGAAGTAGAAAAGATGTGCGTTGTAGCCGCTCTGGAATAATGTTACAATTACATTTGTGCCGTCTCTTCAGTGTCAGCCCTACTGCATTTTTATTACTGCTAGCTGTTGAGCTTTCTCCTTGTCAAAGAGTTTTATAAATAATGGTTTACACACATACACACACACACACACACACACATATATATATATATATATATATATATATATATATATATATATATATCTATATATATATATATATATATATATATATATATATATATATATATACATCTATATATGTATATGTAAACGGCGAGAGAGACATATAAGACTAATATGCTCACATAAACGTAATAGATTGATATGCTAAAGTTTCATAAGCATTAATACGCACTTAGACTGTTAAATAAATTAATACACAATTTGATATCTTGTAAGCTGATTGGTATTTTTTCACAAAAGATTTAAGTTCAGCTAAAAAAGTATATTAACGTATATTCAAAACTTTTAAAGGTATATGTTCCACATCATGTAGTATAGGGAATTAAATGACTTACATATATAACATAATGTATTTTTACTTGTAAGGGATATAATATAAAGATATCTGTATTTTGTGTATTGGCCATTTGTGTTAAAATACAATGACTCATTGAAGTTGTTTAATTAATACGACTACTCAAATTGAGCTGCATCAATCCAGGAGAGGATGGATTACATAATGCAGTTTTTAAGTAATTTTTATTGATTTTCTTAGAAAAAAGCAAATTTTGTTTTCGCTCTCATGTTCTTTTAACCCTTTCGTGGGCAGTGAGGAGATTACTTCCCACCTACACGATCTTTCAAAATACACCTGTGGGAAGCGTCTTGTTATTGAAACGACAGGACTTGTTATTGAAACGAGACTGATTCCCGCTTTGGCTTTCCTCTGTCATCAATTGTTCGATCGATTAAATAAAATCAGCAGCTCTGTTTTGAAAGTTTGGAAACGTGGAGTGAGAAATAAATGGCCCGCGAAAGGGTTAATCAATGAGAATTCTTGCGGTTTAAACACTGCAAATGCTATGAATAATTCTAAAATTTTTAAAATTCCATACTCTTTTGTAAAGTTTATTTAAGTAAAGAGTTCTTTCTTGACTACTTATTTTCAGGAAGACAAGACAACCTTTGGCAAATATAGCTCGTGTAACAAATTTAACTGTTTATTTGACTGAATTTTATTAATTTTAAATATGTTATTGTTGTTATTTTTACTCTTTCTCTGGGTGTAGAAAAGCTGCAGGAAGTCCAATGGACCCCTTCTCAATATGAAACTAGTCCATATATAAGTGTAATATACAGCTAAATTTGACGAGTATCCATGAGGGCTGAAGTCTGTTGTAACCTCAAAAATTGTTCCTTGTAATTTTAGAAGTATGGACAAAGCAAATGGAACCCCACTTCCCTCGATTGGCCTTCCATCTACAGAGGTATCAATTGAAAACTTGGAGGACATTGCGGCAGAGAGCCTATTTGAAGTTATAAAGAATGTGTTTAATTTTTAGCCCAATATGACCAAAAAATACATGTATAGAGGATCATTAGTTATACGACGGGCAAAATCTTGACCTTTAAATTGATTTTAAGGCCATCTTTGTAATTTCAAACCATATAAGCTTCTTTTATTTTCATTTAATATTTTTGACTAGAGCTCATCGAGATAAATTTCTAAAAATATTCCTGAGTAGAAATAAATAACTCCCCCATCGGATAAACGCGGAATAGTAAGAGCACTGGCATTCATATTACATATTTTGTGGATAAAATCTTGTTTTGAAATCCCTTGTAAGTGTAGAACGATGGGCCGATTGGTTAGGGTGCTGTCCTTCGGTACCGGAGTTCGTGGGTTCGAATCCCACAGTGGCTTGGATGTTCGTAGCCGTTCGGAATCGGCTTTAAACTGTAGGTCCCGGTCTCATTAGCCCTCGTGTTGCAAAAAGTAGACCGTAGCACTCCAAACCAAACCAAACCCTTGTAAGTGTAAAAGTTTTTACGCAGCCAAAGTTAGACGTAAGTAATAGTTAAAGATATAATTAGTTATCAATTAACAGAAACGTAAATAATAGTCTCTTAAAAAACTAATCGAAATACAGAGGATTAATATCGATGCAAAGTAAATAGTAAATAATAAATATAGAATACATATTTATGAAAAATATATTTAAAAACTACGCAGGAATATTGAAAAAGTTTTAATTATTCCCATCAGTAATTGAGGTATTTAGATAAATTATCTTTCAAATTATTTTATTGTATGCGTATAATATCGTAATTAAAGTAGTTAAAATTGATTTGTTTGGCTTTGGAAAATCGTAGACTGAAGTAAACCACAATATACAGCTCTCGAATAATTGGGAAACGGTGAGAAAAATTTATAATTCTAAATAACTGTATACAAAATCCTTAAAAATAACAAATAAAATATAAGAGTCTATCTTTATTATTTTTATAATAATTACAACTTACACTACTCCAATTATTTCATCACAGGGCATTTAATCTCCAGATTCTATTCCAATAGATCGTAAGATATCAGAATTGTTTCACTGACATTTACTTTTCCAGTCTATATATCTGGCTAGAAATCAAAAGCTAATGTAACTTTTAATTGTAAACTATAATGAAATTTTTTTTGGAAAGAACTGTAGTCTTACTTTCATAGTTGTATAATAAAATTATTCATCATGCCGAGAATAATGTTCCATTCCACCATTTATCTCAATAAAATCAATTTTCAATTAAATCTCTTTTTATATCTAACTCTGAGTTTTATCCATTATTCTAGAACATTGGAAGATATAAGTTACAGTATTTTGACTTTCCTATATTTCCATATAATAAATTAATCTTTTACAATATTTCTGAAGCATGCTCAAGTTGTCAAATTTACTTGTTAAAACCCCTATTATAATGAAATAGTTGAATATAAATTATACCTGTTATATAAATTTACCTAAAATTGTGGGTATAAGAAACTCTTTGCTTAGATTAAAACGGAGTTTAGAAAATCATTCAGAACAAATGTTTTCAAATTATACGATCTCTAATATAAGTAAAACATATCTAAATTTATGATCTAAAATTTAATTAATAAAACGCCTACTGTGTATGAATATAAACATGATTACGCGTAAATGGTATGAATATATAGTCATAAAACTTCATACAGCAGTCCTTCGAGACATGATGCAAAACTCCCTATTTTAAAATTTATAATCAATTTTTAATTTATTTAAATTATTTATTGTTAAACTGATTATATATTTGTGTTTCCTTCAACAATCTGCAATGCATGCTTTATTTAACTCATTTTAAAACGAAAATTCTCCATTCATATAACCTTTGTATCTTTAACTTGAATTTTCTGTTCTATTTTAGTGCTTGTTTTATTGTTAAATTCTTGTTCATATTTTGTTTCTTTAGGCGAAACATTCATTTCTATTTATAAGGTTGTTAGACTGAATTCACATTTACCGCGTGACACTGCGTTTGCCATTTTTCTGTTGCATTGATTTTTCTTTAATTTGCATGCTTGAGATTCAATTTAAGTTATTAACGGTTGGGGATTAGTCACATCAGACGTTTATTTAATCTTTTTTTTCATGCAATACCGTGTTCATTTTTTATTTAGCTTTATGAGAACTATTATTTAAATTTTCATAATTTCATTGAAATCTAAAGGTTACTTTTTCTGTTTAGAGCAGTTTAGAATTATGGAATATTGAAATTAATTCTGCTTGATTACAATATTCCTAAACCAGACAGAAAGGAGCATAGTTCTCGCAAAAGAAGTGTAAGATATTGTGAAACCCCCCCCCATTGTCCAGAACTAACGACAGGAATCAGCTGATTTGAAGCCTCGTATGAGAATTCAGCTAATAAAAACTAGACGTAACCTTAGCTGGAGTTCCCAGGTAAGTAGAACCGTAACTGACCGAAAAAAGCTTGACGGGATGAACTGACCCCTAGGTATAAAAAGCCTAGAATTTTTCGACTCGGGGCTTTTCCATATTTTTTTTACGTAGGTGCTTTGACCTCATGGAGGCTTTCGCGTCTTTTGACCAGAGCCAGCTTTTTAGTGATTAAGTTCGGGAGATTCGTAAAGTCCGCTCATATAGGGAGCGGCAGAGTCTCTGATACCTAACGGGGGATAAATTGGGTTTGCATTGGACACTAGAAAAGCGTCCCCACTTGTGTGAGATTATTTAACCTCTTTTCTTTCGACTGTGATCGTCGTGGTGATGTTATGTAGACGACAATTCTTTGCATTTCGACCTATTTGGGGAGATTAGAATCCCCTTGTATATAGCCGTATTTACTCAAGGAATAAAAGTGACTTCCAATTTTATCTTGACTGTGATCCTTTTTCAAGCTACCTCTTCACTCAAAAATATTGAAGTCGTCAAAATATAAAAGTTCATGTAATGGATGAGCCATACAAGGAATACTGAATAGTAAACTCCTTAGTTTGTTTTAGCAAAATTTTTTTTATGCCATGAAATCAAAAACATTTAAATATGTACTTAACCATATTTAGGCATAATATTTGAATTAACCCATTTCTTTGTCTTTGGGACGATTACTTCCCATCTACATGATCTTACAAAATACACCTGCGGGAAGTGCGAAACCCACTATAATAAGTTGGCCTTGTTATTATAACGATGGAGACTAATTCCCGCTTCAGTTTTGTGTCGTCTTCTATTGTTCGATCGACAGAATAAAATTAGCACTTCTGTTTTGAAAGTTTGAAAACGTTGTGTGAGAAATAAATGGCTTACGAAAGGGTTAAATGAAGAACTCTACAGTATTTTTTATAATTTACTGCATCAATTTTTGTCTAAGTAACCAATATTCATGCAAAAATGTTATGCATATTCATCAAAGCGTATCATTTTACGCTCTTATTGATGGATTGAGGATGGATTAGTATGGATTTAAGAAAATTCGTCTATTACTAAAAGTTGATAAATCGGAATAATTTACTACTTTAAGATCTTTGTTTACAACTGGCATTTTAACTAGATAGAAAAATTCAGGAATTTTTCTCTTAGTAATATTTTTGTCGGAAAAGTCAATATCTTCAAGAATCCAGTTGCAGGTTTGTGTCCTTTTAGGTGAATATAATACACCATCATATTTATGCTAAAAAATAAATCTATAATTAAAAGCTTTGATTAAATCAGTAATTCTCTTATTCGACTATATCTGACACTCCAGAGTTAGTGTTCACATTTTGCTCTATTTTGTAGACATTGCTTCTGCTCTTTTTGAAAGTACTCTTAATCTTATAACTTTCATTCTTCATTTATATTCTACAACACGTAAAACGCAAGCAAGTTTAAAACAATCCAAATTGCATCCAGTTCTCGACGTGCAAAAGCAGTCGAACTTCTAACATATGAGCTCGACTTTTTCATCAACTTAACCTACGAATAAAGGAGCATTGCCGTAACTAGGTCCTTTCGCGCCCATGGCTAAAAACTGGTCTTCAACCCTACTGCCAAATATAGTGAGAAAATATATGAACATATCTTTATTTTCTATGTCATAAGCTCAGAATGAGCTCACAAAATATTTTGTTAATTCTTAAAATGTTTCTAATATTTTAATTTTTAATTTTTCTTCTTTTTTACCTTATTAATGCTTAAAATATTTTTGAACCCTGGGGGGGTATTATTTTTCTGATAAATGGAATAGTTTATTTGAGGGAATATTTTTTTATTTGTACGTTAAATTTTCATAAAATATTGACGAATTTCTAAATTAAAATTTAATTTTAATAACTTTAATAAATTCAAAATTTAAAACGAAAACTAGAATAAGTGGTTTTAGGAGTGTTTGGTAAGCATTTTATAAGAATGTATAACATGTTTAGACTCGAAAGCATTTTAAAAAATAAGAAAAATATAATTTTTAAACACATTGGATTTTAAATAAAATTGGATTTTATAAATTAAAAAATTATTTTTCAACTTTTTCTTATTTCTACTGTGATCGTATCGTCCTGTTTCGGATCCTATTTTCATCAACGGTGCGGCTCTTCTGTGACTGATGCAACTGTCGAAAATACCACCTCTGCGCAGCCCTAGTTAAGGCCCTGTAAAGGACTAAGAATATACCTCTCTGTTTCCATAGAGTAAGCTACTGGATTGATTGGCGTCAATGTGTTGTTGTATTCGACAGTTATCACGTGAATTCATTTACTTCTGGTGTCTGGTCTTAGCAGACTATATTCTTATATATAGCACATTTAATATGGATTAACTCTCTGACTGCTCAATTTGTAAACCGAAATCTCTTTAAAAATTGCGTATTTTTTTGTTTCAGAGTTTAAGTATATATATAAAAGCATACTATCTATAAATTTATTATATAATATACCTACAGTTCTTGTCATATAATTCTATTTATTACCTAATTTAATATCTAATACTGTATTAGCCCTCGTGTGCAAGACAGTAGACCTTAGCGCTCCAAACCATGCCATACCATACCCTCTAATACTGTATATAATTTATTCCACTGGTTAAACGGTAAAAAGGCGAAATGTGCTGAAAAAAGGAAGAAAAACACATGCCCGCGAAAATCGTGGGATGAACAAATTTTAAAATATTTGAATTGCCCGTGGAAATCGCGGGATGAGCAGTCAGAGGGTTAATGTAAACGCGTCCTACATATATGAAGTTTGGTTCATTGTTTCTTTGTAACACTTTTTGAAACTTTTCGAAATCCTTTTTTTGAAAAATTCAGATAAATATTTTTTACTTATACAAGTTATTTTTCACATATTTTTCATACATCTTCCTATTTAGGTATCCAAATATTACACCCTACCAACATTTTATTTTGAATCTACGATAATTTTCTTTGAGATAAATATTTTAAAATTTTCAAAATACTCCGAATATTTTAAAAATTTATAAATTGTAGTGAATTTTTAGTCCAGGACGCAAAAATTTTTTCTAAAATTGTAAGAACAAATTAAACTCTAAAATAATATGAGAAATTCATACGAGTTAAAGATTAAAGTAGCATTAATTTTTGATAAATATATTTTGAAGATTTGAAGTTGTATCACATTTTTAAAACAGTTGCATTGTTTCGTATAGGAATTGAAAATCATATTTTAAAAATACTAAGTAAAAAATATTATTCTCAGTATTGTTATAAAAATTATACGGGTTAAAGATGAATTATCTTTAACTCGTATAAATTACCTAGTATTAAAGTATTTTATTACAGTTGATGTCACTTAAGCTAGTATTAAATCAATCCTCTAAAAAAGTAACTATCAGAAATGACTCTTGTTATTTCGCAAATTTCAAGCTTTAAGATACACTTAAAGATATTACTTGCATATGCTATTTTCTCAGTATGTGGTATGGTATGATTATATCTACACTTTAACGCTTCACTCCAAAACTAAAATTAGCAAGTAGAATTGTCCATTAGCACAGCTGTTCTCATGTTTTATTTGCCTTTGACAAGGTAAAAAAATATTTCTTGTCACAGCTGTACTTAAATCAGTGTGAATACGAAGATAAACTAGGAAATTCGTTTTTGATGTGATAAATGAAATTATGTGGACGAATGTTTCATTATTTTTTAATAAAGACGAGGTCTTTTAGAGTATTGCTGCATCTAACTTGAATATTATGAATTATACCATTATTTACTAGCTGTATCTTTAGCCCACATGCTTTTGAAATGAACTTTAAATTGAACGATAGGACAATTTAAAGTACTTGCGAAGTTTACAAATGAAATTAAAATTATGATATCGGAAAAACTTTTAGTAATATATATTTTAATGTAAACGAAATAATAATACATAAATTCTTATTATTTATTTTATTTATTTCTCGGCTATCATGTAGTATATTTCAGTCGATGTTTTACATGTTCTTCAACTAAATAGATAGAAATCAACATACTAATTACATAGTAGCAGTAAATTTAACTTTACTACAGCATCCGATATAAAAGGGTGATATATTAAAGTAGTATCTGATGTCAGGTAAGCTATTACTAAGAAGATAAACTATTGATATTCTCAAAATGAATAACTTCCAACACACAGGAGGGATCTATTTAAAAGTTTCGTTAGGATAATTTTTCTGTAGTCAGACCGGCTGCTACCCTGCCGTAACTTTTACCATTTGTGAACTGCCATTATCAGAATAATAAAAAAATAACAGTATTTACCATTTGACATATTGACATATGCATCTTGAATATTAGTAATTAGTTTTCGTTCAAAACAATTCTGACAGTTTGTATAAACATTGAAAAGTCTGGTTATGAAGTATGAAAGAAATACGAATGTAAATATGAATATGAAACTATCATATGCACGCTTCGGTCGTAATAAATTAGTGAATATCACAGTTAGCTTAAATTTTTTTCTAAAATAAGAATCCCGAAAGAAAATTGATGACAAAAACTGCACTTTTTCTCGTGTGGATCTCACTATCGTATATCTTGTTGTTTTTGACGCCACTTGGACAAACCGAGCACAATTGAGCTAGACGCTACTCGTACTAAGGCAAACGGGTGCGCCTTCCATTTTAATGAGCACCGCTAGGATGAAAAAAGGACTTTGCTGAAGCGGGTATTCATACTTTAGAAGCAGGGACTAAGCAGAAGATCCATAGGCATGGCCTGCCACCCCCAGAGGTATGGTTTAACTCACTAAACGAACGCGTCGACGGGGGTTCGACAGCGAATTCCTGTTCGAAAACGGACCTGTCGACCCCTTCTCGTTCGCACTCGTATAACACACTTTTGAGGAAAAAAAATATTGCAAAGCGATAATAAATGAAAGAAACTAATTTTGCGTAATGGAACTCCTTTACCTTGCAGTGAAAATAACTTAAAATTAGCCTAACAACTTTTAAACCGGCAACTCTTGTATGGTACGGTAAGTTCCGTCTGGAATTTACGAAAAGGGTGACTATTTGGAAAGGGAAAAAGGTGGGGAGGGTGGTCGGTGGATGGGTTAAAGAACTTGGAGCACTTTGTGATAGCGAACATATTTTATGTTCCCTAGTCACCTTTAATGAACTCGGTGGATAGTAGGCTGGCTCGAAAACCAAACCCGCAACCTTACTGTTACGACATTGTTATATTGTTGCCTTTGCTGAATGATCTACACCGTTTCACACGTATATTTTAAAATCTACATTTATTAATGAAAGAAATTGAATAATCACTAAAATTATCAGAGTTTAATAACTGAAATACACCTTCAAGTTTAAAAATCCCAATTATATATATATATATATATATATATATATATATATATATATATATATATATATATATATATATATATATATATATATTCAAATTTAAAATTAATTTACAATAGCAAGCAAAGTTTAATAAATTAAAATGCTATGATCAAGGATAGATAATATAAAGAATATATAAATGTCATTGGTAAAAGTATCATATACTACAGTTGAATACAGTTGCTTAAAGCTGCTTCCGAAAGGCTATGAGCATCCATTCCACGGTGAGATTTGAACCAACGAGCTCCGCTAGGTTCGAATCATCCCACTGAGACATAAATGTTCGTAGCAGTACGAGATTGGTTTTAAGCAGTAGGTCCCGGTCTCATTAGCCCTCGTGTTGTAAAAGTAGACCGTAGCTCTCCAAACCAAACCTGACACTTGCTTTTATTCGCATGTTTGCGAACGAAAGGTGAGATACGATAAAACGTGCTGGACATGAATTTTGCCTTTAATATCTTGTTTCTGTAAAGCATATGGAATAAGAAATAACAATAACATTTTGGTAAAAGATAAATATTTCGAAACTTTTACACGAAATATGTTAGAATAACATAAGAAGTTCTATTGCTACTTCATATTTCTGAATACTTTAATACTTAAAATCTATAACGTAAAAAGCTCAACTCTTGATTATTAAGAATTTTAAAATGAAACCGAGAGTAATGTATTTATCAAGATATATCGTTAAGAATTAAACGAATATACAAAATTATTTTTAATAAACATAGTAATGCTAAGCCAAATTTATCAGCTTACATAAGTAGTATTTAATGTCTGTATTTAAAATTACTCTTGATAATAAATGAAAAATTATAAATTTTTTAATTTCCATCTAAAGTTTGATGATTTGATATGTTTTTAAAGCAGTATTATGAAAATAAATTTAAAGCTTGAATATTTAGGAATAAACATAAAATAGTGGAAAGTAGCGTCATCTTTCGAGGAATTATCTCGGCGTATATTATGTATTTTAATTTTAGTCAATCCTATGATACTCGGAACAAGCACTTCATTGCGGAAGAGCGTTGAACGCCGTATTCAGAGATATTATTCGTCAAAGCTGAGTGGCATATATATCATTTTAACACATAGAGTGTTTCTTCTGAAGAGGAAGTTAAATAAGGATTTAAATTTACTGGTGCCCACTATACATCATCTATTAATTAATTAACTTCTCATTAGAGGGATGTTTATGACTTTTTTCAACTGTAGTATATGATACTTTTACCAATGATAATTCTCTCCATCATAGATTTTTTAATTCCTTAAGCTTTGCTATTTTAAATAAATTCTAAATTTGAATATATATATATATATATATATATATATATATATATATATATATATATATATATATATATATATATATATATATATATATATATATATATATATATATATATATATATATATATATATATATATATACATATATATATATATATATATATACATATATATGTATATATATACATATATATATATATATATATATATATATATATATATATATATATATATATATATATATATATATATATATATATATATATATATATATATATATATATATATATATATATATATATATATATATATTATATATATATATATATATATATATATATATATATATATATATATATATATATATATATATATATATATATATATATATATATATATATATATATATATATATATATATATATATATATATACATATATATATATATATATATATATATATATATATATATATATATATATATATATATATATATATATATATATATATATATATATATATATATATTATATATATATATATATATATATATATATATATATATATATATGTATGTCGGGTCTATAAAAGGGGTAGCTGGAAACTACGTGAGTTATAAGCAATTTTAATTTTTATATTTATCTCAGATCTATGAAAAACAAATAAGAGACGATGATAATGATAGTGACGAATTAATACAATCTGAGATACATTTTTAACGGTCTCTCTAAAAATGTATCCCACATGGAGCTTTCATATTTATATATATTTTGTATTTATCTATATTTATTTATAGATGTATCTATTAAAAACAAATGATAGACGATGAAATAGAAGCTTGTTTGAGAGGACTCTCTCCGGTAACATTAGTTAGGCTTTTATATAAAATGTTACATTCCTTTCTTTAATACTTTCTCTATTTAATATTGGGAAAATCAGAAAACATGCTTTGGACTCTAACAGTATTGGTCTCTTAAAAGCCTACTAACCTCTTTGGAGTTGATATTCGATGAACGTGATAGAGGGTGCTCATTCATGAGCGATTCACGAGTATGAATGAGACCTTGTGGAACACTTCATTGGGGAGGATGATCTGTACTGGAAGAGTTGGTATTACCATACATAATAAGAGCATATTCATTATGTATATATATATATATATATATATATATATATATATATATACATGTATATGTAACCATCGAAAATATCTTTTATCGATTACACGGGAAAGCCAATATTATTTTATTTGCCTGGGTTTACTAGACAGTAGCAATACCTAAGTAATTTGCAGTCGTGGCTACATTAATGAAAACGAAGTCCAGGGCAAAGAATTTAAGAAGAACACTTCTTTAAATCTGACTTTTTATGGCATGAAAATTAGATACTAAAAAATGAGAATGAGAAAAAGAAGAAATTTATAGATGTATTTTTAGAGTAATAATTTTGAGATGTTACATATATGAATATTGTAGCTTAAAGAAACTTTGTCAACGACCTCAGTGGCCAAATGGACAAACCACGAGGTCTGAACCCAAAGTTTGTGGGTTCGATGCCCGCCATGGCAGTTGATCCAAAGTATGGACTTTTATTTTTAAAATGTTATTTATTGTTGCCTTATGTTCTCGAATATTCTAGATCTTTCTTTATTTTGTAAATTAATTATTTCTCGAATATTCTGTTTGGGTATAAAAGCTGATACCCACTAGTTGAAGGCAACTTCTCGATATTGTAAAGTTTCGAATTGTTACTTTGCTTCAACAAATTCGTCTGTTAGGCTAAAGGGTGTGTTCATTCGTGACAATATCAAAATTATTTCACTTTAATATTTCTTTAAAAGCCTCTTCTCTCCCATCATAATTCCTTAAAATCAATTTTCCATCTCTTAATGTCTTAATCAAAAGAGTGTCCTCGACTTAAATTTCATCCAATATATATTCCAAAGCTTTCTGTCCAATAGCTGTAAATTTTCTGTCCATTCAACACCTTTTCCAGCTGTCGCAAATGGCTCATATTTTCCACTGATTTAACAGTTAAATTCGCTAAGTTTCTTGTTCCTTGGGAAAATTCTATCTGTCTTCGGTCTTGGGTACACCTATGTTCGTGAAAAGTGTTTTTCGTGTCATTCTCTTGTTTGTCGTTGACTGGTAAAGATCTCATTTTTAGCAGGTAATAAATAACGTTTAAGTTTCGCTACGAACTATGCCTGTTCTCTTTACCAAAATGGCTCTACTGCAATTTACTCAAATAGTTTAGTAGCTTAGGTTTCCCCTTGTCCGGTAGCCCTTAGCAAGTAAAAATAATAGGAGCTGTAATTTCAAATATGTCCAGCAGTTGTATAATTCCTGGATCATATTTTTATATACATATGTGTATGTAATACACACACATATAATATGTTTAATGTATATGAATATACGTATGCAAAAATGTATATTTGATATAGTGCATCGATGCATTGAGAGTAGAAATATTATAGGAAGAATTAATATGAAGAGTAAGATAAGGCAGTGATATTGGGAAACTTGTAACAAATATTAATTCGGTGTGCATTCCTAATTCCAAAGGTATTAACACTTGGCATGCGGGTATATTTCACCCCCAACTTAAGCTTGCAGCAGGCATTTTTTCGTGAATCGCTCCAAAGTTTAGTTATTTAGAAAAATCGCAGTAAATCGAAAACTATTTTGTTTTTATGAACGAAACTTTTTTTTTATTTTACACTTTAATATATACTGTATGATTATTTAACAAAAAAAAAACAATATTTCTACAAAATTACAAAAATAAACGATTTTTAAAATTAAAGTTCGATAATCTGTCATATTTCTTTATCACTATGTTTGTCACAACACCTGATTTTATCAACTCTGTATTCAACAATAAGAAACCAAGTTTCAAATTGACAAGACATGACTTGTACGTTCTGGAACTAGGAATTCGATTGAAGACGAAATAACGCAACAAAATACCGAATAACTTGACAATCATTACTTGTGGAAAGAAAAAATGGAAGGCGTTACATAGCAAAGCAAACAACATGCATATAATGTCACACATACATATAATTATATGTATTTAGTAGATCTGTGGTGGTTATTGATCTGTGGTGGTTATTCACCACAAATCTACTAAATACGTATTTTTACGTGACTCGCGCTCCAGTGACAGACTGCAAAAAATGTAAAAATACGTTGCTCGCACTCGAAGTGTTAATATAAATACCTGTAATTTTCTTGTTATATTTTTCCATGAAGAAAATTAAGTTTTAATTATAAAAAGGATTAGCTAAGGATTTTTTTACTGCATTTCAACACAGGACATACTTTGAATGTATATAAATTAAAAAAATAAAATTAATATTTGGCACAATAAATCAAAGACATTCATTTATCGAGTCCTTGATTCTATGTACAAATATATTTTGGTTCAATATTAGTTGACTTTTTATTGAAAGGGAAATATGCTTCACTTGAGATGTTGATTTACAAAAGGATCTTTATAGTTCATCATGTTGCATTAATGACCATAACTCGTCAAATACTATTTGCTCTATGCATCTAAATGAATGGTATCATATCCTGCTTTCTGTGAAATTACCACTAAATCTAATTAATGGGTTTTCGGAATACTTAAAGAATCATATTCGACATTATCTGAATCATATTTTAGTAAAGATAACAGTCTTTCGTAGTAATTTATTATGAAGGCTCAGAAATGCTTTAAAACGTAAAATTCATCTACTTCGGTTTCATATGTATCTGCAGCATGTTAGTAAACTAAAGTATATCTGAAACTTGTATTAGTAATAAAAAATGATTTTTTAATATCATTTGCTATCATTTATAATTGCGTATATAACTACTTTAAAAGCATTAAAACTTTCACAAATTATCAATGTACTAACAAACAAGTATTTAGTATATAGTACTTTAAATCAATTTTTTTCTTAATGAAGATTCATTAGTATTTTATTTAAAATTTAATTTATATACATATATATGTATGTATGCATACTATATATATATATATACATATATACATATGTATATGTATATATGCACACTATATATACATATATATATATACATATATGCATATATGTATATATATATATACATATATACATATGTATATGTATATATGCACACTATATATACATATATATATATACATATATGCATATATGTATATACATACATACATACATCTATACATATAAATGTATACACATATACATACATCTATTCATATATATGTATATACATATGCATATATTATACATATAAATGTATATGCATACAAACATACATACTATATATATATATATATATATATATATATATATATATATATATATATATATATATATATATATATATATATATATATATATACATATTTAAGTATGCATCAGTGGCAGCTGGTTGTGATTTTTCGACCAGGTTATCTTGTCCAACAAAATATTTTAATAAATAAAAAAAATGTACCTCATATTTAATAGTTTTTATTTATCTATATTCGCCTCAAAGACGTATTCGTTATTTTTTAATTTAACATTAGTTTTTTCAGTAAATATAAAGGGGAGTGGAGAGTATAATTTATATAATAAATAAACTTTCTTTTAATGCTTTCATTTTTAAATTATTAAAATGTTAGTGTGGGCTAAAAGTTGTTAAAAATAATGTACTTTTCTGAAATGGTATAGAAAGAAATCTTTTATTATTATATATAATTAATCAGCTGGAACTATAATTAACTTCAGCGATAAATAAACTTTCATTCATTTATTTATTGTAATTTTTTAAAAGATTTAATAAATTGTAACTACAATTCATTGATTTGAAAACACCCTCTATAAAAAGTGACATAATCGGAAGATTAATTTAAAGAAAGAGAAAAAATCTTATTAATAATTAATTTAGAATAAATAAACATCCAACTTTTTATCGCATCTTTCGAAAATATCATTTGATGGAAAATTCCAATCCATTAAAAAACTAAATACAAGCTAAGTGCATGACAAAATCTGATAAGCGGCACAGGGCATTCTCTATAATTAAGAATATAAAACGTTGACTTATAGGATACCGCAGAGCGCTTGCGCAAAGGGGGCAATCTCTGATTGTTATTACACATCAACAACCTTCATTAAACAGTATAGAGTTGCATGAAAAGCATGTCAAATAACATGCTGTTCGCTCGGACAAGAATGTGGTATTACTTGAATTTTTGAGCAAAATTCAAGTACAATATTGCCTAAAAATACTCTTGACATTTTAAAATTTCCGGGGCAGTGCCGCTTCTACAGCCTCAGTGCATTTTCCGTCACTGATATATATATATATATATATATATATATATATATATATATATATATATATGGAATACATATGTATATGTATGTATGCACCAACGTTGAGGAACTTTAATTTATTGAAAATAAATACTTCCCTCTTTACAAGGCAAGAGTTTTGCATCAAATGCCACAAGAAAAATACACTGTTTAAAATGTCACCCAAAACAGCGAACGAATGACAGGATTTCATTACCATGAAATCTACACTCAATAGCCAAACCATTATGACCACCCCTACATTTTGCAATGAACTCGCCTAGATGATGTGGAGGGCACGTGATAAGATGGAAGTGGTATTTAACTGCTGCTGGAGAGTCTGAAGAACCATTCTTTCACTTACTTCTGTGTGCGATGGTAAAGGCTGAGGATCTAATCGATTTTGACAGAGGGCAGATTGTAATGGCTCGAAGGCTCGGAACAAGTATTTCCGAAACTGCACTACTCGTGGGTTGTTTGCCATCTACAGTTGTTAGTACTTATGCAAAGTGGATGAATTACGGTGAAACCAGTAGTAGACCATATGGTGTTGGACGTCCATGCGCTATCAAAGAATATCAAAGGTCTATCAAAGGACGCTATCAAAGGACTTGTGGTAACCATGCCAAGGCGGGTTGAAGCTGTCTTGCGCGCCAAAGGTGGGCCAGCTCGTTATTGACAGGTGGTCGTAATGCTTTGTCTCTTGAGTGTACATATAACTCAGTGTTACTTGAGAGTCAAGAATAAACTTTGATCATTTAAGTTAAATCGAAAATAACATAGGAAGCATCTTAGTTATTGAAGGAGGGAAACTTTTCGGGGAATGGCTGAAAAATGTGACCAGTGGACTGAAAATTAGCATTTATTCTAGTGTTAGTTTTAAGAGACGGGTAAAAAGTATTTAAATTGGCGAGCATTCCTTTAAATTTGATTTTTTACTGCTGGGAAATTATTAAAGAATGAGAAGGGATGCAAGGACAATTTGAGATAGATATTTTAGATGTGATAGTTTTTATATATTACTTATATATACATAAGTGTTATAATTTTTACGAAATGTGTGAAATGTATCATTCGATATGCCAAAGTATTGGGTTTTACAAATGACCTTAATTCATCAAATACTGTCACTCTGTAAACTTACCTAAATGAATATAAAATACTATATTACGGAAAATCACTACTAAAGCTAATTAATGAGTTTTCAGGAAATTTGAAAACATACATTTAACAGTATATGAGCCATATTTTATTAAAGTCTTTTGTGGCAGTTTATTATTAACAGCCAAGATATACTTTATAGTGGGTATTTTGGTGCTAATTTATAGGGCTAATTTGGTTTTATTAATAATCCCTCCATCATACTCAACTAAATAGGTGAAATTTCTGTAGTTAAAAATATTTTGTGTTTCAGGTTTGGACATTTATAATTGTGTATTACTTATTTTGAAGGTGTAACAAAGAGCTACATAAATTCTGAATATAATATATGCATTTAAGAAATATGTAATTTTATATAAAATTTATATATTTTATTGTAAACATTTATAATAATTTTTTGTAAAATATTACACTGTCTACCAATAAGTATTTGGACACCTGTGATAGAAAAGAAAAACTAAATTTATTCAAAATCAATAGTTGGTACAGCCTCCATGAGAGGCAATTACAGTGTAAACCTTCCGGGGCATACTTTCCACAAGTCTTTGTATTACAGCTAGTGGTATTGTCTTCCACTCGGTTTGGAGTAGACATACCAGTTCCTTCACCGATTTTGGATGGGTAGTGCAACTCTTAATTCGGAGATCCAACTCGTCCCAGAGGTTCTCGAAAAGGTTCAGGTCTGGGCTCTGGGCAGACTAGTCCATACCAAGAACTCCATTGGCATCATACCAAGCTTTGGTTAACCTCTAAATATAATGTATGAATGTTTTATAATATTTTATAATAGTTTTAGAATTTAATAAAAATTCAATGCACATGTTTTGTCTTACACTCAAAAAGACATACAAAGAGATTCTGTCAATCGTTAAGAAATAACACCCAATTCATTTTTTCGGTTATCCCTGTCATGTGATATCACTCCTTAAATAGGGTTCACCTATATTTTAAAAAATAGAGGATAAAACTTTTAGATCTAAATCTTAAAAATAAATTTTCTTTAAAATTAAATACGTACTCCACGCAATTGTATTATTTTAGCTGTTTAGTTCATTATTTAAAACAGGGTTTGGGTACCTCTTACCGCTTTTGTTCAGCTTCGTGCATATATTAAGTTTTTAAATGTGTATGCCAACTGAAATATCTTTGTCTGTTAAAAATCTAAGCATACCAATGTAGTAAGTGTATATGCGACATCAAATAAATCTCTTATCTAGTTTTTCTTTTTTAACAAAAGGCATTCTATGAAGTTTCAAATGATCTCTCATTACTAAAAGGGAAATTCTACAATATTTTAAGTTTTACACATATCGTGTTTATTTTACTATGTGCAGTCCAAAAGCACTTATCTTTCAGATGTCCATCAATAAATATACAGCAGAAATGACTCAGGCATTCATGAGTTAGAGCAGACTCATAAGAACAACCATGGAATCGGTGGAAATTTAACACTAGATCACCCGTTGGAGTCTTCCACTACAAATCATGTCTCTTATATTACTAAGTCTGGTAATATTTACCTATATATTTATCAGTTTACCTATTTTTCTGTTTATCTATATAGCTATCAATTTATCTATCTACCAATCTATCGTACTCTCTAGTTATTTGCCTCTCTCCCCCTTCTCTCTCTCTCTTTCTACATATTATGCATCTATACATAATTATATATTATAGGTTACAAATGCATTGTAACTGTAATTTTAATACATTTTATATTACTACTTTTTACAAGTGTCTAATAACCTTAATACAATACTAAGAATTATATATATATATATATATATATATATATATATATATATATATATATATATATATATATATATATATATATATATATATATATATATATATATATATATATATATATATATATATATATATATATTATATATATATATATATATATATATATATATATATATATATATATATATATATATGTATATATATATATATATATATATATATATATATATATATATATATATACATATATGTGTGTGTGTCTGTGTGTGTGTGTGGTTGTATGTTCGTCTAACGTATCTAGTCAATATTGTTGGATTCTTCAACCGCAAGTATTCGTGCGTTCTAGTATGCAGACATTTAACAATATATAATCAGCAAAAGTGACTTGCGCATTAACGGGTTAACCCTTTTGTGGGCCATTTATTTCTCACTACACGTTTCCAAACTTTCAAAACAGAGCTGCTAATTTTATTCAATCGATCGGACAATTGATGACAGCACAAAACAGAAGCTGGGAATCAGTCTTCCCGTCATTTCAATAACAAGACCAATATATTAGAATGGGTTTTGCGCTTCCCACAGGTGTATTTTGTAAGATCGTGTAGGTGGGGAGGAATTCAGGAAATAAAATTTTGTGCAGTAATTTATAAACGTAACATAAAATGTAGGTAATAGGCTCTTAATACATATAACATATTTCGATTTGTGCATCTTAATGTCAATGACAAAATACTCAAAACTCATTCATACAAAATGTAGGGAAAAGTGGGGCAAGTGCTTTAATTAATTATATTTTTTATTATTTTGTTACTTCCACTCCCACATGTGATTTATGGTGGAAACTGGATGCCTACGCAAGCTAATTCTCCTGAGTATTCACATTTTTTTTCAAATTTGAAATATTAACAGAGAAAAAAATGTTACAGTTGTTATTTTGCGCACTTGTCACTTCGAAGAATCAATTAACATAGAAGCCCTTTAGAGAATTATGTACTTACCCTACCAATTATATATACATATGATTTTATTCCACGTCTCACAACGCTCGATTTTTCCTCCTTTTTATTTGTCATATTTCTATATACTTCATACAGTATTTGGCTGTAAAGAAATATTTTTTAAATTCACTTAATGAAAATAGTAGTGCATTTTACAAAACTATGAATTAATTCAGAGGATATATAAATATTCCAGTTTTCCACATGAGAAATAATACCTTCTCAAACACATAAATTTAAAGGGAATTTCGATGCAATACTTTTCTCATATGCCCTAACATTAGAAATTAATTCATATTTATTACATTTTGTCATATTGTTCCTGCTTATAATTTAATTATTTTCATTCGAATCAGCATCGTAAATGTTATTCAAATCTGTTTCAGTTGATAAGTAATAATTACTATCATATTTCTCATTATCTACGAACGAGGGCCAAATAGTAGGTCCCTGCTTTTCGGTACTGGAGATTTTTGGTTCGTATCCCACTGGTAGCATAGATGTTCGTAGCCATTCGGAATCAACTTTAATCCTTTCCAGAATAGTGGGTTAAATTTTGTCCCACCTAATCATCATTTTTTAAAATCAGTTTCAATTAGTTCATTTTATGATCCAATTATATGAAAATTTTCTTTTATAGAAAAAAAATCCAAATTTTTTTTAATATGAATATAAATGCCCATCTAACCGTTTTTATAACATTTTTATAAATTTAAGTAATGTTTTAGCATAGCGTGTCGCAAAGGGTTAAGGAGTACACCCTAGTATCATTAGCCCTGGTGTAGCAAAATAGTAGACCGTAGCTCTCCAAACCAAAACAATCCTCATCATCTTTGTTGATCTTATCTTCAAAGTTATTGTCTTCTTTGTTGATTACTTTTTCACCCGAAAAAATAATACACCATAATTTTTCCACTATTGAATTTTCCCACTCTAATTACGTTAAAATTTTACCAAAGATGTAACTTTTTATAAAAGCTTTCTTCCCTACTCAAAAATGTAACTAAAAACTCGTGCAGAGTATAACACCCTTTCAAGGATATTCCGAAATACGTATTAATAGAATTTTTCAACCGATCTTCCCCATTAAAGACTATGACCTTAAAATTAGCTACATAGTGAATCATCCATTTTCGTAATACTATTAATAAGAGACATTGAAAGAAGAGAGGAGATGGGTAAGTCATACCCTGCTGGAGGTTCTCGGATTAACAATTTAAGGAAACGATAAACATTAAAAAGTGTGTTTGGATAGTAAATTCTCAAAGTGATAATTCTTTATATGAATATATAAATAAATTTAACTAAAAAATAACATAGAAAAAATTTAAAAATTGAATAATTTTTTCATTTTTAAAAAATATTTTGTTGATTTTTAAAACATTTTAATTTTTAATATTTTTTTTCTAATTTTCTCCTATTATTACTTTAAAGATAATTCTTCAGAAAAGGGTACATCTTGGCAAATTTAGCGAAATTATTAGCGAAGTTTACTAAAACACAAATGTATTCCACCCAAAGATTGTATTACTTGCTTTTTTGGGGACTATAATTAATGAAGAGTGTGCTATTGTAATAGAATTATATACTCTTTCTTAATTAACCCAAACTCCTTCGAAGCGCTTAAATATATGGACAATAAATCCCTGGTCAGTTTACAAAGCCAACAGCTCCAAATTATTGAAAATTAGCCATAGTGAACTATGAATGGCTCACTATAAGCATTACGTGCATTAAATAAGAAAAATGTTACATAATAAGACCTGAATACCTGTAGAATGTAAATTGAAATATTGATACGGATTATTTGAACACAGCGAGCTCAAGAGGGATTTTTAGGCTACCATGCTTACAGTTTTGTCACCAAGTTGGCGGGGGCACCCTGTTCTAATGTCAAACTACTTTAAAATATCATAAAATTTTTATATTAGTTTGTTGGTAGATTGTGTATTTGATTTATAGCAAATAATTTGATGTCTGTGCATTGAATTTCACGAAAACTTTGAATTTAGCTTAAATTAAACTTGATTTCAATACTTTAAATAAAGTGTTTATATAAAACAGAATATTTTGTAGAACCTATAAAATTTAAACTTCATGAAATATTTAAAAATCAACAAAAGTTTTCATAAAAAATTTATTTTTCAAAAATGTTTTCAAGATACACTGAAATTTTGAAAGGGATTAACTTACGTATGCTTTATTTGATATATGTTACGAAGTTTATAACTGTAAGTAAGATAGATGCTTTGTAACACCCACCATCCTCTTATGGCATAATTGCTTTTAAAATATTTTAATACCTTTTTAAATAAACTATTTGAAAGTGTAAAATAATTATTTTATCTCATAAATGGACAAAAACAATTAACTATTCTTCACAAGGAAAATTACAATATCTTGTTTGCAATGTAATACTAGATATAAAATAGTTTTCATTCATTAATTCCCAATCTAGCTAACCTATTTTTATGGAAAAAGATTTTAATTGTTTTTAGAAAAGGCACATCATTTTCAACAATGTAATTAAAAAATATAATAGCAAATACTTCAGTTAACTTTTGTGGAGATCACAAATGAAGAAATTTAGTTTTTCTGTAGAGTATAAGACATCCTATTAGATTAATTACTGTTAAGCAATAGAGATAAAATTAAATAGTTCTCCAAAAGCAGTTAGACTGTTTGATAGGAATTAATTTCATTTCTTTGATAGAAATCTGGGAAATTATACGATTAAAAGTACAAAATAAATTTCTTTGCAACATTACACTTATAGTATAAGAAAACATTTCCTTGCAAAAGAATGTTTGAGTTATTTCAATAAAAATAGTTTATAATTCCTTGAATTGTATGAATTTCTTTAAATTCTTCCAATGAAAACTGATTCCTAAGGACTTTTGTATTAGGGTAGAAAATAAACTTTTTCTTTATGATTGTAAGTTTACTTCGGCTTGATAATTTGAAAATTAATGTAAGATATTTACAGATATTAATACCATATTAATTAATACTATATTAATATTACGAATAATTTCTTTAAATTATTCCAATGAGAACGGATTCCTAAGGACTTATGTATTAGGGTAAAAAATAAACTTTTTCTTTATGATTGTAAGTTTACTTCGGCTTGATAATTTGAAAACTAATGTCAGATACGGATATTAATACCATATTACAGAAATATTTTCGGAAGCCTAAAATGTTAAAGGATATCTTTGTTTTATACTTATTTACGTTTTTTCTTTAATTTTTTTTACTCAAAATATTATTTGACACCTGTAGGATATCATAACAAAGTGTAAGATAATATCGTTATTTAAAAGCTATATAAGCATTTTTATTTATATCCCTTAAAATGTTCTTATAGATCATTCATTTGCTTTTCTGTACACACACACACTAATAAGCTAATGCACAAACTTATAAATAGGTATCCACTTTTCCGTAATCATATGTATATGAGTATTATATAATATATAATATATTACATAATGATTAATTTTATAGTTACAATAAATTATTGGGATATTACTTGCGGGTTTTCATACATTGTAACATTCAATATAGTTTGTTTTGAATCAAAGGAATGAATTTAACAAAGCGTTTTTATCAAAAAAATGAAATTAACTTCCTATCAAACAGTCTAACTGCTTTTGGAGAACAATTTAATTTTATCTGTATTTCTTAACAGTAATTAATCTAATAAGTTGTCATACTATACAGAAAAACTAAATTTCTTCCTTTGTGATCTTCAAAAAAGATTACTGAAGTCTATTACATTAGTTGCTATTATATTAAAACAGGTTTTTTTTCTGTTGAGGCAAATTGAAACGTTATACATTTGATACAATCGAGAAAAATTTGTTATCACTCAGGATATGTCTGGATCTTAAAAGTGTTCCATGGAACACTTTTAAGTTGGGTGCGGAATTTTCCATGGATATTTTCTCTCTTCTTATCTATTGTTGACATTAAAAAACATCGTACTGTCACAATCGCTGGTTACATTTATAGATAGGTGTCATAGAAAGATGTGTGCATTCGTTATAAGACCTTGTGTTGAAGAGCTTAGTATAGAAACAACTTCCATTAACACTTCAAATATTGGTATTTTACGATATGTAGTGACATTTGTGAAGCTAGATTATTTGTGCTATTGTATGTAATTTCCATATGTTATCTTCAGTAACGAAATTAGCATATTAGCCAATCTACCTACAATGTTTAAAGGTATAATGTCGTATTTAATAGTGAACGATATGACTCTCATCTGCAATTGTGAGAGGCCACTTATAAATGTAATGCTCTTCAATATGTGCATTTGGAACGGCAAACAACTACAAGTGGTTTATCGTACACCCTCGCAGTTCCGAATTCTGCTTTTAAAAGGATACACACCAGGTAACTAGCAACTTATATTTCACTAAATATTAATTAGTTTATATCAGTAATTACTTGCTATTTCTGATTCCCTATTTTGATATGTAGGGATTTAAAATTTAAATTATTTGGGTAAGGAAGTCATATTATTTGAATATTTTCCTATTCCTGAGAAATCTAAAAATCTGTAAAATAGAAAAGATAACCAGATATTTCCAATACGGTAAGAAATAATTTGATACTCATTGAATTTTTGTTTTATTAGATTTATTTTCTTATCACCACAAAATTTTTTCATATTTCTTGTCTACTGCCTACATTTGTAACTACTACTTTTAATCTGGTCTGTATGGAAAAACTAAATAATTTCTTCTGCTAATACTTCGGATATTTATATTTTAGTATAATTTCGCTCATTCATTTAAATTGTGGACTTTTTTTGTGAGGTTGCTTTGAGTAATTAAGTTCTTTTGACACAATTTACCACGATTTTTTATATTTGTGGATTATAATTTCAGTAATTTTAGAGGGATTTGAAATCATAGAGATATTTTTATAAAATTTGTTTAAATACCTTTAAATCTTTAACAAAGATTAAATTGCATTAGCTATTATCCGTTGAACGATCCATAAAACACAAGGAACAATTTTAAAATTTGAAAAAACTAACTTTTGCTCATTCAGTGGACAGTTAAAGTTAGACAACATTTTTTTAAAATTATTAATTTAAAGTTATGAACCTTAGTACACAAATACACTAATGCAAAATTAATCACATGCAAATGTTATAAAAATTATGTTTTTGAAATGTATTGTTGATTTTTATAATGAACCTTGCAAACTAACTCTCAATTTTTAAAAATTTTGTTTTGCCTTATTGCTGTTGCTTAAAAATACCTTTTGAAAATATTTGATTATTTATATTTTGTAGATAGACTGAAAAATTACTTCATGGGAACTTAAATTTAGCTTCAATAATCCAAATAAAGTCAAAATCTTAAACCGATACCTTGATTTTTACTATAAGGAAAGCTTTGTAACACTTTTATAAGAATCTCTTACAAACTCAGTAAAAAGAAGAATTTTAAAAATTAAGAAACCCTTTCATAAAGATAAATTACTCATAATTATCAACTAATTTAAGAAATTTTTACATGATTAATTTACACTCAAGAGCCAAAACGTTATGACAACCCCAACTTTTTGCAATGGAATCGCCTGGATGACGTGGAAGGCACATGATCCGGTGGAAGTGGTATTTAACTGCTGCTGGAGAGTCTGTAGAATCGTTCTTTCACTTACTTTTGTGTGTGACGGGAAAGGCTGCGGATCTAAGTGATTTTGATAGAGGGCAGATTGTAATGGCTCGAAGGCTCGGAAGAAGTATTTTCGAAACTGCACGACTCGTGGGTTGTTCGCGATCTACAGTTGTTAGTACGTAGGTAAAGTGGAAGAATGACGGTGAAACTAGCAGCAGACTGCATGGTGTTGGAGGTTCACACGCTATCAAAGAAAAAGTTCTTCGGAGACTGTCTCGCATGGTAAAGCAAAACCGGAGCCAGCCAGTGGCTCAAATGGCAACCCAATACAATGCAGGGCCAAGTAGAATAGTATCGGAGCACACTGTTCAGCGGACACTGTTGGATATGGACTACGCAGCAAATGTCCAACTCGTGTGCCTTTGCTGTCCAAGCGTCATCAACAATTGCGCTTACTCTAGGCCCGGGAACATCGCAACTGGTCCATGGATCAATGGGAGAGAGTTGCCTGGTCAGATGAATCACGGCTTGTCATTCAACATTCCAATGGCGGTCCATGCCAAGGCGTGTTTTGGCTCTTGAGTATATTTACACTTCAAATTATATGTTTACAGAATTTCATAATTCTAAGTCAAGCATTTATAAAAATACTTTGTCTCCCATCATTTTAAGTTAAATCTTAAAGGAGTAAATTGTTTGCAATTTTTTTGGAACTTTTAATTTTGTTTATCACCAAATGAGTAATATTTTAAATTTACACAATTGTAAATGCTTATTTAGTACAGTATAAGGACCTAATACTTATGACTGAATTATAAAAGAATGGCATAATACCCTTTATTTATTTCTTGATAGAGTAAACGAACTTTTATTAAGAACATTAAGCGAGAAACATAAAAACATACTCATCAAAAGAACTGTTACCTGGAAAGAAAAAAGAAGCAGAAACATTTTAGGAAAGAATAGAAGCAAACAAAACCAGATAATTTTAGGTTTTACTGGATCCTTAGCCACAAAGCATGTTCTTTATGAGGTTCGTTTTTCTGATTCCATCAGGAAGGAAAGTGAATATAATGAGAATCTTTTTCGAAGCCAAAAACCGTCGGATAAAACTAATTAGATAACAACTCAAACGCAAGAGATTATGATTCAAGGTTAAAGGTTTCACATTCAATTCTCCAAACTGAAATTACTTTCATTAATGTATTATACCTTGAATCAATCCTGAGAAAATTATAAACTAATATGTGCAAATGAAATTATAAAATATGTTTGACTAAAAAGGTAATAAACATTTATCGGTACTTGTCTCTCCACCATTAAACGATTAGAATACTATTTAGAATATAATACAACAAGATACTATACTATAATGTTATACTATAATAGGCTATAATAATACAAAATGAAATAATAATATATTATACTATAATAATACAAAATGAAATAAAACTATATTATACTATAATAATACAAAATGAAATAAAACTATATTATATTATAATAATACAAAATGAAATTGCTTTCATTAATGTATTATACCTTGAATCAATCCTGAGAAAATTATAAACTAATATGTGCAAATGAAATTATAAAATATGTTTGACTAAAAAGGTAATAAATATTTATCGATGTGTGTCTCTCCCCCAATAAACGGTTAGAATACTATTTAGACTACAATACAACTTGATACTATACTATAATATTATACTATAATATTATACTATATTATGCTATAATAATACAAAATGAAACAATACTATATCATACTATAATAATAGAAAAAGAAATAATACTATATTATACTATAAAAATACAAAATGAAATTGCTTTCATTAATATATTTTACCTTGAATTAATCCTGAGAAAATTATAACCTAATATGTGCAAATGAAATTATAAAATATGTTTGACTAAGAAGGTAATAAACATTTATCGGTATGTGTATCTCCACCATTAAACGGTTAGAATACTATTTAGAGTGGCAAAAGTTTATTGCAGTATTTCATAAATTTATTCAGATGCTTAATAAACTTATTAACTTGCTTAATATACCTAATAACATCTAATAACAGCATACTAAATTTTTGGGCAAAGTATATTTACGTATGTGAGGCAGAGACATAGTTGTATATTACATCCAGTTTCCCTGTCCTAACTAAATGAATGTAGAAATTCATAAGTGGAAAGGAACTTCAATTAGTAAAGTTAGGTATTATCTCTGCAGTTTGATTGGATGGTTGGTGTTCTGATAAGAGCGACAGATTAGGGAAATTTATAGGATTGAAGTTAACTATGGTTTGTTACTTTTTCACTGTTTTTGAAGGATGATTAATTGAAATTAAGAAATTTAATTTTTCTTACAATTGTTCAGATCATTGTTTAATGCTGTAACTTTATTACATTAATTGTTTAGTCAAAAATCTTTTTTAATTTATTATTTATTTATGTTATTCTTTATTCTATTGCATTTTACTTTTGCTTGTCATATAAGTAGATAGTCCGGAAGTGCTATGAAAAGTTATGAAAAGAAAAAATCATTTTCTAACTTAAAACAACTATGATTTTATTCAAAATTCCCTTGTTTGTATCTTTATAAATATATATCTGATTTTAATATGTTTATTAATTTGTCCCTGCTTTTGAGGGATGATTAATTGAAATTAAAAAATGTAATTTTTCTTACTGTTCTTTGGATCAATGTTTAATGTTGTAACTGTATTTCATTATTTGTTTATACAAAAATCCTTTTTAATTAATAAATTATTTATTTATGTTATTTTTTCTATTACATTTTGCTTTTGCTTTTCATATAAGTAGATAGTAAAGAAGTTCTATGAAAAGTTATGAAAAGAAAAAATCATTTTTTAACTTAAAACAACTATGATTTTATTCAAAATTCCTTTGTTTGTATCTTTATAAAATTATATCTTATTTTAATATGTTTATTACCTTTTTCCTATTTTTGAGGGATAGTTAATTGAAATTTAGAAATGTAATTTTTCTTACAGTTGTTTGGATCAATGTTTAACGTTGTAACTTTATTTCATTATTTGTTTTTTTCAAAAATCCTTTTTAATTAATTAATTATTTATTTATGTTATTTTTTCTATTACATTTTACTTTTCATATAAGTAGTCAGGAAATTCAATGAAAAAGTATGAAAATAAAGAAAATTTTCTAACATAAAACAACTATGATTTTATTCAAAATTCCTTTGTTAGTATCTTTATAAAAATATATCTTATTTTAATGTTTTTTACCTTTTTCCTATTTTTGATGAATGATTAATTGGAATTAAGAAATGTAATTTTTCTTACAGTTGTTTAGATCAATGTTTAATGCTGTAACTTTATTTCATTATTTGTTTATTCAAAATACCTTTTTATATAATTAATTATATATTTATGTTATTACTACTATTACATTTTACTTTTCATATAAGTAGTCAGGAAATTCAATGAAAAAGTATGAAAATAAAGAACATTTTCTAACATAAAACAACTATGATTTTATTCAAAATTCCCTTGTTTGTATCTTTATAAAATTATATCTTATTTTATTATGTTTAATGACTTTTTCCTATTTTCGAGGGATAGTTAATTGAAATTTAGAAATGTAATTTTTCTTACAGTTGTTTGGATCAATGTTTAACGTTGTAACTTTATTTCATTATTTGTTTTTTTCAAAAATCCTTTTTAATTAATTAATTATTTATTTATGTTATTTTTTCTATTACATTTTACTTTTCATATAAATAGTCAGGAAATTCAATGAAAAAGTATGAAAATAAAGAAAATTTTCTAACATAAAACAACTATGATTTTATTCAAAATTCCTTTGTTAGTATCTTTATAAAAATATATCTTATTTTAATGTTTTTTACCTTTTTCCTATTTTTGAGGAATGATTAATTGGAATTAAGAAATGTAATTTTTCTTACAGTTGTTTAGATCAATGTTTAATGCTGTAACTTTATTTCATTATTTGTTTATTCAAAATACCTTTTTATATAATTAATTATATATTTATGTTATTTTTACTATTACATTTTACTTTTCATATAAGTAGTCAGGAAATTCAATGAAAAAGTATGAAAATAAAGAACATTTTCTAACATAAAACAACTATGATTTTATTCAAAATTCCCTTGTTTGTATCTTTATAAAATTATATCTTATTTTAATATGTTTAATAACTTTTTCCTATTTTTGAGGGATAGTTAATTGAAATTTAGAAATGTAATTTTTCTTACAGTTGTTTGGATCAATGTTTAATGTTGTAACTTTATTTCATTATTTGTTTTTTTCAAAAATCCTTTTTAATTAATTAATTATTTATTTATGTTATGTTTTCTATTACATTTTACTTTTCATATAAGTAGTCAGGAAATTTAATGAAAAAGTATGAAAATAAAGAACATTTTCTAACATAAAACAACTATGATTTTATTCAAAATTCCCTTGTTTGTAGCTTTATAAAAGTATATCTCATTTTAATATGTTTATTTCATTTTCCCTGTTTTTGAGGAATGATTAACTAAAATTAAGAAATCTAATTTTTCTTACAGTTGTTTGGATCAATGTTTAATGTTGTAACTTTATTTCATTATTTGTTTATTAAAAAATCTTTTTTTATTAATTAATTATTTATGTTGTTTTTCTATTACTATTTTATTCCTTATTTTATTCATTTTCTCCCATAAAGCAACTATGATTATATTCAAAATTCCTTTGTTTGTATCTTTATAAAACTATATCGGATTTTAATATGTTTATTACCTTTTCACTACTTTTAAGGAATGATTAATTAAAATTAAGAAATGTAATTTTTCTTACAGTTGTTTAGATCAATGTTTAATGCTGTACCTTTATTACATTAACTGTTAAGTCGAAAATCTTTTTAAAATTATTATTAATTTATGTTATTCTTTATTCTATTACATTTTAATTTTGATTTTCATGTAAATAGATAGTCAGGAAGTTCAATGAAAAAGTATTAAAAGAAAGAACATTTTCTAACGTAAAAGAATTATGATTATATTCAAAATCTTCTTGTTTGTATCTTTATAAAAGTATGTCTGATTTTAATATGTTTATTAGCTTTTCTCTACTTTTGAGGAATGATTAATTGAAATTAAGAAATGTAATTTTTCTTAGAGTTGTTTGGATAAATGTTTAATGTTGTAACTTTATTTCATTGTTTGTTAATTCAAAAATTTCTTTTTAATTTATTATTTATTTATTTATGATATTTTTTCTATTACATTTTACTTTTACGTTTGTAAATAGTCCGGAAGTGTTAAAAATGTATGAAAAGAAAAAACATTTTCTAACATAAAACAAGTATGATTTTATTTAAAATTCCCTTGTTTGTATCTTTTAAAAAATATATCTGATTTTAATACGTTTATTACATTTTCCCTGCTTTTGAGGGATAGTTAATTGAAATTTAAAATTGTAATTTTGCTTACAGATGTGCACATCAATATCTAATGCTGCAATTTTATTTCATTATTTATTTAGTAAAAATCTTGTTCATTAAGTACTTGTTGATTTATGTTTAATATTCGTTCTAATCTATTTTACTTTTGATTTTATCATAAAAGGTTAAGTCTGTAAATGCTATAAAAATATATGAAAAGAAAAAACATTTTCTAACATAAAAACTATGATATTTTTTTCAAAAACTCCCTTGTTTGCATTTTCATACAAATATATTAAATTTCAATACATTTAAATATATATATATATATATATATATATATATATATATATATATATATATATATATATATATATATATATATATATATATACATATATATATATATATATATATATATATATATATATATATATATATATATATATATATATATATATATACATATATGTATATATATATATATATATATATATATATATATATATACATATATATATATATATATATATATATGTATATATATATATATATATATATATATATATATATATATATACATATATATATATATATATATATATATATATATATATATATATATATATATATATATATATATATATATATATATATATATATATATATATATATATATATATATATATATATATATATATATATATATATATATATATATATATATATATATATATATATATATATATATATATATATATATATATATATATATATATTATATATATATATATATATATATATATATATATATATATATATATATATATATATATATATATATATATATATATATGATAAAGCAATTGTTTCTATTAAAAATTGATATGAACTATTATTTATATTCTTTATTCATCAAATTTTAAATGGTAGTTTCGGCAATAAGTCTTTATACTAACATACATGCCCTGGATTTTTGCATAAATCATACACTATTAATTTTAAGTTATAAAAATCCTATGATTAGTAACCTTATGAAAGTTTTACACATCCTCATTATTTCCGGAATAAACGGTTTCTGTATATTTTACTGCAAACGTCGATCTATATTCCGGAATATACATCCAGAGAAGAGCATTGTTAGCTTATTTTATTCTCCAGGGACATCAAAATATTCAAGAATATTTTCTTAGCTCTGTAGATCTCTACTTAGAAACGTAGCCTGGATTTGCCTTTATGAGGGCTTTGTCCTAAAAAAGTCTTTTATTACGACTGTTCCTTTCTGATTTTTCTCGGTTTGGGGAAAACAGAAATAAATTAAGTATATGCTGAATCTTGACACGTAAAGGGGGAATTCTTAGGATTTATTTCTTTTAGATACATTTATATGAGAGCATCACTGGAAATTTTATCTTGAGGAATAATTATTTTTTGTTCCCTCTTGAATATATGATTGCATTTAATATGATATTAGTCTCTAAATCAAAGCATTATACGATATGCTTTTTAAGTGGACGAAACAAAATTATAAGCAATATCTTTAAATTTCCGTTGGACACGCTTCAAATATTATACTATCATGTGAATAGCATCGAGCAAAAACATTTCGTATTTTAAAGTCCTGCTTAATTTAGTGAGTTTAAGCAAAATGAATTTTTAATTTTGGTACTAGACTCCCCCCTCTAATTTATTTTAATTAAGAAATACATTGGAATTATTAACATACAGTACAGAGAATTATTGCTGCAAAATTAAATGACAATTTA
>CM063505.1:152307414-152314914 GCA_032207245.1 Pardosa pseudoannulata
TTAGTATTCAGATGCAGCAGGGAAGTAAAATTGCTTTTCTTCAGCAAATTCAGAGATGAAAACAAACACGGCCATAAAATAGCCAAAAGTTCATCAGATAACTGGAAATACCTTTGTAACTTTGTAAAACACGAGAGCGCCGTATGGATGTCTGAACTTCTCCACTGTAAGGATGTTCACAGCCGTTCGGAATCGGCTTTGAGTAGTAGATCACGGCCTCATTAACCCTCGTATTGCAAAAAGCAGACCGTACCGCTCCAAAACAAACCAATGTACTTGTACAACAAATTGGTAAGTATCGCAGATTTCGTTTAAATTTGTTTGTGTGTTGATTTTTTTTATACTTGATGGCATTTTAATCAAATTCAATAAAAAAGATATAAAATGATTATTTTCTAGACCTTTATTTATAAAGAATATTTTAATAAAAATACTTTTGAGATTTCAAGTCAAAATGCCGTTAAATTTATCCCACCAGTCTGGATTATCACAGAGGCAGCCTGTCCGGACCATCTTTGTTTCATCAAACAAAGATTTGCTTTTAATCAAACTTTTAAGAAAAACCAGCTCTATAAAGATATATCCTCTTCTAAAGTCTGTCTGTCTCTAATCTATATTTTTTTACTATAAGCTCAATATTATATTCCCGTATTAAATTTCCGTCGGAAGCGCTTCAAATATTATACTATCGGATTAATAACATCGAACACATGCATTTTGTATTTTTGAAGTCCTGCTTAATTTAGTGAGTTTTAAGCAAAGTGAATTTTTAATTTTGGTACTAGACTCACCCCTCTAGTTTATTTTGAGAAATACAATGGAATTATTAACATACAATGCAGAGAATTATTACTGCAAAATGAAATGATACGTTATACAGTATACTCGTACGATAAGTGTTTAATTACATTAAATGCAGTTTAGTATTTGTTGTTGCTACCACGCTCTCTGGTGGTTTATATATATGGTTTGGTTTGATATGGAGCACTACGATCTACTTCTTGTTACACGAGAGCTAATCAGACCTGGAGCGGATCAATGATCGAATGGTTAGGGTGCTGGCATTCAACCGGAATTCATGGGTTTGAATCCCACTATGGCATGGATGTTAGTAGACTTTCGAAAACGGCTTTAATCAGTAGGTCCCGGTCTCATTAGCTCTCGTGTTGTAAAACGTAGACAGTAGCGCTCCAAACCAAACTAATCAGACCGGGACAACATTTATGCCACAGTTAATTTCGAACCCAAAAACTCCGGTACCGAAGATCAAACGCTTAATCATTTAGTTATCTTTCGGCCGTTTTATATGTTAACTCAGTGGTTAGTTGGTTGATGTCCAGATCAGATGTTCGGATTTCTGGGGATCCGTACTTGCCATTATTTTCAAACTTAGTTCATCGAATTCACCATATACTTCTTACAATTAAAGTAATTGTTTTAGCAAATGTCTAGCAATAAAATTGAACAAAATACAGTCATTTATCATTAATTTGCAAGTTATTTTTTTACTATTCTCGCTTCTGCTATTAAGCTAGCGACGCCTACAGTATTGGGGAAAAATATAAATAATTAAAATAATTAAAATGTGGAGAAAATTAAGCAGTCACGGGAACACATTTAGTGCATCACTAACCACATTTTCTGCAAAACATGATTGTTCTGGGCAAAATCTTCCATTCCATCTTAGAAAATTATATTGTGTTAATCTAGACCTTTTTAATTTTCTAGGGATACAAAGCTGGAGTGTTGGGTTCCTTGCAACTTCACTTTCGTTACCTGCTCTATGCTTCTTCATTTTCACTCTCACTTTTCTGCTTCTAAATTTTAATTTTTATCAAAAAATAAAAATTTATGCATGATTTTGAAATTTTTTAAATTTAAAATTTTATAATCATTCTTTATTTGCTTAAAAATTAACTAAAAGAGTAACATTTCTAAACTAACATTTCTGCGAACAAATCTTGCTATTAGAAGAAAATTGTAAAAGAAAAAAGTTTACTTGTGTTTAAATACGTTTTATCCTTTTTTATTACGTGCAGTTCTTAGTATCCATCAATCTTGCTAAATATACATTTCCTAATAGTTTTCGTTTATTATTCTACTTGACGGGAAGAGTTTATTTTGTTTATGTTTTCTTAAATTTATTTTCCTTATTTTTTAAGCGAAACTCATTAAATATTTTTTCTTTAATAAAAGCTTCTAGTGTATTATTAAAAGAACTATACATGAAATAATTATAAAGATTTGTGATATGGTTTACTAAAAGCGATTTATGCTATGGACATTGATGAAGTAGTATCGTTCTAATTATTCTTTTTTCGTTTTGAGTTATTTATATTTTAATATACTCGTATACATATTTTAAGTAATTTAGAGTTTTACAACTATCGCAACACTTACAATAAGATTTAAAACCACTATTATGGGTGTACCGAGGTACTATCCCACGATGGTCAGCACGTACATGCACAGCTGTGGGGCAAATTTCCCAGAAGAATTTAGATGCAACTGTTGACTTCGAGTTTGATGGACCCCTGCGGAGAAGTTATAGATCACGGAATGGCACAAGCGTAAAGGTCAATCTCGCACAGAGATGTAACAGTGAGTAATGGGGGCAGGGGCTATAAATGTCAGATTTCACAAAAGGGGCTATTTTAATGAGTCCACCTGGTGTAGATGTGAGAAAATATCACCAAACAAGCGACTGGTAAAGACGAAAAAGGGGCGTTAATACCGAGGTGAAGAGTTAGGAAAGAGAGTTAAGCAAAATTCAAGAGTAGCTGGACATCGAAATCCCAGGCCCTGCTCGCCGGGAACGACGTCCCGTGCACTGGAATGCCCGGAGCGACACACCACATGAGAAAAGCCCCTGCCTGCTCCCCTGTACTTTTACTGGAGGTAAAACAGATTTAACATATTCATGACGGTTATTTAGGCCTCAGTTAGTAATTCAATATTTTGATTAAGGAATAACGCATAACTAAAGAGAATTATAATAATTATTGTGTAAATATGAATATAAAACATAAATAATTGCTGGTTATGCTATATGGTGATCAAGTATATCAATTTGTAAATAATGTACAGAATAAATGTCTTAATCTAAATATAAGGTATCATATTTTTACTGTGTTTCCTCTTTGTAAACGAACATTGGTGTTAGTGTTATAAGAACATTACAACAAGGGGGTTCTCACGTTAAACTAAGAGGAGGGATTATAAAGATAACTTACAAGGTCAAATATCCTGGTGTTACATGTGTTGTAACTAACACTTAATTTTCTGTAGTAATTCTAATACATGCAATTGACAACTGTGCAGAATTTCATCCTACAATGGATATCACTGGTTATAGCGTTTACATAAATGGTAATTTTTTAGAAAATTCCTCACGCGAAGAAACCGGTTATTCTATTTCTGTTTAAAAAACATGTATCTGCGGCTAAAATTACTAACAGCCAGGATTTGTTTTTGGAAAGACTTTAATATCCCTCCAGCATGGAGCTGAATCATGCCGAAAGTTTATCACCTGCAAAGAAATAGTTAATGAGCCATGACTTTGCAACAAGCTACTTTCCTAACTTGTAGTACCTAGAAGGCCGACGTATCACTTCAGAGTTGGCGTTGAAACAGTTCTCGACGACGTGGCTGAACTCGTGAAAACAGGAGATTTATCAGGAAGCAATATTCATATCCCATTCATATCTTATAAAACAATATTTAAGCCAATATGGAGACAATGTTGAAAAATAATCTCATATATGGACTATCGATTGGCTGCAATGGTTATGTGTAATAAAAATACACTTTTCACTGTAGGCTTTGTAACATTAGCACGTTCCTTATGTATCATGGGATTTCTCGTTTTAATAGGCCGAATGTTGTGGCCGAGTCACGAGACATTTCGTTTACATGTTTTTACGACTGAATCGATGCATAACAACCAGAGGCAAATATTTTTATTGCGTTACCAGGGAAGAAGAAGGTCCCAACCAAACAATGCAAGTCTGTTCGTCCAATGGAAAAAGGAATGAAAGAAGATACTGCTCTAAGTCGTGCCGAACAGCATAGCACAAGGAAATACACCTTACCAAAAAATCACACTTTAATGCATTTAATTGTTTCATATCTCATGAAACAATAATTATAAGTCGATATGGAGACTATGTTGAAAATTAATCTCATATATGGACTATCATTTGGCTGCATTGGTTATTTGTAATAAAAATACACTTTTCACTGCAGGCTTTGTAACATTAACACGTTCCTTACGTATCACGGGATTTCTCGTTTTAACAGGCCGAATTTTGTGGCCGGGGTCACGAGATATTTCATTTACATATTTTCGCGGCTGAATCGATGCATAACAACCAGAGGCAAATATTTTATTGCGTTACCAGAAAGAAGAAGGTCCCAACCAAACAATGCAAGTCTGTTCGTTCAATGGAAAAAGGAGCGAAAGTAGATACTGCTATAAGTCGTGCCAAACACCATAGCACAAGGGAATACGCCTTACCAAAAAATCACACTTTAAAGCATTATTCCTGTCTGTGAAATACATAACTGTTAAAACTTTAAAAAAAAATTATATAATAAACAGATGTATAATATATATATATATATATATATATATATATATTGATATTTAAGAATACTTTATGTAAATATAATACCAAATGCAAATGAAGAATGTGCATGTATGCATCCTATTGCTTGACAAGCATGCTTCTAGAGCATTCTAAGACGAACGATGGTTGAATGGTTAGGGTGCTGGCCTTCGGAACTGAAGTTCGCGGGTTCGAATTCCACTATAGTATGGATGTTCGTAGCCATTCGGAATCGGCTTTAAGCATTAGGTCACGGTCTCATTAGCCCTCGTGTTACAAAAAGTGGGATGTAGCGCTTCAAAACAAAGCAAAACCAATCTAGAGCATTCTAAATTGTGAGATCCTGATAGCACGTTGAGCGCACATAGCGCCGTTCTCAATGTGTTATCTTTAGATTCCCCCTCGTAGTTATCTACCAAATATTATGTACCTCCAAATAGAGGTACATTATGTTATAAAATTATAAACAAAAGTCATAGTTACATTGGTACAGTATTGATATTAAATAATATTATTGACATTACATTCGTACAGTTTTTGGTATCAAATAATAATATGATTTTAACAACATATTTGTATAGTACTATATTAAATAATATATTTATGTTTATTTTTCAGGTTTTAACGTGTTTTGGTAAGTGTTTGGAACTTAGGGGCTAATTAGACTGAAAAGGGCCAACCACTCGGATCATAACTTCAGTACCAAAATTCCTACTATTCAGTCACTCAGTTATTTTTTTCCTTGTGCGTAGTACTAGTAGTATTGTCAGGAAAAATTGTTAGGAAATATTATTAGGAAAATTTCAGTACTCGGGTTTCAACGGAAATATTCATTTTGAACTTATTTGGAATTAATTTTAACTAGTTTCGGATTTACGTCTAAACATAGCAAGGAAACGTTGACTTTGACATTTCAAAAATCAGTTTCACCATCACTGGATGAATTTTCAATCAATTTGACGAGAAATGACTTGCGTATTTAAATACGTTTATCGTTGAGCCAAAAAAACAATTATCTATAAAATGTTGAAATTTTATATTCTAACTTTTGGAATATCTAGTTGCGTTATTCTTTTACTTTTGCAGTCATCGCTAACTATAAAGAAAAATTTAATATAATGTATATTACTGCTAACGGGCATGATTCAAAAATTATTGGTAGCAAATTGTTGAAATTTTGTTGTTGTTGTTGTTGTCTTATGCCACTTGGTCAAACCAAGCACGATTTGAGGCGGAGGCTACTCCTATTAAAGCAAAGGAAAACCTTTTGAAATTGTGCATTTAGGACTGTTGTAAAACGTATATAACTGTAAAATCAATAATGATATTTCTGATTACGTGCCATGCAAAAATAAATAAAGAAATAAATAAAAATGATCGCTGATTATTTAACAGGAATTACAGGGTGCTCATGATGTCCATACTAGAATTTTTTAATTATAACTTCTTTTTGCATTTATGAAAATAGGCTATTTCAGTGCTCATATTTTAAATGGAAGCATTATTTTTAAGTAGATATTGTAGCATTTTGGTCTCTAATTGATCTCGAAAAAAGATAGTGGAGGTCTACGTACAGACTAAAGATTTTTATTAGAAATACAATGTTTAAGTTAAGATGAAGACAGATGAAAACGATGAATATCTACTAATGAAAATGATGATCGTTACAGGAATCAGCTTTCTAATCGGTTGGAGAGAAAAGGGAGGGGACACTCTTAGACTATTGCCTAGACGCTCTCAGCCGATGAGTTCATGGGAGACTCGATCGGTCAAAAATTCCTCTGGTCCATGGTCTTTTTCTATCGTCATCTGACCGCAAATTTTTATCTCATCTGATCTGACATCTGGTTGATGACATAGTGAGAAAACCGCTTGTAGAACTCTAGCCGGACAGGTGCAAGCCCGGTTCCAAGGGGAGGTTGTAGTAATCGGGAGCAATCTCACAGATCATTAATCGATGTCCCTGGTGAAACCTTTGGAGAACGAGGTAGGGAAGTATTGCTGCTTCCCTTACAATGTAGAAGATCTCTGTCGTGGAGGCTCTTTCTTCGGGATGTAATTGAAACTAACACTGGAAACACCTCGCCAGCATCCTAATGAATTTCTCAGACAGAATGATTGAGATGGTCTTCGGTATTAACAATCCTCTACTTAGCATTCTATTCTGCGCGAAACAACGTCCTCTCACTAGGTAAAGATGAGATCAGTTCAAGTGCTCACAAAAGGCACTTTTCTATTCTTCTACGTTATGCCGGTTTTTCACATGATCGTAGATAAGTCTGTATCTGAAAATTTAATATAACAAGAATTCGTTACAATATTGTTGGGATATTTTTCTGTACAACTTTCTTTTTGACTGCAGTTTCCAATTAATAACGAAAAATCTCCATTAAATGGAAAGTAATGCTACTGATCTCAGCAAGATGCAACACCTCAGACCTCACAAACAAATAGATATCGACTGTTCACATGCATTTTAAACAATGTTTCTTAAGCAGTTTAAATAAGGTTTTAAGTCCATTTGAAAAAGTAAAGTTTATTATTTGTAGAGATTTTGCAAAAGGTTCAACTGTTTTATGAACAAAGAAAATAAAGTATGATAGTCACTAAAAAAATTTAGTTCATATCGAAATATGCATCTAAAACATAATAGATATTAATGTTGTCTGCTTCCGCTAGATGACAGTATTTCAGCTGCAGGAAGACAACAAGAAGACAACAAGAGAGATAAAACTTATTTCTAACCTTTAAATAATTATGGAAATGATAATTCTAATGACGCATCATACAATAAAACTAGGAAGTTGAGTGGTGTCCACAGTAGAATTTTTTTATTATAAAGCCTTTTTCGAAATAATTTCTACTCTTTAAAAATGGCTATATCTTTGTTCAT
>CM063505.1:152317414-152329914 GCA_032207245.1 Pardosa pseudoannulata
TTCTCAGATGACTTAACTGAATATGTATAATTTCAAAATAACTTTGTTATAGAATACTAAATTCTGGCATTATTGAGCGTAAAAATATAAACTACCTTGGGAAAATAGCAGGAGCTGATAGCATAAAAGAGGATAAAGCATAAAAATCAGGATCTGGAGTTAGTACAGAGCAGTAACTTCAAAGTATTTATAGGAAATTTAGGTTTAGGACAGAACATGAAATAAACAACAATTTTTTTTGTTTAAATGTGCATTTTTTATTTTTTAATTCGAAATTAAGCTTTTTTTATTATGCATTTTTTAAATAAGAATGTCTGAATTAAATGCTTTTAAATAGTTTAAATTGTAAAATTTCCTTTCCCTATGCAGAGCATTCCCCCATTAGGAATATTTAGTCGGCAACTAGCCTGGAAGTGCTTAACATTCCTTTAAATTTACTCCCTGGAAAAATGTACATTATTACGTTTATTTACTTTTTGGTCTGTTCTACTTTCAGCAAAAGGTGCATAAAATGAATAATTAATTACAATTATATAATTATGTATAACATAGAATTATATAAAATCGATTGTTTGTAATATGGGAGTAAAACTATTTAATTGGCGATGATAAATATAGATAAAGAATCAAAATCCGGGGCACCCTAAATTGCAGTGATGCCTGTACATGACTGCCTAACAGGGAAGTTACATTTACAGTTGCAGATATAAAAAAGTTTAATTAATTTACAAATTTGTATTTGTTTACAACTACATTTACTTGCCCTCTTTTTCCTGAATTCCAGGATTTTTACAATTAGTTTAAAAAAAACTGCCTTGTTTAAATGAAGCCATCTGTACTACTATTAGAGTCATTAGTATCAAAGTCATCTCGTATATTCTCCCAACTATTTGACGCAATTACAGATATTTTAAATTCTGATTCAGAGTCACAGTTCGAATCACAAGAACCTAAACGAGCACACTCTAATTCAGCCATTATTCTAAAATATAAATAGTTTGATATAATTATTTTGTCGTCAGTAAAATACTGTCAATATGCTAAGCACTGAAAGATAAAAATTCGAATAATGATAAAAAAACTTGTGAAAAAAGGCTCGGCATTCGGAAGAAGAAACACAGTAGGAAGCAAATTACCATTTAGTAGTAATATAATTACTAATTTCATATCAAAAATAGAAAATATACAGGCGCAACAATAAAAGCAAGAGAGCACGTACATTATACTTGCAACTTAGTAACGTCCCGCACTTAGTGACAGTATAGCATAAGGAAAAAACTGAGAATGGGTTGATTTATGCTTGATACAAGTGTCCACTAGTCATTTAATACTTATTGAGCTAAGCAATAATAATGGGCCATATTGACAAGTTTCGCAGTCACTTCAAGCCAGACACCTACCATGTCACAAAATCGTTTCACCAAGTGACACAAATTTAAGGCAGGCTACAGAAGGAGATTACTAAAAAAATATTTACTAACATCTTTATGCATCTAAATATTTAATTTTAATATACTTTGAAGCACAATATAAACTTTAATACCACAGTTAAATTATCATCAAATGAAATAATATTCTATTATTTATTTCTATTTTCATTTAAAAAATAAAACTTTTATTTATAGATTCGTATTGCGATTATCAACGCATGTATTTGTATATGTATATACATATATATGTGTGTGTGTTTATGAAATGAAGCATTTTTTCGAAGTGGAAGTTCCGAGCGGATATTTCTGCCCAGCAGTCTTTTTGAGTGGTATAGAAGAGAAGGACAACAAATTAAGAGACTGGAAATCAATCTTTCGTAGTTTATTAATATCGACATCTCCCGATAATAACTCCCGATATTGTCGGAATACTTGTATTTATAGTTTTAGGTTCCTGCCAATTAAAGATCTTTACATTTCAAGTGCATTAAGCAACTTAAGCTTCTATTATTATCTCTATTTTTAGATATGTAACAGGAAGAATTCTACTTTGGAACATTTGAGAACATTTGCTAGAGTTTCTTGAAAAGAATTACCGGTAAACCAAATCTTAAACCGAAAGTGGTAAAACTATCATTACACACACACACACACACACACACACATATATATATATTAGTATATATATATATATATATAATATATGTATATATGTATATGTATATATATATATATAATATACATATATATATATATATATATATATATATATATATATATTATATATATATATATATATATATATATATATATATATATATATATATATATATATATATATATATATATATATATATATATATATATATATATATATATTATATATATATATATATATATATATATATATATATATATATATATATATATATATATATATATATATATATATATATATATATATATATATATATATATATATATATATATATATAGATGCAAAAACATACACACACATATACATATGTATGCTTGAGAGATGGAGACAGGGAGTGTATTACATATGTGATACAGAGTTTCAAAATATGAATAATAATAATATTAAAAATGTTTATTGAATAACATAAAGCATTCATTGATACCAAAATTTATGGAATTTCTTTAAGCAATTATAATTATTATCATGTCTAGTAAACCATCAGATATGTACGACAACCAAATATATTTTTAATTGACATTTTTGTAGAGATAAAATTAATTTTAGTACATTTTAAAGAACTTCAGACAGAAAAGGGTTTTCTAGTTTAATTACCATTAAGCGAAATTAGCATGATTAAATTAAATAATAGTTTCTCTGTTCAAAGCATATATCATCAAACTTTATTTCAGCTGCAAAAAATAGATAATTTCTTATATACATATATATGCATGTGAGAGATTACAAATTTGATTAAATTGTAAAAAAAAAATACTCATAAATATTTTATTTAAAATCTATATAATCAAGCAATTTAGCATAAGTAATATAAAATTCTTAAAAACAGTATCCAGAGTTGTTTATCAATCAATAGAATATGTTTCTTTTTAACTATTTTTTTAGATTTTCACATTTCTTAAAAATTATTTTAAACAGTTGAAGATATGAATTTATTTTAGATAAATCAATATTTTACTACAAACAATATAATTAGTACATTCTAGTACATATTAGTAGTCTGCATTGTTATTAATGACATAACCATTAATAACAATTTTTCTTTTTATTGCATGGTAAAAATTAATCAATAATTGAATTTTAAAGTAGTGCAAATTATATTGTTAAGCACAAAAGATGCTTTAAATACTTATATTATTTCATTCATATACAAAACTTAATGAATCACAGGTTATCTCGTTTGGAGAGAAAAGAAAATTCAAAATAATTTTAGATGATATTTTTATAGTATAGAATAAAAACTGAAATTCTAGTTTTATTTTCAGCTTAATTATGATATCCAAATTATCATGTACAAATTAATTACCTATAATTGGACATGAAAGTAACTTTTGAAACAAAGTTATGGTAAAAGTTTGTGTCTGCATTTGGAAATTGCTTGTAGAAAACAAAGTAAAAAAAGGGTTCCGTCAGGTAAAAATAGATCCATGAAATGTAATGAAGGGGTAGTTTAAGAACATATTCTTGCAAACATTTCTGACCAACAACCTATAAAACATAGAGCATCATTTTGTTTCTCAATCAATCCAAAAATTGTGTATTTGTACATAAAAACAAAGCAAAACGTTTTCGATTTTATATATAAGTATAACTTTTCACTACATAATATACCAATTTAATGCCTAGTAAACTTTTCTAAATATATAATAATGTAATAAACATATTTCAAAATTTATTCTTCTTTCAGGTAGAAAATCATATTTTAGCTTTCCTACATTTCAGAAAACAAATGTTTAAGTAATTCTATCTTCTACAAGTAATTTCTTTCCAGATATTTCCCGGAGATCTAATGTTGAAAATTATTTTAAACAGTTGAAGGAATGAATTTATTTTAGATAAATCAATATTTTACTGCAAACAATATAATTAGTAACAAAGAGCATGAAATTGTTTTTGTCAATCAATCCAAAAATTGTGTATTTGTACAAAAGAACAAAGAAAAAAAGTTTTCGATTTTATGTATAAGTAGACTATAACCCAATACACTGTCAGAAATAATAGAAATAACTTTTCACTAAATAATATACCAATTTAATGTCTAGTAAACCTTTGTAAATGTATAATAATCTACTAAACATATTTCAAAATTTATTCTAAGTACAAGTAGAAAATCAATTATCATACTTTTATTCTAGACTCTATAACTAGAATTATAGACACTATAATTTTTATAGCAATCTTATAATTATTATTAGATAAAATAAAATTATTAAAATAAATTGTTTTTAATATAAAAGAAAAAAATAGATTCAGAATATAACTTTCTATAATGTGATTTTTTTTAAATTCTTATCTTTTTAATTTCCTTATGTGTATTTATATCTTGAAAAAAAAATTCAATATCTTGGATAAACCATAAATATTTCGATACATTCCTTTCTTTTTCATATTTTCCACGAAAGTGTTTATATTCTTATACTTAAAATTTCATTTTCGTATTTAAATGTTACATTAGTCATTCAGTTTGCAATAATGTTATAATAAAAGTATCGGTAATTCGAATGACAGACACTTTCCTTACTTAATAGAAGTAACATGCTATTAGATGATATTACATTATCTCTACATTAAGCATCTTTTAAAAGACTTTGTAATATATAGTTACCTAAAATACTTTCAAATTGACTCATTTGTAGATTGAAAATTATTTTTAATACATACTTTATAGAATTCCAGACACAATGAATGTTCATTGCGCAGTTATAAATAGCATAATGAACAGTGCCATCAGCTAAATAATTTTCGTTTTCATCTGAATGCATAAAGACAAAAAAAAAAGAGAGAAAGAGAGAGAGAAATTTTATTTGTAGATTCAGAATATAATTTTCTGTTATGTGATTTTTTTCTAATCCTTTTAACTTCCAAATGTGTATTCATAGCTTGAAAGGAATTCAAAAACTTCGCATAAATATTCCGATACATTCATTCCGGGCACGTTCCGTAGATTATTTTCCATGCGAATGTAAAGACTTTGACGTCATGCGACCACGATATCAAAGTCGGAGAATTTCCCCCTGCTCCCTTGTATTAAATATGTGTGCCTTTTGCCTTTCAAAGTGAAACTCGTCCGCAATCACGTACATCTTTTCCAGCATTCAGAAGCTGTTTTAAATAAAGCGAGGAATAGTGAATTCCGGCAAATGACATCGATTTCTCCAGGATTTCCCTGGCCGTATCTGAATTTTTGATGCCAATATGGATTATTAATGAGACTGGATACGTGCAGTTTAAACAAAAGGTCACTACTTACGTTCACATTCGTAATGTCTATGTCAAGACGATTAAGGAAATGTCTGGTTTGGTGTGAAAAAAATCATTTTAGATTCCGTGAAACTTCTTTCTTTGGGTCATGATTCTGAATCAAATTTTACATGAATTAAAGGCAGTGATATATCTTAAATTGTTTTTATTGAAAGAGGGTCTTGTTTATGACTGGATATTATTATGCCATGCTGAGTAAAAAGGTTAATAAAAGAAATAAAACGAAATTGCGTATCACAGCACTGTGAAACAGTGAATCAGAAAGAACTCTTAAGAAAATTGATACTCAAGTAAAATGAATACAACGGACATAAACGAAAGCAGACTTACTGTTGATGACAGTTGGTTTTATCATTTCACTTAAAATTTAAACCTCATTACAGATCTATCTTTTATATTTTGTCAGTTTGATCATTCTACTTAATGTTAGTCTTTGATTGTACGATGCAAGGCTAGTTTCATGGGGTCAGGAAAGATGACGTCCAAGTACATCTAAAAAATACTGTAATTCGTCTTGTACTACTTGTTTCCTTTTTTATGACCTTCCTTTGATCTCCTGCTAATTGCGATAAGAGGACAACACTCGAGCTGTCTCACTCCCTCACTTGGAGGGCTAGGGAAAACCAGACCTGCCCATCCAGAGTTGGAGCAAAATAGGACTTTGGAAACAGACTCTCGGTAGCCATCTGGTAGCACCTTGCAGTTGTGTATTATAATTGTCTTTATTTATATATTCAATTGTTGTGAGCAGACTCTCACACCATTTATTCTGTTATGGTGTTTCAAATTATGAATGACTTCCCCAGCCCGTAATGACAGATTTTAAAACAAATAATTTTCCACTATCTGTGCATTCTAAAAGAAAGATATAAAAGTATAAATAGGATAATTTAATTCAGTCTAATCTAATAGTTTAACTTAATACTGTTACAAGCATAACTTTTTAAGAAAAGTGTAGGTCCATCCTTGGTTTCATGAGTAGTATCTAATTTTAAAATATTTTATTAAAACTTTGTTTATTTTGATTTTCGTGTCTATCTTGAAATGTTGCTTATTAGTAATCAGATGTGATTTTTGTAGTATATGTCAGGAGATTCTCACTCCATTCTCACTCTGACGCCCTTACAGTAATATAAAGTGGGAGTCTCCAGCCTTTTGTATACCATATGCTAATTTTTTTCGGAGATGAGTTCAGGTGCATCATACAACTCATTCACTTTTCTTACTTTCCTTGTTGAGGTTGGGAAATATGAATAAGCGAAGGATCCTCTTCACTTGATGGAGAAAAAAAAACAACTAAATGAAATAATAAAATTAATTAATTTTAACCAGTTCAAGTTACATACATACATTGAAGTATCAAACTACAATAGTCTAGAATAATCTCTTGAAAAAGAGGATTGTAGTTGTCGTAGACCCTCCCTCCTCGTTGATCGTGTTACAGTTGCTAGAGATTCTGATTTGGGGAAGATAACTCTAAATAACATTTATTAAATGGAAGAAGAGAGATAAAGAATGCTTTGAACGACATGGATACGGAAAGCGAGATCAGAATGAAACTTGGAGTTACTGTCTCATTCATAAACACACTCGCATTATTCACATGACATAATTGTAAACTGTTCAAAACTGTGACGAAATGATAAATAAGAAGACTCTATGAATTTAAATTAGGGTAATCAAGAGTTGATATTGGGAAGATGGATTGATGGATTCTGTTTGGACAACCACTTCAAAAGAATAAGTAACTGCAATTGCCGCGATAAGCATTCAAAGGTTTGCCAACCGGTGTCTGACGCGGAGAGATAAATCATTTATCCTGCCCATCAGCTGTCAAAATGATTATCAGTATTAAACTCCAGGTGGACTCAGATGAACTTCTCCAATACCGGCTCACAAATAAGTGGTTCCCTATCGGCGAGTCGCAAACCACAAGGTGGTGATATTAGCTTCTTAGGGAGGATTGATCAAATATCCAGCTCTTTTATAAATCAAACCATTCATATTCGACTTGTTTTTCACTTTCACATAATAGAATTTTCAAAGAGCTATTCCTTACAAAATGGGTGAAAAAAGAAGCAGTTTTCCTCATATTTGACAGACTTACATTTTACACTCTGTAAAGATAAGAAGAAAAATATATGTTAAGATATTGGATTGTTACTTTAAAATATAGTAAGGAAGCCTGGATTAGCTTACTACCTAAAATAATTGAAGAAGAAATAATTTATGAAGGTTAACAATACAGTGATAGAAAAAAGATCTTAAAACTATAATTTTTGTTAAGCTAATTAGCAATACAATTGTAGAATACAATAAATTCTAAATAATGTAATTGAAGATAATATTAATTTAGTCAATATAAGTTCGATGAAGTGGTCTCCCTAAAATATAACGAACACTTTAGAACGATTACTTCTTCCGATCTTAAATCTAGATACAAAGAGTCATAAGGGATTTTAAGAACAAAATTACGATAGCTCTCTTACACACATTGTGTAAAGATATTTTATCCCAAAACTAATTTACTTGATTATAATTGTATTATAAAATAAATGTCTGTGATTCTATCCCTGAATTAAAAACCTTTGCAAGATATCTTTGTTTCTTTTATGATTGTAGTAACCTTTGGTGACTTCGTATACTCCCAAAATTAATTCCTGTTTAGCTCAAATATTTTTATATAACTTCTTTGTGTAAATGAGTTTAGTTTCTTACGTGTTATCGAATGATTAATTTTAACATTTATATTGACTGGCTCACTAGGTCTCCTTACATCTATAAACCCCATGGACACGTTTCGGCGGCGGAAGCGACGTTGCCGACCAGACTCAAATAACTGTTAATTTAAGTTTCAAGTTTTGATGTTTCCTGGATATTATTAAAATTTGAGGTGGATTTTAAACTCCCATTACATTTATATTATATTGAATGATTGTAGTTGGATTTTTTTTTCTATTGAAATTTTTCTAAAGGTGAAATAGATCTGAGGATTGGCACGATACACATGAACTAAAGTAATCCAAAAAATATATTAAATTAAATACATCTGCTTGGAGGCTCTGAGTAATAAAATACAGAGAACTCAATATAGTAAATAACAAATACCAAAATAAAAATATCTGTATCCTCTTTTTTAAAAAGTTATCGATGAACATACCTGAAAACCTTTTTCATAGAATATTAGAAAAGCAATAGTATTAGGTCAGTTTTCAAAGAAAACAAAAGAAAATATAACAGAGGTAAGATTATTAAACAGCATAAAACACTGATAATCGTGCAGGACAATCGAATGTATTTGCTATGTGGTCGTCAGCTCGGTTGAAGCTGAGACGCCACGGACACGTGTAGGGCAATTCGAAGAGAGACTAGTGAGTGGGACGCCACCTGTCATTTGAAAACCAAGTTCAGCATCATGGTCTAATAGACCCGGTTAGGTAAAAGAATGCAGCGAAAGTTGCTCAATTTAATAACCCTCTTCTACATGTAAAATATCAAGGTAATGACATTGTCTTCCATGGTAGACCATAACATTTCTGGTGTGATGTTTCGCGTATACAATGTAATAGAATAATTCCTATAGGTTACTTAGAAACATATTTACTAATAAACTAATTATACCAGGAAACAAAAGTAATTTTTTTACTAGAATATAAAGTCAAATACCTGATAAAATATTTTATACTGATTTGACAGGTAATTTTTCTCCATTACCTCTAGTTTTTTTTTGCGTATCCTAGATTTATTATGAAAGATCATCACTTTTCTGGTGTGATATTTCGCTTTTTGTGACGTCGCTACACCCCAATGGCTTCACAAAGGGGTTTCGTTAAAGACTAGGGCAAGGCGACACTCTATCTGGGTTTTTGACACTACACCACAAAGGGTTGTCGCTTTGACCACGCATTGAGATGTCCAAGGTGAATCGGACGGCCGAACAGGTCAACGAAATGTCAGACAGTGAGGCACCACCGAAGGAGCCAATCAGAGGCTACCAGGACAGCGACTCGGAAAGAAAAAGCAAATGGGAAGAGGCGGAATGTGACGTCGGGAGGCTCGAGTTTTTCTCCGGAGAGTCCCAAGAAAAGAGAGAACGGACAGAGATTCGTTTAGTGGCGGTTGGTTTTTTTTTTGGGTAGAGTTTTTCTCCATCATTTTGTGGGACTCAAGGAGACTCAGTTGTACCCCTGTACAACGGTATCTGTCGGTACCTGTCCACAGATTGGTTTTTTTTTAGGTTCGCCTTGAACCTGGGACTTTTAGGCCCACTCCAGCCCGCCTGAGCTCTGTGATTTTCATTTGGAAAAGTTGTACATATTCCATTGTAATCAAGAATAAACGTTGTTATTGTTTCTAAGCTGTACGTCGTGTCATAAACACTTCGACACCCCCTCGCTACCCGAGGATCCCGTGACGTTACAGTATGCAATGTAATATAATCCTTCAAATAGGTGACTTAGAAACAGATTTACTAATAAAGTAATTATACTAGAAAATAAAAGTAATTTTTTTGCTAGCACATAAAGTCAAATAATACCTGATAGAATATTTTATACTGATTTGACAAGTAATTTTTCCCATCACCTCTAGTTTTTTGTGTCACCTAGATTTATATGAAAGACCATAACTTTACTGGTATGATGTTTTGCGTATGGAATGTAATAGAATACTTTAAATAGGTGACTTAGAAACATATTTACTAATAAACTAATTATACTAGGAAACAAAAGTAATTTTTTTACTAGCACATAAAGTCAAATACCTGATAGAATATTTTATACTGATTTGACAAGTAATTTTTCTACATCACCTCTAGTTTTTTGTGTCACCTAGATTTATATGAAAGACCATAACTTTTCTGGTGTGATGTTTCGCGTATGCAATGTAATAGAATCCTTCAAATAGGTGACTTAAAAACATATTTACTAATAAACTAATTATACTAGGTAACAGAAGTAATTTTTCTTACTAACACATAAAGTCAAATACCTGATAGAATATTTATAGTGATTTGACAAGTAATTTTTCCCATCACCTCTAGTTTTTTATGTAACCTAGATTTATATGAAAGACCATAACTTTACTGGTGTGATGTTTCGCGTATGCAATGTAATAGAATCCTTGAAATTGGTGAGTTAGAAACATATCTATTAATAAACTAATTATACTAGGTAACAAAGTAATTTTTCTTACTAACGCATAAAGTCAAATACCTGATAGACTATATTATACTGATTTGACAAGTAATTTTTCCCATCACCTCTCGTTTTTTGTGTCACCTAGATTTATTATGAAAGACCATAACTTTACTGGTGTGCTGTTTCACGTATGCAATGTAATAGAATCCTTGAAATAGGTGAGTTAGAAACTTATCTATTAATAAACTAATTATACTAGGTAACAAATGTAATTTTTCTTACTAACGCATAAAGTCAAATACCTGATAGAATATTTTATACTGATTTGACAAGTATTTTTTCTACATCACCTCTCGTTTTTTGTGTCACCTAGATTTATTATGAAGGACCATAACTTTTTTGGTGTGATGCTTTGCGTATGCAATGTAATAGAATCCTTGAAATAGGTTACTTAGAAACATATTTACTAATAAAATAATTATACTAGGAAACCAAAGTAATTTTTTTACTAGCACATAAAGTCAAATACCTGATAGAATATTTTATACTGATTTGACAAGTAATTTTTCTACATCACCTCTCGTTTATTTTGTCACCTAGATTTATTATGAAAGACCATAACTTTTCTGGTGTGATGTTTCGCGTATGCAATGTAATATAATCCTTTAAATAGGTGACTTAGAAACATATTTACTAATAAACTAATTATATTAGGAAACAAAAGTAATTTTTTACTAGCACATAAAGTCAAATACCTGATAGAATATTTTATACTGATTTGACAAGTAATTTTTTTACATCACCTCTCGTTTTTTGTGTCACCTAGATTTATTATGAAAGACCATAACTTTTCTGGTGTGATGTTTCGCGTATGCAATGTAATAGAATCCTTCAAATAGGTGACTTAAAAACATATTTACTAATAAAATAATTATACTAGGAAACCAAAGTAATTTTTTTTACTAGTACATAAAGTCCAATACCTGATAAAATATTTTATACTGTTTTGACAAGTAATTTTTCTCCATCACCTCTAATTTTTTGTGTCAACAAGATGTATTATGAAAGAAATTAGCATATTTGATTATTACTTGATACTATTCTATTCAACTTATTCAAAATGTTATCGTTATCGATTTATTTGTGAGTGTGTGCAAGAATATCGGGAATATCTCTTTTGAATGTCCAACAATAATCAGCAATCATTCTTTATCCTTTGTACCTCTTTTTATATCTAGCATGTCTTGATGAAAATATTCTCTACTGTTTATCACTGACGACACAAGATTGTCAGGGAAGAAATACAGATGAGTGTTCGAGATATATATATATAGTTAGGGCCATATTAGAGCTCGTGTTTTTGTTTGACTCTAGGATTGATTCACTATGTCACGATAATTTGGGGACTTAATAACACATTTCGTTGAATTTCACGCTGATTTTTCAATTTGGTTAAGTAATTCTTGATTCAAAAATTTACAGAAAGTACAGAATTTATATAAGAACCTTCAAGTGTCATTTCCTTGATTTTATAATCATTGGAAATTTTTACCTTCTAATAAATAAAACAGAACCCCTTTTATTCATTCAAACTTTTTGAAAAATCTCAACTTATTGTAAAGGGGATTTTTAGAAATGAGTAATAAATTTTTTTCTGCAGCCATAAATAATTCGTATTTTTTTATATTGCTTTTTATATAATACCTTTCTTTCCACCTATCTCATTCACATAAAAAGCACTAGATATATGATACCCAAACTAGAAATCCATATATCAACAATTTTTAAATTTCAACATATAGACCAACAACGTATGTCATATTTATTATATCCTAAAATATTTTTCATGGGTTTTCTTTACATCAGTTTAATATAGATACTGGAACATAAGAAAAATTATTCACACTGTGCAACACTACAGCTTTGAAATTAATTTTAGATAAATCAGTGCGCAGT
>CM063505.1:152334914-152354914 GCA_032207245.1 Pardosa pseudoannulata
CGCTCGCTGCTCTCTCTCACTTTTTTCCAAAAGTCGCCAAGTTATCACTCCGGTTCCTTTTCTCTTCACACCAAGAAGTGGTTTCTAGTTTTCGTACATGCGGACTGCTACCCGCTGAAACAGTTTCGGTTCCCTAAAAAGCTCAAAGAGAGGTTGCGAGCTGGTTTCGCCGAGTCGTTCATCCTCAGGAGGCAGTCATTCCGGTGCGAGCGGTGGAGCCGAGGCGGCCGAGCGCTATGTCGACCGCGGTGTCCGAATCCTCGATGACCATGAGCCAGAGCATGGATTCTGTCAGTACCATCACAGAAGAGGAGGTAAGGAGCACTTCTCCTATTTAAATCGGAGTTACTCTTTCCGCTATGGATACTCTTACCCATACCTCTCGACTGCCGTCTCTATTATAGTATACCCCCTTCACATACATCCTAATTTCTTATTTAGTGACGATTTATCCAAGCTAACAGCGTATGATCCTCATTTCTATGCTTTTCTGTAAGGTAGATATCTTCAATTCATTGAAGTTAGATCATTTGGTAAACACTCTTGATAAAACAGAAGATTTAAAACTATAATTATAGATATTTCATATTCAATAAACATTAGAATAAACTAATTGTGAATATGATACAATAAAATTTACCAATACCAAAATTATGCATAAGAAAGATTATATAATCAATCTACATACTTCATTGCCTGTCATATTACTATTACCTGTTCCTTTTTGCAACCGTCTCTCTTACAATATACCCTGCCATACACTTATCTTCTTTAATGATGATTTATCAAAGATTTATGGCATATAATCTTCATTTTTATACATTTTTGTAAGTTAAATATCCTCTGTTTATATAAGTTAGATCCTCTGGTAAACATTCTTGATGGAAAAAATGATGTTTATAGCCATCATTTAAGAATATTTGCGATTACAACTCATTAATTGTACATATAATACTATTAAAATAACTTATACAAAAATGGTAAAATGATAGCATGATTATATAACCAATCTACAGTACATAATATCTCTCATATTATTTTATTTAACAAAAAATGGGAATTAAAACATTTTTTGCACATAAAAAATAGTTTATTTTAATTTACAATGAACTATTGTCAGTTTTCTTTTATTGTTTTTACTAGCTATAACTAAAAAAAAAAATTTAATTTAATTATAGAAATCACCTTTTCTTACCATTAGATTTAGTAAAAAAAAAACAGTTAAAAATTTATTTTTTTATTCTTCTAGTACGCAAAATTAGTAGTTATTACATAGTGTGCATATTTCTTATCTCTCAAACTATTTTATTTAACAAAAATTATAAATTAAAAAATTTTTACACATAAATCAAAGTTCATTTTCATTTACAATGAACTCTTGTCAGTTTTTCTTTTACTGTTTTTACCAGCTATAACTGAATTTTTCTTCATTTAATTTTAGAAATCATCTTTTCTTACTATTAGATTTAGTCAAAAGAAAATTATTAAAATTTAATTTTTTATTAATCTAGTACGCAGTAGCAGTTATTACATATTTTGCATATTTCGTATCGCTCATATTATTTTATTTAACAAAAATTCTGAATTACAACATTTTTACGCATAAATCAGTTTATTTTAATTTACAATTAACTATTGTCAGTTTTTCTTTTACTGTTTTTACCAGTTATAACTTAAAATTTTTTTAAAAAGTTTTATTTTATAAATCATCTATCCCTACCATTAGATTTAATAAAAAAAACCTTTAAAAATTATTTTTTGATTCTTCAAGTACGCAAAATGGATAGTTATTACTTAGTTTATACATTTCGCATACTTTTAATTTCGTTTTTATAAACGTTAAATTTTTTTAGAAACAGGTAAGATCATAGAATTAATCGTGTGACGCATTTCTTAGAAGAAGCGATAAATAAATTTGTTTTTGCTGAATAACCAGAATTTTTAATTTTGTAGAAGTGTAAATAATTATTTTAATTTACTTTTCAAGCGAATAACACATTGAAAGCGGATCTTGGAATATTTTTATCCAGTGGAAATATTTTTGTGCGCAAAAACAAGATTTTATGAAGAGAATTTTTTTTCCTTTTATAATCTTAGACTGCATGTTTGTAACAAGGAGAAAAAAACACCGGTTAGGTTCGGAAAATATATTTCGATGTATTGAGTTTATAAAATAAAATATGAAATACATCTTAAATAGAATGATTGCTAAATATATATAGTAACTGTTAATATTTAGTAAAGTAATCTTCGAACATTGTTTTAGTGAATGTACCTTAGGGTACTTTATATACAATTACGAAAATATGTATGATACCAAAAACCAGGCAATAATGGCTTATTAAGAAAAAGTTTTGTACAATACCATAGAAAAGTACATCAATAGGGAAGGTTATTGATACAGAAGGTCTATCTTTTGTGTTCATTAAATTTTGGGGAACACAATCACTTAGTTTTACAATTCAGTGTAGTGAATTAAAATGATACTAAATGAACAGTAAAAGTATAAAGTAATGAGGTATAATATCAATAAAAAATGAATTAATAAAACTCTTTTAATTGTTTTTATAAGTTTGATTAGTATTTTAGAAGTTAACAACTGTCTTTATTTACACTTAGAGTTTTTAGGCTATGTTTTTCCTTTTCTGTTATTAAAAATTCTTTAAAAATGCGCTTATTTTAGTTACCATGTTCACATATATAATATAGAGTTTCTACACAATAGCTTGAATATCAAAATATTTCATTCGTTAAAGAAAAAAAGGAAATGTTCTTATCGAAATACCGAACTGTATAAATATGGGAGAAATTAGGGGAATATATTATTAAATTTATTTAATGAAAAAGGGTGATATTCTAAACAATATATAGAGCATGATAATGTCAGTTATCATAGGGAAGTTTCTAATTAATGCTCATATTTGTTTTCAGTTAATATTTGAGGGAAATATACTATTTAAAGATCGTTAAAAATTAATATCTTGAATAGATTAACAAAAACATATCAATTAAATACAGATTTCTAAAATTACACTTTACATCCGTAATTTATATATAAAGATAAATATAGGAATAGAAAGATCAATGACAACATACACACTGATCATTTATATATAAATTAAATTTTACACCTAATAATAACTCTTTCCCCATTTGATTCGTTTGTAGGCTGAAAATTTTACCGAAAGTCTTTAAAAAATTAATGCTAAAATAAAGCTTAAGATTTTATAACATTTAAATAAAGGAAAATTCCCGATGTATATTCCGTTGTTGTTTTGTGAGATTGTAAATTAAATTATTTTTAAATTTTGATTTAAACTACTCTTCAGGTATTTCGTATTTATTGAAACAGATATTAGTTGAGAATTTGGGTATGTTAAAATTTCCCATGTATATATTTTGTATCAATATTAACTAAAGGAAGCAAAATTTAGAAAGATATTACTCTTTATTGTTTTAATTATCAATTTGCATTTAGTAATAACATTTATTACACTTGAAAACATCATAATTGTACTCTAAACATTGTATTTATTACTCTTTAAAACATATACTTGGATAATTCAGTGATTTTCACTGACAGAGTGTTACAACTAATCATATTTTCCATGACATGTGTTAACTCGATTAAATTTGTGCTAAACGTGGATTCAATTAAAATTATTTAACCACAACAGTGTTTGATTTAATTAGACTCATTACTACAAATGACGTTTAAGGAAATGTCAATCCGTTTTCCTTTCTAAACTCAGTCTTGAATTACTCTTTACACAAAACTATTCTGTAAACTCGGTGGTTCAAGTCTAATGATAAAACTGTATCATTACTTTCTTACATCCAATTTGTTGTATATCTCTGCAGATCAGAATTTGCTGCAAAATGAATCCTTGACTGACTGACATTAAAAGATAATTCACAGAGATAATAATTGCAATCCTAAATCCTTTGTCAGCTAATTCCTAAAATTTTAAGCTCGATACTGACACTTGCGAAAAATAACTTATTTTAAATTGGTTTTAGTAGGAAAAATTATCTGTTAATTCTAATTGAAATACTTGAAGATAAAAAAATAAATATAATCTTAGATGCTTAAAGATGATAATCATAATAAATTTTATTATGTTAACTAAGCATTTAGAAAGCTTAAAGGGATCCTTTAGTTGATGTGCTTTTAAATAAGACATAACATACAACTTAATTTGATTAATAAATTTTACTACTTATAAAAGTTCATTCTTTTAAATAAACTGTACGGTTATTTTGACAGTAGGATTTGTTTAGAGAACTACTTTTTAATTGACTGACACTATTAAGTATTTTTAAAATACAGTTAAGTAGAAATTTCTTTGGATAGGCACAGTTTTTTACAGTAATAGAAAAATATTAAATAACATTTCTTCATCGTGATTTATATGTAAGAAAGTAGATTTTTGATTTAAAGAAGCAGTTTTTTTTATTTTGTTGAAATGGAACTAAAATATTACGGAGAAATAGAAAATAACTCGGGAGAAGCTAAATCAACCAATTGTTTTTCAAAACATTTTTCAAAATGTTTTTTGTGTCCTCTGTCCTGGTCAGGGCTTTTATTTTATATAAAAAACCATGTTTTGCTATTTCGCTTTCCTTTCAATTCCTGTCACGATTCGTCACCCATAAACTAGCAAAAGACCGGTAGTGTTGCATTATGATTCTACGACTTCCTGACTGTCCCCCACTACACGTTTCATGCTAAGCTGCCCACCGCGGCGTATTTCATATGGAGCGAAATGGCAAGATCATTTGATAAGCGAAAATATTACGTTAAGTGAAAAGATTTGTACACAGATCTAGGAATGAATGACACAATACAAACCATCTGGGGGAGAGTTTAAAGTCAAAGTGTTTGAAGAATAAATGTACTTACTTCGTCTATTGTAGTAAGTCCGATGCTGTACGAAAGAAATACACTTGATAAATTAAATTTTGATAGATATTTTGGTATTTTTAGTGCCTTTTCAATTTACTGTAAAATACCAAGTTGAAAAGGCACTAGATATATCAGAAACCAATTGCTTACCACTTTAAACTACATAAATTCATGTCGAGGTAATTTTTCAAATTATCAGTTTTTGAATCGTTTGTAAATCTGAGCTGTTACAAGTAATAGCTGAGTTAGATGATAGCCAAATAGCTAGAACGGTGATATGCGGTATTACAACAGTAGGTTCAAGTCATTTTTATGACAAAGATTCTTGTAGATATATGGAATCATTTTTCTGCCGTGAGTCTCTCTGATTACCAAAAGGTTCAAGATAACCAAAGCTTTCAACCAAGTAATAGCTGAAATTTACCTTTTTATTCTCATTTTTATGATACATCAATCCTGGTTTAAAACAGAATACAGTCAATAATTCTTTTGAAAGTTGAAATTATATGTTACAGCTTTAGTGTTAGATATAAAAAAATTACGTCTTACTCTAGATGAACTAAATATTAAGGTTTCGAAAGATATCGAGAAAAAATACAGTTAGTGTTGTAAGTATGTAATCGTGTTTATTGTAATCAAAATATTTTCTGAATTAGATATTGGATAAGTGATCAAAGCAATCTCATACGTTTCTCTGAACACTGTTAGATATTTTCATAAATATAATTAATTAAGTTTTACTTTTCAAATTTTCTAAATTGCCTCACTTAAAAAGTAAATGCGAAATAATTCGCAAGTAACTTGAGTACCATAATCTTTACCAAACTGAAAAGTACAATCATATTTTAAGGTAGAGATCGTCAATCATTTGTTGAATTCAAAAATTTTATGATATGTGCCGTTTTTGAAGAAACTCTCATAATTTGAGTTTGTACATTTGTTCCTAGACAATCTTTAGTAATATTACTTTCCGCATATTCATAGAGAAGGAATAAATAAATATTATTGTAAAGATGAAATTTAAATATACCTGTAGTAAGCATTTAAAAGCAATAAATAATTAATAGAAATAAAAGGAAGCAAAATGAAAAATCAAAACAAATGGCAAGCGATTTATATAGAACCACATTAATGGCTAGACTAGGCATAGTTTTATTTTTCGCTCATAATACTGTCTACTAATTTTAGCCAATAGAAGTAGAACAAAAGCTATTTTTTATTACAAAACCTAAAATTAGCAACACTTGCGTGTTTTAATTTAACTATAAAATAGTATTAATCCTATACTGAGTCTGTTATTTGAATGAATTTTGAAAAACATAAAAAATTAGCTACAGCAATACGAAAATTAAATTAAATCTCCCCAATGACAAGAATAGGCTTGCTTGAAATCATTTTTCAGTTTAACGGTAATTTTTCTTAGAACCTTTCGGAATTTTCTCACAAAAAAGGTTGAAATATCCTATTTTAAGGTATATCTGTATCTTTGAATAGTTGTTACTCCCTGTCTAGAAGGATAAATTTGCTAAAATAATTCGGAGGGAAAAATCTCAATTTTTCTTTCCGGTAAATGCATCTTCTACATAATGGATAACGGCTGCATAAATTTCGTCACAACAAAAAGTTAAAAATGTCATATGTTTCTAAACTTTTTAGACTCACGATATATTTCCCACACATTTAATATGGATTATAGGTGAATAAAAGGAGATTATATCAGTGTAAATTATGACATTGACACTCATATTTTATGAGCAATTTATAAATGAATAACTCCAATACTAATAGACTAACACTGCTTATGTTTCCAATAAAAATTTGAATATTTCCCCCAAAAATGTAATTTTCCATAAATACCAGCCCCAAAACGTAAATGATAAAATATGAAACATAAATGATAATTTCATTTCTTGACAGCGGAGAAAATTTAAGTCATATTTGTTTGAGTACGTAAAAAGAAAAAAAAGGCAGTTACAAGAGAGGAGAGGATATTTGATATAAAGTATGATATTTGCAATTATTTTAATACGATAAATTTTTTTGGCTGCAGTATTAAGTCAATTTTTCAATGAAAATATTTAACACATTTCCGAATGTAGACAAATCCAACGACAAAACTGGATCCATTATAAATTTAGAGGAGATTTAATAATATATTTTAAACAGAATGTCTTCTTTTACGAATAACTAAACCAAACCACTAGGTAGTATATAAGCATGATTACAAAAGGAAATAATTTATTGAAACCTTATATGTTGTATTATACCGAAACAATATAAGTAATGTATGAGTAATAGTATAAATATATAAATGGGTTATACAGTTATTACTGTTAAGTGAATTCTACTATTATATGTGTATATATATATGTGCGTATACATATATATATATATATATAATATATATAAATTTATATATATATATATATATATATATATATATATATATATATATATATATATATAAATATATATATATATATATAAATATATATATATATATATATATATATATATAAATATATATATATATATATATATATATATATATATATATATATATATATATATATATATATATATATATATATATATATATATATATATATATATATATATATATATATATATATATATATATATATATATAATATATATATTATATATATATATATATATATATATATATATATATATATATATATATATGTATATTTAGAGAGAGATAGAAAAGTATGTAAACTCTATACTACATTCCTCTTTATGGGGCAACAGGATATTTAAACAAATATCACGCCATCAGATATTAAATTTTTATATTCTGTATAGAAAGCAAGGTTGGACTATGTCATTCTTAACAATAATAATAATAATAAAGACAAGGTAAAAATATTGTTACACAATTTCGGAATACCAATTTCTCTAACGCAGTTGAGTCAAAAATCACAGTCATTAATATAGATGATTGCGTGTTTGTGTATACAAATGCCATCAGATTAAAGTAGTACTTTTTTACTTCAAAATAATACCTTATTTCTAATTTCTTCTTCACCTGGACGTAAAAATTTAGTTCAAGTCTAAAAGGGGCAGGTGTCCTATTCCGCAGGTGGTTCTCTTGTCCGCAGTTTCCTTTCTCTTTGCTCGGTGCAACTCATTTCCTTTTTTTGTTTCTAGTTTAGTAATATCCTAACAACTAGGTGTCCTAAAAGCCTTTATATTACAGTTTTTTCTGGAGCTAGGAAATACAGCCATGCAGATACATATAGGGCATATGCGATAGCAGGTGTTAAAATTTATTTACTATTAAGATACTTTGGAAAATATTACATTTAATCTTGAAACTTTATTATAAGAATAAAATAAAATTGTAATTGTTGTGCCTTTCTTTTCTAAACTGATACAATTGATTTTTAAATGTTTTTTTTAAATGTATTTTATTGACATTTCAAACAAAGTATTAAGAAATTAGTGTATATATATATTGGTTACATTTTTACAACAAAATGTTATTAACTTATAAAAGTTAAATTCTAATTTTATCTTCCCTATGTTGCTGAGGATTTTTAAATGATTAACATTAAATGCTCTTTTACTTCATCAAAATAAATAATAGGGTATTTCTAATTTAAGCCTTTCAAGTATACTCTAAAACTGATGTAATTCTTAACTGTGCTTTTTAATATTTAGATAACTGAAAGATTTTCTAATGCTATGAAACTATGTAATACGGCTCTTTCAATCCACTATCTTTCCACATAAATAAATAAGGCTTGTTTTTACTACTTATATTGATAACACTTTAAACACATAGTATCTCAGAGTTACATATTTAAATTTTTAATGTTACTATCGGTTATTTAGATCAGAATATTATCTAATTAAAACCCAAAGAAATACATTTCGCCCATGTCTTTAGACGTCATATCAGTTTAAGGTGATTCGATAAAACATAATTTTATTTTCATTATATTGTATCAACTCACAAGTATCGAAACTGGCTGTTTGTTGCTTAAAATGAAAAGCAAATTTCTATCTAAGAAACAATTTTTATTTAAAAAGTCACCGGTGAATAATTTACACACATATGCATTCATATAATATATACATGCTATATTTTTATGTGTGCGTAAGAATTATAGATTTGTCATTTTACATTTTTATTTTGTGTTCAATGCTTTTTCAGTTTTCTTCTTAGAAAATTTCTTAAAAGTCTTAAACTATAAGTTAGGTGACTTATAGTTATAAGTATAAAATAATATCGTCGAAATTAAATACATGTATTCAAAGTATTTTTACATTCCTTTATTGACACGTTTATGGGCAAAGCATTAAGATGTTTTCAACAGTTGTCACAGCCTTCTCTATATTCCAAGCCTGAAAAATTGAAAAACGTTAACTTCCGTTAAGTAAATTATTTTCTAATGAAATTGCCTTTTTTTATGTTTGGATACTTTTGTATCGTGTATTTAACAAATTATATACATATTTATTTAATAAACCTTCCACACCCAAACCATCTTTCTTCCTATTTGTTTAATATTTTTAGGGTTAATGGAGTTATGTTACTTATTCCTTTTTTTATGATATATATATATATATATATATATATATATATATATATATATTATATATATATATATATATATATATATATATATATATATATATATATATATATAATATATATATATATATATATATATATATATATATATATATATATAATTATAATTTTTGCTTAAAAATTTAACTTTTGAAAGCCATACCCGAAGTTCAACTGATAGCAGGATGTTGGGTATTGAGGCACGGGCTGTGCCAGGTGTTTTGGGGCACATTCCCCCACCGGTTCGTTTGAACAGGCTCTATTCGGGGTCATGTGTGTTCCCCCTCCTATTCTATCACCTGTTGTAGGAACCCTTGAATAACATATTGGAGGATTTGGCGGCAATTTGCTCAGCCTAGACAGATGGTGGCTGTGCTTTGCGCAACGTACAGTAGCTCGATATTTGATTAACTTCGAAAATAATCTGAAATGGTTGTTCTAAAGTTACAGCTATATCTGTTTCATTAACATAACTGTCATTTTAACAATGCCTCTCAATCCACTTTGTAATTGCTATTTTATTGTCTGTTTTAAAGAGGATTTTATCTCACGTCACTATTTAAGCTTTTTCAATGTTTTACACTTCAATCTTGATTAAAAAAAAATTATTAGTTTCTTTTTATGAACTTTAATTAATCCAGTTGATTAAGTCATAATAGAATACAGGAATGAATAAGTAACAGATTTTAAGAAAAAGTCATAAATTTTCTTAATTAAACGGTAGACGTTCAATTCCACGAAATTGGATTGAAAATAAAATAGTTCTATCGCATTGAATTTTAGAATGTTTTTGCTATGTCTTCTATCCCGGAAAAAATGTATAATTCTTACCCCTAAATGCTAGAAAATTATTGATGATTTTAACTTTAAACATAATTCTATTTTATTTTGTGAATGCTTGGAACTCTCCTGGCAAATTTCTAAATGTGCTTTTTTTTGTAGTATATAAAACGAAATGTATATAAAATTATTAAAGTTTCTAAAAGAAAAATCTGTTACTTCTGTATATAAAATAACTTTCATTGATATTTTGCTCATAAAAATATACATATATATTCACTATGTTTTGCTTCATAATTTTGCAAAAATGCTTACGAAATCAACTGCATTTTATACTAAAGGCTTTAGTCTTTAGTATATCCAATTATCTTAGGTATCTAAGGCATCTTACGTATCTTATAATTAAAAATAAATATATTGTGTGTAAATGGGATGCGCATGGAAACTTTATAAAAACCTTTTTTTGATAATTATTAATTATTCATATTAAAAATAAATTATTTTTTCTATTGAATTTTTATCCTCGTTTACATATATATAATTCTAATAGTACATTAAATTTTTAACAATATATATTTAAAAAAATAAGTTTTGAAATTCCTCTATGCACTTAAATTGTTAAAGATTTAACCTTGAGGTATTTATTTATGAATTTATAAAATATAAATAACAGATCTATATTTCTAAAGCCGATTATATTTACATAAATTAACTACATCTTGGTGCTGCATTCAAGCATTTTATTTTTCTGGTGATGTTAGCTTAATTCCTTCAGGGATATATTTTTAATCATCCACAATCATTAGTTCCAAGTGAAAACAATTTCAATACAAATTTATTAATCCTCAAATTTGCATGCATTTGTGAATCTGAAACTTCCGTTATTATCCATCTTGTTAGTTTCCTCCAGTTTCTTGATGCCTTTCAATCGTTCGCATCTGTTTTGATCACAACACTAATTCAGTCCTGATCGCTCTTTAATACTGAGAAAATGTGAATCACTTGCGAACAATAATACGCAGTAAATTACTTAAACTGTCTCCGCTGAGAACTTTATAATCTAGAGTTTTAATCTTTAATTAATCTAACTTTAAAATGAGAAATAAATTGTATGGCACCTTATCGCTCCACCATCAAATACATATTGTCTTCATTTCATTAAAAGCACTTCGATTCATCATCAGAATAATGGAAATGCATTTAATTTATTTCATATATGTGTACACTTATTTGAGGGAAAGGAAAATTATGTGTATTTGATTAAATACCGGGAAAATTTATTGAATTACGATTTTACTTGTGACTCAGAATGTCAATAAAGTTACCTTTTTGATAAATGCAGGTTTCCGATAATTTTAGTTAAGGTGGCAAGGCCCAATAAGCCTTTCCTGCTGCAAGTTGAATTAGAAACTGCAAATGGTGTCTTTAAATTTTCCTCTTTTATTTATATACTAGCATTGAGCCCGTCATATGACGGGAAAATCAAAATTTTTAATTTGCCAGAATTGTAAAGTACACTATGAGGCAGAAAAAATGGTTTGTTTCTTGGCTGAGAATTATGTGATATAAGCTCAATAATTTGGTTATTTTTACTCACCGCATGTTAGTTGCCAGCCTTAATTTATCTTGTCATATTACGTGATAGGATGGACAGCAGCAGTTTTAATACTGACAGTGATTATTTGGCGGTATATATGAATGTTGCTCAAAACTTAGGGATCTGATTGCGAACCGTGTGTTTATGTATAAAAAATAAACACACGAACAAACTTCTTAATTTTCAAAGATATATAACTTAAAACCTAGATTTTTATTTGTCCGTGAAATAGACTTCTAGACTTTTATGAAAAGAATTTGTTGTTAATACCGGTGATAAAATTTTCATTGAAAAAAAAAAAAAAATCGATGATTAAATTGAAAATTAGCACATATGTACCTAATCTATTATTCAAGCCAAATATAAAATAAAATTATTTACGTAATATCTAAATTCAGTGATAAAATGTAGGAAAATAATGCATATTATATTTAAATAATTTAAAATATGAAATGATTACATGAGATGGATAAAGGAATGACGTCATAATACTAGAAAAAATGTTATTTTCGTCTACTAATAATGTGATAAATTGGTGAATTTAATCAAGCCTGCTCTTAATCGGAAAAAATAGGGCTTGAAATAATAACATTAAACGACCGGAAATAGGGTAAGGGGTGAATTTTGAACGTTTTTGAAATTGCTTTGAATTTTTCTAACCCTAAATCATCAAGGATTCATTAAGGCAATTTGCCACAACTTCAAAAACTAGTATAATGCTCTTCAAATTCATTTTCATGTTTACAACAGCCAATAGACAAACAATAAACTGTCCTTCCGTGTGAAACTAAAGCCAGAATTGTCATTTGAGAATTTGCCCTACTGCGTGAAATCGCCTTATATGGATCCATTCCAGGTCCATTCCAGGTCCAACAGCTTCATAAATTCGAGGACAGACGGACAGATAACTTATGCTCTTATTATATAGGGGATATTTTTTCCTACCGCAAGAAACACATATTGAGAGATGCTACCATTAACACAAACCATAACGAATTAATTTAAATACTGAAAAAAGTTTTTAACTTTAAGTTAGTTTTTAACTTAAAAAAGTAAAATAAAATCATCAGTTTAGCTGAAGAAAAGTACACAACTAAATTTTTCTTCAGCCGTATTCACCCATGATTTTGGGGATCATGTAATTTTTTATGATTTTAACCTGAAACTAAAGGTTGATTCTTAGCTTGTTCGAAATACTGTTCCTGTATGCCACGCTGGGGAGCACTTTATGAAATCGTGTTAGAGAGTTAGGTACACAATCCCCTTCGAGGATTTTGGGGTATGCACGTAAGCTTTTATATTTAAACCTTCTTCCTATCGCCAGAGAATGTAATAGATGTTATTCTATTCGTGTCGCTCGTGTAGCTTCTATCATGGCGATAAAATTTATACTAATATTTTAAGGTGAAAGTACAAATCCAATTAGACCAAAATGCAACATACGTAATCTATCTACACCATATTTAATTTTGTTTTCTTATACTTAGGATTACAAATTTTTAAAATTTAATCAGCCAATATTTCTTATAACTTGCTTAGAACACAGGACTAAAAATTTATTAAAAATATTGGTTACTACATTTTTTAAAGACAAATAACTTTTAATAAACAATACACCTCATAAATAGTAGATCTTTACTTTAACAGAAGAACGAAAAAGCAATAGAAAAGATGTTTTGTTAATTATTTCACTACTGAATGTTTTTATCTTTTATGCTTGTTTTCTAAATTCGTATTTCTTTACCACTACTGCGATAAAAAATCACTTCCTTAGAGTGTACGAAAGCTAAAGTATATTTTATTGAATATATATTACTAAAATATTTTTTCGTAATTCTTACTGAATATAAAAAACCAAGAGCTTCAGGCAGATGTAATTAAGTAACAGAATATAAAGCATAAATCCACACAATCATATTGAATACTTTTTATATAAGTGATGATAAACATGGTACGCTGATGATAAGCTCGTACACAACTAGTGTTAAAAATTCGAATATTTTATTTTATATGTCTAGAAAGATAAAATGTTTTAATAGCTCTTTAGGTTATTAAAATTATCACATGGATACATTCTGCTCTAAAGAGATATTAAAATTATTGGTAATCTTTTAAAAGCCAATTTAAATGCTACCCATTTTACAAAATTATAAAACCCACAGGAAAATGTATTCGTTTAATTTTACATATGTAAGAGTCAGTCCATTTGCAACAAAATAGCGTTTAAATGCCATATCGAGAATTCTAATATCCATTTTGGCATTACATTACATTAATCTCTTTATATTATTTATTTGTCTTTACTATCTAGAGGCCGAGTTAAAAGATATTTTGACATTTAACAAGTTATAAACTGAGAAATAAGTTTAAAAGTTATTTTTAATTTGCCTTTAAACGAAATATTATATTTTACGCAATTGAAAGTACATTTACTGTAATGGATATGTGATATCATTTTTAAAGGTTTTGCATTTCATAAAATGTCTATAAGTATACTAGAATATTAACACTCGTTATGGAAGGATTTTGTTTGTCTTCGACTTTGACAAATTTGAAATAATTATCAAAGTCAAAAGATTTTTTCTGCGTCAGCATTCTAACTCATGCACAAAGATATCGGAGCTGACGCATCAGGAAATTTCTTGCCCATTGTCATCAAACGAAGTCTCCATTTTCATCGGATGCTCACAGAAGCGTCTTTTTTTTCCTCTTTCAAACTTTTTATAAATGGTCTCTTTTTTAGAAACTAATACAGTTCAGGGAGTTTTTAAAACTTATCGGAGATGGAAGTTCAGAGTTATGCTCCTCTTTAAAATCTCAAATTCAGGTATCATATGACAATACTCCCTAAATGTATTTGTTTTTGTATTAAGTTTATTAGCAAAAGAAATCTGCTTGAAGGGTATCGCAAACTGAATGTTAGGCTCTCATTTATGTATATAATGTATTAGCATAGAAAAATGCATAGAGAAAAATACATTTGTTTTTGTATTAAATTTACTAGCAACAGAAATCTACTTGAAGGGTATCGCAAACTGATTGTTAGGCTCTCGTTTATGTATATAATGTATTAGCATAGAAAAAAAAAGAAAATATTAATAATATCTTGGAACAAAACCGGGGAAGGAAATTAAAGAAAAGAAATGTGATATTAATTTTTGAAACTTGTTTATCAAGAACAAAGAAAAGTAAAAAATAATACATATTAAGAAAAATATTATTTAATTATTTTTGAAACAAGAGCAATTATATCTGTTTGCTGTAAACTTAAAATATTTAAAATTGTTAAAACTAAAACATTTTAACTCCTTGAAAATTAACGCCGAAAAATGGCCAATTGGTTAGAGATTTAAAATTGTTAAAACTAAAACATTTTAACTCCTTGAAAATTAACGCCGAACTATGGCCAATTGGTTAGAGTGCTGATTGTCGGTACCGGAGTTCGTGGGTTCGAATTCCACTATGGAATGGATGTTCGCAGCCGTTCGGAATCGGCTTTAAGTAGTAGGTTCCGGTCTCATTAGCCCTTGTGTGCAGCAGTAGACCATATCTTTCCAAACCAAACCAAACGAAACCTTGAAAATTAAAAGGTTTTTATATAACTTCTCGAATTTAATTGTTAAAATTATTAAATGTTACTGATAAGTAGTCTGAAAGACGACTGTCACGATACTCTTTAAATATTTCTGTTCATAGGAATAACAAAACGGGAAAGACAATAAATAGTTAAAGAAGCTGAAGAGCTCAGTTAAAGATTTCAAATATTTGTTATTTCATATATTTTTAAACATTTACTGTGTTTCCGAGAATGTTACTTAAAATTTTTACTGCAGAAAATGCTTAATATATCAAGCAATACTGAGTGTAAAAATGAGAAATACAGTACTTGGCACTAATAAGATTTACTTCCTTATGAACAGTAAATTAGTTAAAATAAGAGTGCTTTGTTTATGCTTATGTTCTGAAACTTTGCAGCAATGAATTCGGATATTTTCTCTTCAAACAACAATATGCCTATCGCACGTGTCGTGATGTATAAATATCCAAAACTCCCAATTTCTTCCTATTCATAAAAAATAAAAATCCAACTCACATATACACTATAATTGTCACAATTGTACGCTTTAAGGGATTTCAGTGCCCTTAAACCTTCAAAATTTTAGACTTTTTTTTTAAATATGTATGTTATAGATGAGTTGTTCTACGTGTAAAAAAAACATAAAAAATTCACCTTGATTTAAACGTTATGAAAAAATAGGAAGACACTCTAGTAATTTTGGTGGTTGGTAGTGGACTTGGCAGTTATTTACTTATTACTTTAAGTTGATTTTTCTCAGTATGCAAATCTTTAATATTGCTCTGCAGATTTATTATAACACAACATTATGTTATTTATTATAACGCAACATTAATATTTTTGCACACAATTTCCAGCATTTCATTACAAGGATGCTTTCTTATAATTGAACCAAAACTATTGCTACGAGAATAATATTTTTGTGTTTTAGAGAGGTAAATACATGTCAAAATTACGGTATATAAAAGGGGTAAAATTAACAATATATTTTAGTTTGATTTGGAGTGCTACGGTCTACTTTTTGCAACGCGAGGGCTAATGAGACCGGGACCTACAGCTTAAAGCCGATTCCTAACGGCTACAAGCATCCATGACACTGTGGGATTCGAACCCACTAACTTCGGTACCGAAGGCCAGCATCCTAACCAATCGGCCATCAATAAATATGTTTTAAAAGTATAAAATATGCTTAAACGTATGGATTTTATTAGTTGGAATCACTTTTAAATATGGCCTTAATTAAGAACTTAAAATTTAACATTTGTGGGCGAAATATTTCTTGTTAACCTGCAAGTAAGAACAGTTTCAAAGAACAAAAAAAATCATGTTGTAAATATATACTTTCAAAAAATATTTTTATTATTTTTGCAAGTATTTAAGGTTGGATTATTGAAGAGTTATATAACTTATATTTAACAGTCTTGTGATCCTTTAATTGCCATTTCTCTGAATAAATGTTAAATATCATTTATTATGTGCCGCGATTAATTAAAAAATATACAGTTGTAAAATAAAATATAGTTAAAAACATAAAGCAGCAGGTGGAGATTTTTTCGTATTTTATCTATATTTAAATTGTAATTGTTTCAGTCTAGGAAACTTAATGGCAATATTGCGAAATAAATTTATATGAAATTAATTTCCAGTTTTTCTACACTTAAGTAACAATTTATATTTCGTATGCTCTATTCTTTCAAAGTATGCATTATTTTAACACAAAATGTTGTTAATATGGAGTACTTAAATAATTAACAAAGTTTTGTCGCGATAGTAATTTATTCTACTTTCTGATATAACACTGTATTCCCAGTCTATGAAATTTCTATCATGAATCTGTAAATGAATAGTCATTTAGTATAATATGGATTAGTTTTTATTCTTTAAGAAAAAACTTTTATTGTGTTAGAAGATATAAAGTTTTTTTCAAGAAAAAATTAATGAGTTGTATTTAATATAAAATGTTCTTAAATTTAACTCTTTATTTTATTACAATAGCTTTATTTAAATTCAAGGGATTGATTAATTTTAACATGATATACATTTATTATAAATTAAACCAAAGTATTATTTTATGCAGTATTTCTATTATAGTTTAAAATGAATAAATAATAGTACAATATATAATTATGTTATTACAGTAAATTATATTTATATGATATACATAGTTAAAATATATGTTATATTATTCATAAAATATTTTAATAGCTTAATGTGCAAATGTATTGGTAAATAATTTGTAAAAATGTAAAAAGTTTAATAAGTGTTATTTATTATAAAATGCACTTATATTTAACTCTTTACTTAATTCATATAAATTTATTTAAATATAAGGGATTGATTAATTTTTAAAATGATATATATTTATGATACTGCTGCGAAAGTGCTGTTTAATACAATTATTTCTATTATGTAATAAAATGAATAAATAATAGTAAAATACAGTAAAATGTAATATTCTATTATTACAGTAATATATATATATATATATATATATATATATATATATATATATATATATATATATATATATATATATATATATATATATATATATATATATATATATATATATATACATATATATATATATATACATATATATATATATATATATATATATATATATAATTATATATATATGTGTATGTATGTGTATATATGTACATATACGTATATATATATGTATATATATATATATATATATATGTATATATATATATATGTGTGTGTGTGTGTGTATAACATGCATAATATATTTATTAAAAATACATGTCATATTGTTCATAAAATGTTTTGAAAGCTTTTTATTTATAAGTACCGGCAAATAGTTTGTAATAAAGTAAACGTAAATTATAATCATTCTTAATTTTTAGTTTGTTGACATTTATACATATTTTCATACTATAATGTTAAATTGACAGAGTTAAAGGTACATTTGTCTGAACAAAATAAAACATAATCCCTTTACCTAAAAATAAAACAACCATTGTGTTTTTTAATACTTTTTATGCTACATCATTCATCAATTTATCTAAAAATTTAAGAGCCATCGTGTTTTGTGAAACTCCAATCTTTTTATACTACATCATTCATAATTAGTAGAAACTCGGAGAGTATAGAAAGAGCGCATCTTCTAATAAAAATATTCCCTAAACCAATTTATTTTCCCTGCCTCGAACAATTGCAATATTTTCAGCAGCCGTGCAAATTAAAGTTAAAACTTTGAGCAGAATAATTTCTCCCGCAATGGCTGATTAACAAGTTATCGACTTCATTATTAACGTTTGTAATGTATAATCATTATTAATTTTCAATTTGTTGGTATTTATACATATTTTCATACTATAATATACGAATAATATAATTTATTAAATTGAGAGTTCAAGGTATGCTTGTCTGAACAAAACAAAACCTAATTGCTTTATCTAAAAATTAAACAGCCATCGTGTTTTTTGAAACTCAAATCTTTTTATACTACATCATTCATCATTAGTAGAAACTCGGAGACTATAGAATAAGTCGCATCTTCTAATAATAATATTCTCCAAACCACTTTTCCCTGCCTCAAACAATTGCAATATTTTCAGCAGCCGTGCAAATTAAAGTTAAAACTTTGAGCAGAATAATTTCTCCCGCAATGGCTGATTAACAAGTTATCGACTTCATTGTTAACGTGTGTAATTTAAGCGCGTGGCATTTAACCAGAATATACACTCAGCAATGAACACACGGAGCTATGCGGGGAAAGCCCCGAGACCAAATTTGAGGCAATCTTTTTTCCCAGAGACGAAGGAATTCCTCGGTGAAAAGGAGTAATCTTTAATGAATGCCACAATGAATGTAGACGTCATTAATACTTAGCTCTCTCCCTCCCTCCCGTTAATGTAAAGTCTTCCGCTAATGTTAAGGCATGTATAGTTCAGCTCTAATGTATTGCACTGTCACTAATGTATAGCTCGGCCGTGAAGGAGCCTATTTAGTTGAATCTTTGATTGTTGCTTGGGTGGCGAAAAGATGCTTAAAGAAAATAGCGTGGCTTTATGAGTTATTTTATCCCCGAGGTTGTGTCAGAGCGCTTTGTGTCTCGTTCTTTTTCGCTGGGGTATGCATTGATGTTGGGCCTATCGGTTTTTAATAAAAATCGATAGGTTTGACATAAACAGAAATGACTGACTAAATTATCTTAAATATCTAGTATTAGCTATTGAGATATATCTTAATAAAATTCCTAATTAATAAAAGGGTTCACCCTTTGAAATTCTCTTAACTCTTGCAAAATATTTATATGTTATATTTTTACCTGCTTACATATATGCATATATATACATATGCATATATCTGTGTGTATATTTTTATGATTTTGTAATCGTATGACTTTATTATGTACGGGTATGTTCATGAATATATACACACACACACGCATATATATACATATATATATATATATATATATATATATATATATATATATATATATATATATATATATATATATATATATAAAATATATGTATGCATGCACAAGTGCAAAAACATT
>CM063505.1:152367414-152372414 GCA_032207245.1 Pardosa pseudoannulata
TTAGCATCATTATAAACAGCAATGTAGGTCATGGAACTTTAATAATAAAAATAGTTTTTTGGAAAATTATGATGGATATATAGGGCATAAAGATCGAGTAGAAGCAATTATGAGGAATTGTTATGCTTTAAAACATGAAACTGAAATGAACAAAACACAAAGCTAAATAATAAACATCTATCTACTCTTGCTTTGATAGATATTAAAATGTACGACCTTATTTTATATGCATGCATATATATATTAATATATATATACATATATATATATATATATATATATATATATATATATATATATATATATATATATATATATATATATATATATATATATATATATATATATATATATATACACTTATACGTGCACACACACACACACACACACATATATATATATATATATATATATATATATATATATATATATATTTGTCTTATTTAATGGATGATTTTAAATTGGAAATTTTAAATTTATGGATAGCTGTGTTAGATCCGTAGTGATTTTTATGTATTTTAATACCAATGTAGAATCCTCATATCTTCTCAAAGATGTATAGATAAAGCAAAAATTAAGTGTTCTCTCCGAACTCTCAAAGTGTATCTAAGTGACCCTTTAAATCTCACTAAAATTAATACATGCCTTTAGTTGCCGATAAACTGGCATCAACTATTTCTGCAACATCTCCAATAATTAACAGACAAATTAAATATAAATTTATTGGATTACTACTTTATGGAACCTTTTAGCTTTTCTTTAGCAATTTTCCTGTACCACATTAAGAATTTCTTGACATCCATTTCTTTTTCCACATCATTTCGTCCTAAATAGCGGGCAGAAATGAAATTTTCTCTCCAACATCTGCCCCACGTTTCCTTTCCCTCCCGTTTCATATTAAAATAACTCTTTGAACAGTGTCATAATGTTGCGAAAACGCAGTTTTGTATATGAATATCTCCTCCCCCTCCCAATTTTTCACTTCAACCACGGCGCTTCCCTAAGCGGCGCCATTTTAATGCTCAAGCTATATATCGGAAATATAATTAACGTTAGCTTCTCAGGACGTGTTGAAAAATGTCACGTATTTTTTTTATCCTGTCTGATAAACAAGTTGTTTAAAAATTCCTTGTAGAGGAATGATATTGATGCTTCAAAAATAACTATATCGAAGTAAATTAATTTTGTTATTAAACGCATCGCTTTAAGATTAAAGAAAATCATTAGGGTGCAAGATTTTTTCTCTTCCTATCCCCAGGTGTTTTTTTCTTTTACAGTTCAATTTATTGAAGCACTGCTCTTAATTCGGACTGTGTCCTGAAATTGAAAGATGAAATTATCTCCTTCCTGTCAATAAACAGAATCACTGGGGAAGAAAACTATTGAGTGCCAGTTAATTGATAAGCGTAATACGGGTTCACTGGAATGGAAGTCTTACTTTGGCGTATCTATGTTTCCATTTTGAGATATCCTGGCCTTTCATTCATCCTTTCAAAAAAATATTATAAAAACATAGCAAAAGAAGCATGCATTTATCATCGAAACATGTAGCATTATAAAATGCGTCAATAGTGCCTTATGTCACTGGAGTTTTGACGATAATTTCTGTAGAAGAAAGGAAATTCCGACAATAAATTTATTCAAAGAGTTTATTTATAGTTGTGTTAGTAAATAATAATAATTTTATGTAATAGAGGAGGGACAAAGATAAAGAAAATTGTATTTTATGTACAACTGGTTTATATTTATACAACAATATTTTTTTCCTATCTCATTTCCTGGTGTTATTTCTTTTACAGTTTGTTTTATTGAAATTTTACTCTTAATTCGGACTGTGTCCTGAATTTGAAAGATGGAATTATCTCCTTCCTGTCAATAAACAGAATCCCTGGGGAAGAAAACTATTGCGTGGCAATTAATTGGTAAGCTTAATACGGGTTCATCGGATTGAAAGTCTTACTTTGGAGTATCTAAGTTTTCATTTTGAGATATCCATGCTTTCAAAATATATTGAAAAATATCGCAAAAGAAACATGCATTTATCATCTTAACATGTAGTATTATAATATGCTTCAATAGTACCTTATGTCACTGGTGTTTCGTCGATAAATTCTGTAGAAGAAAAAAAATGTTCGACTCTAGATTTATTGAAAAAAACTTATTTATAGTTGTGCCAGTAAAGAATAAAAATTTTATATATAATGAGGGTGCGACAAAGTCAAAGAAAATCGTGTGTTAAATACAACTGGTTAATTTTTATACAACAAGAATTTTTCACATATCATCCTCAGGAGATTTTTTCTTTAACAGTTCAATTTATTAAAGTATTACTCTTAATCCGGACTGTGTTCTGAAATTGAAAGATGAAATTATCTCCTTCCTGTTAATAAACAGAATCACTGGGGAAGAAAAATAATGGTGCCAGTTAATTGATAAGAATAACACGGGTTCTTTGGAATGGAAGTCTTACTTTGGCGTATCTATGTTTCCATTTTGAGATATCCTGGCCTTTCATTCATTCTTTCAAAAAAAATACTATAAAAACATCGCAAAAGGAGCATGCATTTATCATCGAAACAAGTATCATTATAATATGCTTCAATAGTGCCTTATGTCACTGGAGTTTTGACGATAATTTCTGTAGAAGAAAGGAAATTCCGACAGTAAATTTACTCAAAGAATTTATTTATAGTCGTGTCAGTAAATAATAATAATTTTATATAATAGAGGTGGGGCAAAGTCAAAGAAAATCGTATTTTATATACAACTCGTTTATTTTTATACAAAAAGATTCCTATCTCATCTGCTGGTGTTATTTCTTTTACAATTCAGTTTATTGAAGTGCTGCTCTTAATTCGGACTGTGTCCTGAAATTGAAAGATGAAATTATCTCTTTCCTGTCAATAAACAGAATCGCTAGGGAAAAACACTATTCAGTGCCAGTTAATTGATAAGCGTAATACGGGTTCATTGGAATGGAAGTCTTACTTTCGAGTTTCTATGTTTCCATTTTGAGATATCCTGGCCCTTCATCCATCCTTTCAAAAATATTGAAAAATATCACAACAAAAACATGCATTTATCATCTTAACATGTAGCATTATAATGTGCGTCAATAGTACCTTATATCACTGTTGTTTTGATTATACATTCTGAAGAAGAAAAAAAAAATCCGAAGCTAGATTTATTGAACAAATTTATTTATAGTTGTGTAGTAAACAATAATTTTATATAATAGGGGTTTGACAAAGTCAAAGAAGATCGTATGTTATATACAACTGGTTTATTTTTATACAACAAGATTTGTTTTTCTCTCTCATTTCCTGGTATCATTTCGTTTACAGTTCAGTTTATTGAAGTATTGCTCTTAATTCGGACTGTATCCTGAAATTGAAAGATGAAATTATCTCTTTCTTGTCAATAAACAGAATCGCTAGGGAAAAACACTTTTCAGTGCCAGTTAATTGATAAGCGTAATACGGGTTCATTGGAATGGAAGTCTTACTTTCGCGTTTCTATGTTTCCATTTTGAGATATCCTGGCCCTTCATCCATCCTTTCAAAAATATTGAAAAATATCACAACAAAAACATGTATTTATCATCTTAACATGTAGCATTATAATATGCGTCAATAGTACCTTATGTCACTGGGGTTTTGACGATAAATTCTGAAGAAGAAAAAAAATCCCGACGCTATATATATTGCAAAACTTATTTATAGTTGTGTCAGTAAACAATAATAATTTTATATAACAGGGGTGCGAGAAAGTCAAAGAAAATCGTGTGTTAAATACAACTGGTTAATTTTTATACAACAAGAATTTTTTACATATCACCCTCAGGAGTTTTTTTCTTTAACAGTTCAATTTATTAAAGTATTACTCTTAATCCGGACTGAGTTCTGAAATTGAAAGATGAAATTATCTCCTTCCTGTTAATAAACAGAATCACTGGGGAGGAAAAATAATGGTGCCAGTTAATTGATAAGAATAACACGGGTTCTTTGGAATGGAAGTCTTACTTTGGCGTATCTATGTTTCCATTTTGAGATATCCTGGCCTTTCATTCATTCTTTCAAAAAAAATACTATAAAAACATCGCAAAAGGAGCATGCATTTATCATCGAAACAAGTATCATTATAATATGCTTCAATAGTGCCTTATGTCACTGGAGTTTTGACGATAATTTCTGTAGAAGAAAGGAAATTCCGACAGTAAATTTACTCAAAGAATTTATTTATAGTCGTGTCAGTAAATAATAATAATTTTATATAATAGAGGTGGGGCAAAGTCAAAGAAAATCGTATTTTATATACAACTCGTTTATTTTGATACAAAAAGATTCCTATCTCATCTGCTGGTGTTATTTCTTTTACAATTCAGTTTATTGAAGTGCTGCTCTTAATTCGGACTGTGTCCTGAAATTGAAAGATGAAATTATCTCTTTCCTGTCAATAAACAGAATCGCTAGGGAAAAACACTATTCAGTGCCAGTTAATTGATAAGCGTAATACGGGTTCATTGGAATGGAAGTCTTACTTTCGAGTTTCTATGTTTCCATTTTGAGATATCCTGGCCCTTCATCCATCCTTTCAAAAATATTGAAAAATATCACAACAAAAACATGCATTTATCATCTTAACATGTAGCATTATAATGTGCGTCAATAGTACCTTATATCACTGTTGTTTTGATTATACATTCTGAAGAAGAAAAAAAAAATCCGAAGCTAGATTTATTGAACAAATTTATTTATAGTTGTGTAGTAAACAATAATTTTATATAATAGGGGTTTGACAAAGTCAAAGAAGATCGTATGTTATATACAACTGGTTTATTTTTATACAACAAGATTTGTTTTTCTCTCTCATTTCCTGGTATCATTTCGTTTACAGTTCAGTTTATTGAAGTATTGCTCTTAATTCGGACTGTATCCTGAAATTGAAAGATGAAATTATCTCTTTCTTGTCAATAAACAGAATCGCTAGGGAAAAACACT
>CM063505.1:152382414-152399914 GCA_032207245.1 Pardosa pseudoannulata
TTAAGTAATAAATTTTTTACACTCTTCGAGTGCATGTTTTATGCTTTGGTTATTAAGTAATAATATGATTTCAAATGATACATGATAAACGTGTGAAATTCGCAGATGTAAATTAGGCCCTTCGTATATTTGTGTAGAAAAAAATTAAGAGTAATTCTAATAAATATCCTTTTGTCAGTTGATGAGTATCTGTATTAATTAATTATTCTGCGCCAAATGTGACTGTCGTTGCTAAATATATTGAATAAGATAGTTTTTTCATGTAATGCAATGGTTTGCGTAATACCACTGCACAATGTCACATTACCTTCTAGTCGTATTCTACAGACATATCAAAATTCGGATGACATATTTTGAAATTTGTTTTTGCTCCACTCTTTGTAATAATATATTTATATAAAAAATGGTCGAAAATGCTCATTCAATCATCCTTTATAAATATATGAGCGCGCATAAAAGCCTTATAGCAGATTTTCCATTAGTCTCCCAAAAGTACTCGAAGTGGATTTCGATGCAAATCCACCGGGTGAGTCTTTACGGTATTTTTACGGCAGAGATGAAGAGTACAAGAGTTTACGCTAAATGGCCCCGGGTTACTCCATTTCACGGAGCGCGCCTTAAGAATTCCATTTTCCTTTCTGTCCTGGAAATATTTTTCCTTCGCGGATTAGCAGGAAACTAAATTTTTCAGTTCCGAAACGCTTGATGAGTCCATGGGAGGGATTATAAAATATGAATTCGCATGCTGATTGCGAAAAACAATGGGCGAATGTTCTAGAAGGCAAAATAGGAGGAGAGAGGCTTCGTAATGGAACATCATACACGAAGAGTACTTTGTGTTTGGGGGAGGGGAGGAAATTTTGATGATTTGAGCAGCGGAGGACACTGGAGTCATTTTGTGCAACATTTCGAGTGATACTGAACGTATAAAGTAGTTCCAAGGATCTCTCAAATTAGCTTACGCCATGCGTAGGACATAATTTGCATACGTCGAGAGTTTTTACTTCTATTTGATGAAAGGAAGCTATTTTGGAAGAGAGACATTTTTAAAGAAACTAGTTTTATATCTGATGAATTTTGACGTGTGACATTTGTATATATTTTTTTTTTGTACCTGCTTTTGTGTACCAGCCTTACTTTTGTAGCTTTTTTTTTACATGGGATGTTTTGTTATATTTTCTTTACTAGTTCATTACAGTACTGAAATCGAATGGAGACGCATTGAAATGCTTCCATTTCAAAATCTTACCCAACGTAAATTTAAACAATCTAAAAGAATAATGCGGTTTTAAGATGTAATACTTCATTATTTAAACTTATAGTTCGTGAAGTTGTTTTTTAGATAAGTTTTTCCTTTTCTAATTAATCTCCATTGACACAGTTAGCGACATTTGTCTTAAAAACGATTTAATTATGAGTAATTTTATAATTTACTTTAGTTTCATTTTTCATGTATAACGTAGATGACTTTAGCTAACATGATTAAAGTTCTGTTTTTCAATGCTGAGATTTTCTAAGTTAATCACATATGGTTGACTTTTGAACTAACCAAAGAAGCTGCTTGAAGCATTTATTTAAATTTTTCTTGAGTGTAAAACACACGTAAGTTCGCTATCCAAACAAAATATCCAAGAAGGCAACTTATCTAAAATAATGTTTAGAACCACGCCCTTTGGTGCACTTTTCAAGGGCAAATCCTACAAAGAATTTCTTAATCCTGGTCAACTTGGCAATGTCTTTGACACGGAATAGAAAAAAATATTTATAAAAAAATATAGCATTATAATTATTTTATTTCATACGTTTTTCTTAATTTGATATGATTTTAGATGTACAATATTACTAGTATTTTAAACTGTACTTAAAAATGATTTTTTTCGATTAAAGCTAATTTAGTTTTCAAAAATTTTTTTACAACTTCTCTCTGATGTATAATATATATTTTAATAGCTCATTCTATTTATTGACTTAGGAATGTTAAAAAATCGGCGTTATTAGATAGTGGGCAGAAATAGTTTTTACACTTGTTCTACGAAAAATATTGTAATTTAATTTTTCTAATAAAAGCTATTGCTTTTATACTAAAGTCTAATTGAACAGGTAGCAAAGATGAATTAAAATTCTAAGAAGCTAAGAGTTAGGCTAATAATTACTTAAAGACTGATTATTCCTTATATGTAATATCTCTTAAACTGGTTTTTTTGGATATCTACAGTCAAGTGTTTTCAAAATGACAGTTAACTATGCCGGAATCTAAAAATTTTAACTGTATTTCAAACAGCTAATAACATTTAAACCAGTAGCGGTACTCAAACGTGGGAACTCTAGAACGAAAAATAACTACTACCCACTCGACAATAGTCCAATTGTTTACGACTTGCATTTTTCAGATTATATAATTATTTGAACCTGTGAAAAAACATGTTTACTTACTTTATAAATAAGTATATACTCAATACATTGTTAATCAGTAATTTTCCCTCTAAAAATAATTTCGCTGCCGTCCATTTAAATCAAATTCAGTTACTTCCGTTTCATTTAAGTTTGAAAAGAATTTTTTTAATAGTAAAAGAGTCTGTTGCCCCTCGACGCTTCTGAAAGTGCAAAACTGTTATTTTCCATTCTCGTCTTACTTTTTATGACGTTTCTAGAAGCCCCGAGAGACGCTCTTAAAAACTCATTTGTTTAGGTGCAGTTAAAGCAATAAAAAATTCTCATTTTACAGCCTACTTTCCGGGGCGAAATTTTCTGCGAGCGAGGACGAATTTTCAGAATATTAGAATCTCTATTTTGGGGGGTCTAACACTATTTCTAAAAACAAGTCGGTAATGTTGGCGGGGTTCGAGTTTAATCCTCGAAGGGAGAGGATGCTGGCTGATTAATTTTTTTTTCTCTCGTAGACTTTTGTAGGTTTGGAAAAATTTTCTTCCTAAAAGACAAGTTTCACTTCCTTTTCATTTCTGGATTAAAGGATTTTACTTTTGCTTTTCGTTGTCTACGATGCACAAAACATTCCATTGAAAATAGTTTTTTTTCCTTTACTGTCGGAACATTTCTTTTAAAATTTGTACTTTTCAGTGATTTTTACTAGAGTCCCGTGTTTCTTATTTACTTTTCTTTGAATAAAGTTCGAGTTAATGTTTATGAAAGACCCGAAAAGTTCAAATGAGCCCATTTCATCTGAATTTCAAAATGAATTCATGCGGTTGTTATGATTTATTTCCAACTCCAAGTATTAACCACTAGCATATAACCGTCATATGACGGGATCAGTATAATTTATAATTTTCCAGAAATGTAAAGACCCTATGAGGCAATTAAAAAATAGTTTGTTATTTAGCTGAGAATTGTCTGTAGTTTCGTAGTTTTGCACACTCTGGATCTACTCCTATATAAATCTCTATGAATGTGTATGATTAAAGAAAATTACAGATATAAGTAGACGAGAGGTGGAAGCCAGTAAATAAGAGCTTAAAAATAATTAATAAACAATTTTTATTAAGACGTTTAAAATAATAGCTAATAGAAACAAAAACATTTTTAATTGTTTTCATCAAAATGTGTAATTGCTTTGACGCTTATTGGAAAATTTACATAGTAGATATCATTGTATCTCGAAATAATTTAATTTAAATTCAGTAAGATTAAAGGAGTTATGGGTTAGAATAAGTTAAAATAAAATAGGAAATTATTTTATGATTTTTCAGTATTAATAGCTAATATGGAATTATTGTTCATGATCTCAGAAAGCTAGCCACTATTTCATTTTTCAAACTTAAGTCAGACAGAAAAAATATTAAAGGGACTTTATATAATTAGTGTATCACCGAAAGAGAAATATTTCTTTTATTTATTTCAAAAATGAAACAAGGTAAACAGACAACTTACGATATGATAACGACTCTTACTAATGTACTAATACCCACCCTTACCAATTACCAATACCAATACCTACCTCTCTGGTGAGTTTCAGAAACGACGTTTTGTGGCAAAGCAATTTTCCTTGGAGTTATACGGTTTATACTAAACTTAAAACAAGAATGAGTACTATTTTTATGCTAAATTGTGATATTAGAAAAATTTCAAAGTATTATGTGATTTTTTGCTTCAGAATGTGTTGGAGCAATATTGTAAAATATTCGATCAATACTTTAAAAACTAAAGTAAATAAATTAGATTTAAAATTACTGAGAGCTGAACTTAGAAATATAAATAAAAAAACTAAATGTTAATTAAACTGCGCATTTTACTTACATTTTAAAGGAAAAAATGTACCTATAATTTAAAATGAAAGTAGTAACTAAAAACTATGTCTTCCTTAAATTTTAAATTTTGTTTTCAAAATAAATTTTTAAAACAGAGTATAAATAAATATTTATAAAATGCCACTGTCACAAGGTGTTTTAATGCATGGCTTTTCCTGTGTGGTATAAATGAAGAAGGTGTAACCTCATCAAGCCAAGTTCACTTATCTCACCTTAGCTGCAGCAAATAATTACATTATTTATTATCCTTAAGAACATTTTAGCCCATAAGGGCATGAAGTTATATTGGATTTTCTCCAAAATACTCAATTACTGAGTAAGAGGATGAGCCTATAAACTAGTTTGTATATGCTTTGGGTGATGCACATTGATTGACATTAAGTAATTTATTTTGTAAGGGCGTGTGCCCCTCATCAAATAATCTGAAGAAACAGTTAACTTAATGTCTCTTTTAATTCCTTTGTACTTTGTGATCTAAATATTACAAGAGATGCGTCACTTCATGAAAACTAAAAATGAACTGATTTTCCATTTTAAACATGTACAACCCATGAGCTGTTTTTTTTCTTGGCTTCACTTTTCCAGAGGAATTTTTGAACTATCTATTGAAGTCTGCTGTAGATTTCCAGTTATTATCACATTAAAAATGATAAGAGTGTTCCTTCCTCTATACTTTGACCTTTAAATGTGCCAAGAAATGAGAGCGGAATTAAATTCCCCGGGGTTCTAAAGTGAAAAGGAAAGGAGTGCATCGCTGTGGACTACGTCCAAAAAGCAGTCATTAAATACGAGCGTATTCGTTCATGTTTCATTCATGTAAATATAAAGATTCTTCGCGAGATACCGATACGCTCTTTCCTGCAGCCAGAATGTTCGATAGAGCTCAATGAAGCCAGGAGAAAGTTCTGAGTTCAAATGTCTTAGATTTTCAATAGAACTTTCAGGATCAGGGGGAAAGACTTGTTCTTATTCATTAGCAATGGATTTGGATAAAAATGTAATTCAATACCTCCATAGAAACAATAAGTTTGAAAGAATTATACTAGTTTTAATGGAAAAAACAATAAACACATTCAATAAAACAAATAACAAATGACTCAACTTGTATTTGAATTAAGATAAAAAGCTGAAGAGAATGTCAGCAAAATTAGAAGCATTATTAAAGTAAGGTTTTTATAATAAAGGTACCACAGATGTATCCATAAATTTTATTTGTTTTATGTAGTTAAAAATGTAGTTCTTATCATTTTAAGTATAAGCTTTTCTAAAACATGTTAAAGTTTTTTATACTAAAAACATTATACAACTTATAAAAAATCACTCGATTTTAAAATTAATATTATTTTGTAATAATAACTATTATGCACGCTGTACGTCCAGTGACATTGAAAATAATTCAAAGGATGTTTTAAAACTCTTTCTCGTTTTAAATGCTTTAACTAAATAAATAATTAATTTCCCCATATGAGAAGCAAGATACTTCTAATTGTTGCAGAAATGATCAAATTTATACCAGCATGCCGAATTTAGGAGAAAAACTGAATAGGTTCTTAAAAATATGTACCTATCTGATCTATAGAATCAAACATATTGAAAATAATTAAAAACTACAGCTAACTTAATGATCCATTTTTTTAAACTTTACTTTAAACCAAAAATATAATGCGGGTATTAAATAGTATAAACAGATTTTATTTAATCACTATATTGAAATACATGTTCATGAATATATCATCAAATTAGAAATTTTTTTTTACTGTAATTGTGGAGTACAGGCGAACTTTCATATGAAATTTTAGCGTCCTAGTTAAAATCCCCGTCTTGCTTATGATTCAATGATTAGTGAGTCGATCACATAGTCGAAGGTATTATGTAGTCGTAATTGAATTACATATAATCAAATAGATATATTAATTGCATCAAAATGAACTTTATACAGGGTGATCCATACGTATCCTTTTACATATAATAGAGCCAGTTTTATTTTTAGGATCCATCTGTACCTGAAAAAAATTAGATGTTAATAGAAGCAATTAAGAAAATTTTAGAGAAAAAAGCATTGTAGAAAATATCCATTTTTGCTCTAAAAATATCTAAATTCTTTTAAAGGAAAAGATGATAAATTTCACATTTTGAAGCACATTAATTTTAACTAAAGTTTATTTTATAGAACTTAAAATAAATAGTTGATAAATTTTAAAGAGGTATGACAGTTAGAAATGCATCTTTAATGTTTCAAATATTCTTAATAAAAAAAATTATTTTAAACAGCGTGAAAAGTTATTATTAGCATGCTGCTTTGTTGCATGCTATGGTAATAAAGATAAATATTAAAAAAAGGGTGCAAAAAATATACTCGAGGCAAAAGTGCATACAATGTCATATATGTATGAGTCCGTGTATGAGTGTGTTAAACAAACTGAATTGCTATACAAGTAGGAGAAATTTAAATGGAACTTAAATAATGTTAAATGCTTTGGTAAAAATTAAAAATCAGATTCCGTATGCGTTTCGGAAGGTGGATTAGAATGTATTCAAATTAATGTTTGAAACCTCCCTTTTGAAACAAATCAGAATTTAACACCCCAGCGGTAATCTGGCAATGTGACTAATGGATCAATGATTTTGCCCGGGCGAACACAACTGAACGAGAAAAATCAGAGAAACATATTTATAAATCATTTTTATACCTGCTGCTCTTCTTCATCAGAATATTTCAATGAAATATTCTCAGTTGCGCATTACCTGCGTGATATTTAATCCCTCGCAGAGAGCGTAATAAATACAAGAAAAGATAAGTTTAGATGTTGCTGCGACTGCTGCAGTTGCGCTGCAACATAAAATTAAATATTTAACGAAGGCTGCCGCTCTCTTTTGCCTACCTCCCATTTTGTTTCTGCGTAGAAAATCTTTTCCTGGGGAAAACTCGTAATCTGCGAGCGGGGGGATATATTTTCGAGTTGTTCGCTATGTGTGTTTTGATGGTTAATTTATGGAACAGACGGATTTGGAATTTTAATTAGATTAATTAAAGCTCGCGGTAACGTTTCCGGAGAGACGGGGATTTCCATTTGCATAGTCGGTGATGCGTTCCAGCAAGAAATCTGAACACATGGTGAGAAAGTGACACCGGAATAGCAAAAGGGCCCCGGTTTTCAGAAATAGTTAGAAAGTTGGTGGTGTAGTTAGCTTACTATGTTCCGAATTTTTCTTTTGCTATAGTCACTAAATTTTTATAATTAAAGCTTATAGGTTTTGGGAGGGTCCCACGCACATTTCTCATACATCCACTGGATCTTCGCCAAAAGAAATTTCGAGAAGTGGCCCAGTATCTAATATGGTGAAATGTCATATTTTATTTTTTAATGAAACCTTTTAAATGCACGCGAAAGTTCTTAAGTTTAATTTCATAACCTTGAAGTTTTTTTAGAATGAAGGTACTATTAGTGCCTTATAAAAATGTCTTGATTGTTTTTTGATAACATGCTTTTAAAATATCGTGATATCTCCTCCAATACAAGTAGAAAGTTTGTTGATGCGTAGGTATGGTATGATTTTAATCGGAACCTTAAAACTACATGACGGTGTATTAGATAGGAAACTATTACCTAAACGTAGTTTTGAATTGTTAGACTATCTATTCTGGTAGTGGGAAAGAAATCCATCAGTAACAAAAGTAACGTCCGTTTTGGTTGTTGAAGGATAGGCATGGTATGGTTTTAATCTGAACCAAAAATCTCGTACTGCATGAAGATGTACTAGATAAGAACCTATTGCTTAAATGTAGTTTCGAATAGTTACATTTATTCTTGCTGCGAAATACAAATCCATGATTTCAGTATCAAAAGTCAAAGTTCATTTTTTGGTTCTCATCTGGTCAATGAAGAATAGGAAGTAAGTTGTCTTCATATCTTGTTTGCTATTCTTGAAAGTAACTTTCCTGATTGTGAATTAAAAAAAAACAATCTCCTTTAAATCTATCATAAAAAATCTACATCTAAGACAAAAATCAACAATGTAGTTGTTCTTTATTGAAATATTGTTTATTTTGTTAACAATCATTTTATGACTTGTGTGACAAAATCTTAAAATTCAATAGAAATTTTTCGAATTAGTGTCTGTGTTCTGCATTAGAATTTAAATTTCGGTATTCATTTCTCATTATTATTATTACTATTCCTCATGGTATTATTATGCTACCAAGTTTTGCTGTAAGTATGCTTAATCTAGTCATTTTTATAGCTAATAAGAACCATTTCTTGTATGTGAAGCGCACATAAACTCTACCTGCAAAAGTGTTAGGCTTAAAAATTTTTAATTTTACACTTTTGGATCACAATAAAGATTTTTACAGTTTTGCTTTCTCATATTTTTGTTAGACTTTAAAAAATAATGTTTTCTTATTATGATTCAAAGTAAAAATAAATGATTTGTAATTATTTAAATTCTACGTAAATAGCAAGTATATAATATTTACTTATTCATATACTAAATTTGCAGGCAGTTGTTATTCTCTGCCTAGGTTCCCAAAAGTTACGTTCAGATTTCGTCAGAAATAATATAATGCGAAAGTGATTTGTAGTGTAAACTTGAAAAGAAAATTAAATTGTACCTGCCATAAACCTACATGTCTGTGATTCCTTTAGTAGCCAAATAGTTTCATTGAAGGATTCTGTGTTTTATCCAGCAGTGTCCAATGAGAAGCCCAAATGGACATTCAGGATGCAATGCCCAATCTATCTGATCTTCATGTCAGATTGTTTACCATGCCCTGCTGATGTAAATTGTACCTGCCATAAACCTACATGTCTGTGATTTCTTTAGTAGGCAAATAGCTTCATTGAAGGATTTTATGTTTTAACCAATAGTGTTCAATGAGAAGCCCAAATGGACATTCAGGACGCAATGCCCAATCTATCCGATCTTCATGTCAGATTGTTTACCATGGCCGGCCGATGTAAATTGTACCTGCCATAAACCTACATGTCTGTGATTTCTTTAGTAGGCAAATAGCTTCATTGAAGGATTTTGTGTTTTATCCAGTAGTGTCCAATAAGACGCCTAAATGGATAGTCAGGACTCAGTACTCAGTCTATCCGATCTTCATGTCAGATTGTTTACCATGGTCTGCCGATGTAAGGCAGGATTTGGAGAAACTCCTTTGACCCCTCTCATGATGAGTGATTTATTGTCCATTCGAGAATCAACCCCTCTCTTTTAAAAGGAGAAGTTCTCCCTGCCCACCCCTCCTTTCTTCTTCATTAGCATAATAACTTAAGGTGTACAGCGAAATGCGAAATGACTCATTATTAATTTATACTTTCATTAGAAGTCGCGTTTAATCTTTATTAATCCGTCCGTTAATTCCGGGCGACGACATTACACTTGCATTAATCAGTCTCTACATTTCATTTACTGCTCATTCATATTCAGATCGATATTCGAACGTAAGCTTTTCAATGCCTTCCCTCCTGCCCCGCTTGCTTCTTTTCCCCCTTCAACTTCGGAGTGTTCGAATCCTCTAAGGGGAAAAGTGTTCCGCGTGTGCAGGTATTATCCCGAAAATTTTCAAATCTGAAGAGTGCTGTTGCAGGAGAAATAAATAATTGAATTCTTAAACCAAGTGGTGGCAACTTTGAACATGGGGAGCAGGGTGGATGGGTGGAGCGGGTTGTTTGGGAATTTGTAGTCCAAGTGTTTACAGGAGACGTAAAATTCCGACAAAAAAAATTCTCTTATGATTTTGGCCATATTGGTTTAATTTTAAAGTAAATATTCTGGTCATACATTTCACTGCAGCAGTGCTAATAAGAAATCTTGTAGTCAACACTTTTCGAAAACATTCTACCTAAGGTAACATTTTAAATATTTAAAAAACAAAATTACGTTGCTCAAGATTCATAATTCAACTTGAAATGAAAGAATCTTAAGGTGTTTTATTTATTTCCTAAATTAAAATAATATGTATGGATAATCATGAATACTTGAAATTATATTTAAAATTACTATAGTTGCTTTGAAACATATATTGTAAAATAAAGAATGTTCGCCAAAGTTTAATAAAGATGCATATTTAAAGTATAAAGAAAGGTCTGAAATTATAGGCCTGAAAAGTATAGGCTTTTTTCAAGTGTGACCCTGAAATCAACCCTTTGATCTCTCTCTCTCTCTCTCTCTCTCTCTCTCTCATATATATATATATATATATATATATATATATATGTATATATGTATGTATGTATATATATATATTTATACGTATATATATATATATATATATATATATATATATATATATATATATAGAGAGAGAGAGAGAGAGAGAGAGAGAAAGAGAGAGAGAGAGATAGATAGATAGATAGATAGATAGATAGATATTATATGTACATATATATGTGTGTGTGATGTGTGTGTGTAAATTCCTGCACACACATATATGTGCATAGACGTTCACACATACACATACATATATACACACAGGGAGCGCTCGTAAGAGAGAGAAGGAAAGAGAAAATCTTCTTCGTCTCCCCATTTCTGACATCAGTGTATTCGTAATAAAGTAAAACTGACCATTAAAGATATTACTATGTATATATGTATATATATATATATTTATATATATATATATATATATATATATATATATATATATATATATATATATATATATATATGTATATATATATATATATATATATATATATATATATATATGTATATATATATATATATATGTATATATATATATATATATATATATATATGAATGTATGTATATAGATGTATATGTATATATATATATGTATATATATATATATATATACATATATATATATATATATATATATAAATATATTATACATATATATATCATATATATATACATATATATATATATATCTATATATATATACTATATATATATATATATATATATATATATATATATATATATATATATATATATATATATATATATATATATATATATATATATATATATATATATATATATATGTACATAAATAATCTCTAAAAGTACAAATTCTTTAAAAGCATATACATAAATTTAATATTTTTTTCACATTATTCCCGAACAAAAATTTTTAAATACATGGAAAATATAAATTGCTAAAACTATATTACGTGTTATTAGAACAGAAATTTCTTCAGGGAAATGTATAGAAGATTTTCTGAAAATGTATTTTCATAAAGAAATATAACGTCAAATGATAAATTATTAGTATCTACGTCTCCCAATAAATGTAGGTGTTATTTAGTTTCGTTCTAAAATGTTCTAATAAAAAGTATTAACTTTCATAATTTTTACATTACGAAACAAATTTACTTTTGATAAATATTTCTACAAGAAAAAATAAAAATGTTGAAACTGCATTTCCATGGATTGTATATATTTATCAAAGTAATTATTTTTTAAATGAGAATAAAAAGATCGTTATCTGCGTAGTTTGAAAAGTCTTTTTTAACAAAAAAGTTAATTCCTTTTTAATAAAAATATGATTTTGTCACAAAATAGTCTTTATTAACAGACTTTTCTCTTGAAAAAATGACGAATTTTAAAAGTTAACTAGCTTTCTTTTAGCTATATAATTTAAATAAAATATTTGTAAGAATTGTATGTCTTATAAAACATACAATGTTCATTAAAAGTTAGCATTTTAAGATCTAACATTAAGGGACTTTTTCACTTGTATACTAACTTTTTGAAATTGGTTAATATTTTTTAGAGTTATCACAAAATTTTTAATATCTAATATTTAAAAATTAGAAATGCATTTTAATAGAAAAAGGTATTTAACAGAAAATTTGTCCTTAAAAATGTGTTTGATAGCAATCTTTTAAAATCCAAAAATGATTTTAGTTGAAGTTTTTCTCCTTTTTTGATAAAAATTTAAAATTTTTAAGGTTGTTACCAAACCGAAAGATACACAATTTTTATTAAAACAATATTTCTCAAAAATTAATATAAAATAATTTATAATTTTTAAATGAAAATACCACATTTTAATTATTTATAAACAATAAATTTTATATACAGTTAGAAATATTTACTTAAAAATGAATCTGTTTGCCACCCCCTCCCCACACACCTAAACTATACCAAGCTTCATTTCTCTTAAAGTTCTCCTAATTCACGTTCAAATTTTAAATATTAACTTTCCTAGCCACCGAAATTAAATTTAGAAAGTGATTCAGATATTGAATTTATTAAATACGTCTTAAATCCAAAGTCTCAATAACTGAAACATATGGCCCTTTTTTACACTTGATCTCTTGATACACTTGAACCAAATGTCCAATCCTTTACGTTGACTTTAAGATCCTTGGAATTTTGCACACCCGTATATGTATTTTTGTGGCAAAATGTTTTAACAAATCTTAATAGAACCGTTGTCTTAGATTATCTACTTTCAAATGACAAGTGACATGTTTACCCACACCTCAGACGTGACATTGTCATAACAGAGATGCACTGTTAACTCTTAAATATATAAGACGTGCCGGAAATTTCTACGAATTTAAGATGAAAAAATGAATGAAAAATCTGTATTAAGTAATTTCCTGGTCTTACAGTTTTAGTGCCTTCCTCGACTTTCTCTGAATATAAGTTTCACTGCCAAGCAAGATTTAGCAATTAAAAATATAGGCTACATTCGTCTCATGTCATCGATAAGAAGAAATTGATACACACAAACACACACATATATATTTATAAATACATATATATTGTATGTATGTATCTATGCATGTATGAATGTGGACTATTTCTCCGATTTCAAGATGAAATTAAATAATATTTTTTGCTATTTAGTCTGATTTTAGAGTCTTAGAGTCTCAGTTTTCTTCCCTGACATGGCTGTACGTTTCCAAGGGCACCATAAATACGTATTTCCAAGCCACTAGCCCTATAAAATAAACAATTTGGTCTATGTCTTCATGCATCAGCCACAGACGCACGCGCGTACACACACACACACACACACACACACACATATATATATATACACACACATATATATATATATACATATATATATGTATATACATATATGTATCTATATATATGTATATGTATATATATATATATATATATATATATATATATATATATATGTATATTATATATATATGTATATATACATATGTATATATATATATATATATGTATATATATATGTATATATATATATATATATATATATATGTATATATATATATATATATATATATATATATATATATATATATATATATATATATATATATATAATATATATATATATATATATATATATATATATTTGAGTAAGAGAAAGAGAAAAATAGAGTGTTTATATCGACTATGTTTTCGTGTTCAATAACTTGGGTTTACTACCTAATATAATCCCCCACTTTTATACTTATTCTTTTATGACATCCAGTGAAATCCTTTTCAGTTTATAAACCATAATTCTCAATTTAACCGAAAAGAACTCGAAACTAAAGGCTAGAAATCATTAAAGTTTCGACCTTAGCGAAAGACACACTTTAAACTCTCTCTCCCTCAAAGGGAGCTTTCTTCCGGAAAGCAACTGTAAACTGAGATGACCTCCTGTCCAAAGTTATTTTAGAATTCATCAAAAACTTGAAAGCGTCGGTTCGAAAACTGCCATCGACAGAAGAGGCGCAAAGAAAAGTCAAAGTAATTGCCTTGTTCGCGATTTGGGGGCTTCCCATCCCCCTTGCCTCCCCCCCCCATAAACCCTTCTTTAAAACAAGCGCCTTTCATTACGACGATTAAAAATGCACAAATTAATGTCTTTTATATATTTTTTTAAAAAACACGAACAAAAAAAGTCCGTCGTCTGGAATGCTTTTTTTTTTTTTTTTTTTTTTTTTTTTTAATTTTTTCTCTCCCTTTCCATCACGAGAAATTTTCTTTTGCATAGTTCTTCCCCGCTTTAAGTTCCTATAACAATTTTTTTATTGTTTTTTTTCTTCTTACTCCCCCTTTTTAAATTTTTTGTAAATTACTTCCTTCCGGGAGTAATTTTACATCATTAATTCTTTTTCAGCAGATTTTTAATGTCATCTCTGTTGTTTTACTTTTCAAATTCATACCGCTTTTAATTGAAATCGGAGTCACCCCTGAGAGAGAGAAAAGGGGGCAAGAATGCACTCCTAAGGTCCCTCTGGCTATTCCTCGGAGGAAAGGGTGGTGCACCGAAAATGCTTACTTGCTAGGAATTTCAGACTTCCATTTTAATTTTTCTTTCTTTTACCTCCAATTTTTTTTATCTTTCGAAAATTCCTTTTATAATATCATTTTTTCTTCCCCCTCCCACTCTCATCCCCCCCTTTTTTTAATATTCGTATTGTGTCACAAACTGTGGGTGCAACGGGGAGAAAGGAGGTGGGGGCAGGCAACAATCGCAGATGGTTCATAACACACAAAATGTGGGTGGAAGAGGGCGGAGGGGAAAATGGAAATTGTTTATTTTCGGGAAAAAGAATTTCGAGTTATGCGCGCTTTGTTGGGGCGCGGTGGAACGGAGTTTTTCGGAGCCTTATGGAATGTAATAATCTTTTTCCGAAAAAGGTCGCAAGGGCATCGGGAATAGGGTGCGCGGGGGAGGAGGTTGGACTTAAGATGTGCAATAACTTTCGCTAGAATAAGGTTCTAAATTCTTCGAATCACTTGTACATACTGTTACGGTTAAAGAGGGGATGAAAAGAGGGGGAAGGGATTTGTGATAGTATTCTTGGTAAAAGTCATTTCCGTAGATTTATTGGGTGAAATATACAGAGTTGGCTACATAAATGATATATCGGGAGTTGTGTGTCATTTCCTGCCTCTGTTTTGACAGTCTGAGGGGATCCTGAATGCTTGAGGTAAAGGAGATCTGAAAGAAGAGAAACCGAGAGTAAACATTCGTCAATAAGGTGTTTCCAATGAAAAAAGTGTCTCAAATAAATTTACCAGGTATCTTCTTCTTACCTTTACACCTATTCGCTAAATTTTCGGTTGTTTATTTTTTCTTTATTTTTTATGTAAAATATGCAGAGTTAGCTACATAAGTCATATATCGGGAATTGTGTATCATTTAATATCTGAGGGGTTTGGTTTGGAGGCTATGGTCTACTCTTTTGCTACACGAGGGCTAATGAGACCGGGACCTACTCCTTAAAGCCGATTCCAAATGGCTATGATTAACCATGAAATAGTGGCCAGTCTGAAAAGATCTTGCAGGCTAAAGGTAACAGAGATCTGAATAAATTAAGCCGAGACTAAACATTCGTCCATAAGGTATTTCAAATGAAAGAAGTGTCTAAAATAAATGTACCGGTTATCTCCTTCTAAACTTTATTTCTCTAAATTTTGGGTTAATTAATCTTTATTTATTTGTTTTAAACGTAGAGAACATAATAATATAGATTTATGGGTTTTGCTTGCAATGAAGAGCATAATTTACAAAAGTGTACATGGTTTGTAGTCTGAGTTAAGTTCATTTTAAGAAAACCAGGTCTAAGTACAAATGGAGAATCAGCAGGTCGCATTCAAATTTATATTTCGATTGTCGAATAAATAACTGCTAGATAGATGCTTTTCAGCTAGGTCTGTTTTGAAGAGCAGAAACTAACACTCTCTACATCTGTTAAGATTTTTAATAACTACTCAGAGAACTATAGGGGATCAGAAAAATTCCAACTATTACTTGGCCAAACCATGTCAGAGGGTTTGAGGTAATAACATTAAATTTCATTGGAAGAGGTTATAAAGGACGTTACAATTATACAAATTATTAAACACATCAAACGTTAGAATCACAAGGAAAACTTTAAGATTAGTAGAATTAAAAGATTTGGTATGGAGCACTACAGTCTAACTTTTTGCTACACGAGGGCTAATGAGAAGAGGACCTACGGCTTAACACATTAAAATTAAAATTATAGTTTGTAGAATTTATATTTTCCTGGAACAAGTTTTCTTTAACAGCAAAGGTATATGACAATCTTATATTCCATTTATAAAATTTTCGAGTATCTGCTGTAATATATAAGTTTGCCAATGAAATTTTATAATTTTTTGAGCCTCGCACGTAAAGTTACTTTTTCTGCAGATTCATTGACTGAAATCGTGACAAAAAACATTTTATTTGTTATAATGCTTCCCTTTACAATACTCCATTTTTATGTGATACCTAAAAAATGCATAATCACGTAGTTTCTCTATTTTTATATACATAAACAGCATCCTGTAACATCTAAAAGAAAACTAATCAGTAAGGATAATAGGGTGTAATTTCAGACTTGTTTAAAATTCAGATTTTTTTAGCTCTTTATACTATCTTATATTTAACATGCTCATCAATATGTTTCCGACAGAAATGACTCGGTCATTAATGGGTTAAAGAATACTCTAAAAGACTATAAACGTCTACTCCACAAGTGGGATTCAAATTCATAAAACATCGGTACCTAAGAGCAGCTTTCTACGATCCTCAGCATTTGGCAGCTTTTTCTTATGTGTAGGTCTTCCTTGTGCATCTTTAAGATATAGAAATCTCATGGTATTTCGTTTGAACCCTCCATGTCTTCAACAAATATAAATCAATAGAGTCGCATATAGTATTAAAGGGTGATTTCAGAGAAGTGTGAGAGGTACTCGAAAGTTCAAATAATATTTTTTAAGGCTGATCTTGAATGGGAGGCTCCTAAGCAAAATTTCTATTATCCTTAACCCTTAATTTGACAAGATGTTTTTTTCAAATATTTTTTAATTTCTGTTATTTTCCCATGTTTGTATAGGCATTATTATCTCTGTAAAATAAACCAAAAAATATATCATTTTCCATTTTTGAGATAATTAATGTTCGCTGTGGCGAACATTGACAATTATGTTATATAGTAGTTATAAATATACATGTCCAGTGAAGCGGACAGACTTAGCCAAATTAATTAATAAATCCATAATAATGTAGTTGCTGGTTTCCTAGCTTGTAGTTTAATAGTCGGGTAAGATTACTGTTTTATTTTAAGTATCACGTATCATGCTTAATAATAAATAGTAATAATGTCTTATTTATTTACTTGTCTATAATATTGATATTTACTTCTCCGCATAATAAGTGAAATCGGGGTATATATAAAAATTGTAATTTCCTGTTAATAAATATCTTAAACTTTAATAGAACACAGAATACATTATTTTGTCATGAAAATATGTTTTCATT
>CM063505.1:152404914-152434914 GCA_032207245.1 Pardosa pseudoannulata
TTAATCCCTCTTTTATATCCAGTCATCAGGAGGTTTTATTTTGTAGAGTGCCTGATATCAATGTCGACAATTCATCCATAATTGAAGTTCGAATCGATAGATCGCTTCAAAATGTTAGACTATTTCATATGTAATACAAAACATTCATCAACGTACATTTAAAAATTAATAATAACAACATCATTCCATACATAATTTCATTTAAACTACACTCTAAACACCCTTGGCTCTGCTAAGAACTGTGAAATTTCCGCAAAATATTTTGAATTTAAAAAACTTAAAATGCTTATTTCTATGATAAATACATAAGCGAACATTACTTTTTTATTGTCATACTGACTGGATCCATATTTCACTGTATTAGGAATTGATTTCATCTGTTTCAGAGAAATTTTTATCAAAACTTGTGAATTGAAGTTGATATATCTAAATTTCTATTCCAATTAAACATTTAATATTTTATTTAGACTTACACTGTTGTCTTTGGAACTAACGAGTTGTGGACGAGTAATTACAAAGAAAAATTTTGATGATAATATTTCCTCATGGCATAAATAGACTCGTCTTTTAATTCTGAGATCAACATATTGAGAAACAAAACCGTTTACAAATAACATATTAACAGATAAAATCAATTCTTACTCAAAAAAAAAATGAAAACAGTGTAGATGAAGAATCATATTAAAACCAGCTGAGTAGTTTGTAGTCGCTTGAAATTTGTCGAATAATTCGATGACGTAGAAAATATGTACGGTGGCCTCACAAATGCTCAGCATTCTTTCCTAAGCAGAGAAGGTACTGGTTTAATTTTTATAATAAAAAATTATAAAGTGAGATATTTTAAATATCACCTTTAACAAACTACGGTGACTTTAAAGCGAGACAAAAATGTAAAAATAGAAATATTATAAATAAAGTAATTAGATGAAAAAACACACCAAAAAAATATTAAACCTCGAATATTGGAGTAAGTTTCTTAATCTTCCGTCCAAGCACGGTTAATGTTTTATATTAATATTTTAATTTTTAAATTAAATTTACTTTTATTTTTTGAGAATTATTACTGTGCAAGGAGACTTTTACATAAATATATGTTTGAAGAAAAATAATTCATAATTAATTAATTTTAAATATTTTATGTCCTGGTTTCTTTTAATCTTCATAAACTTGATTCACTGTGCGGTGAATTGCAATTAAACAACTTCCTTTACTGAAGTACTCAAACGAGTCGAAGCACATACACCGGTGACATATAAATTCCCTGCATCTCTGAGAGCATTAATCCTATAAATATTCGCCAATAATAAGAAATTCCAGCCGTAAAAATCGTAAAGCACCGTCGACACCCGGCACTTACGGCATAATCTAAACATAAACTAATCCCATACTAGCCGAATTATTAATAAACATTGCTTCTTTCGATACCGAGCTTAATTACCCGCCTTCCCGCGAATAACAAACAAACGAAAATAAAAATAAAAAAACAAAAACCCATCCCGAATTCCGCCGCGGAATGTGACGCCGTAAAGATATCGGAGAGAGCGGATAAACATTCAAATTACATGTGTATTTTGGTAGGATGGGATGGATGTAATGTCTTGCTTCGCGTCTTAAAGATAATTTCTTGGCCCCTTTAGAGGCTACCGGAGTCCCGATAATTCACTCACGTGCTCCAGCAATAGAAAGAAATTTGCTATTGCGAGCGGATAATTATTACAGCTCCCAAATTGTAATGGCCCTGCTTCGGTTGGGGTTACGTAAAGTTTTAAGTCAGGGCGTAAAGGTAGCATGCAATATTTTTTTTCTTTTCTTTTAACTTCGCAATTAAAAAAAATCCTCGAGGATGGAATGTACGTTGCTGTTAATTATTAAGCTGAAATTTAATTATGAAAAATAAATTTGGTAATATTACTCGACGTGCGAATGGTTGCTTACGTTTGTAAATTGCAATGAGTTTCTTTTTTAATGTTGTGGATAAGAAATTATGTCTTGCATGCATACGTAAATTGTTTTTTTAGTTTTATATGTTAATATATTTTCTGTTAAATTCTCTTTTCGTGAGTTCATGATGTTAATACAATTGTTCCTATAAAATATCTATTTAAAACATTGATTTGCAAGAGTTTTAAAGGCAGCACATTATTTTGTACTTTTTGAGTGTATATTTACATTTTCCTCTTATAACATTTTTAAAAAACATTTTATTTGATCTTTAATGATATTACTTATAAACCTAAATTAATATATTTTTAGTGAATAAAGAAAGAAACATTTTAATGCTTAAAACATTTTTCTTGAAAATACTACTGGTAGAATTCCAGTTTCGGGAGCTGGCTCCATGTTTTTGGCACTATTTTTGTACAAGTGGTCGCCAAATTGTCTCCAAGTGATGTTTACAATGTGTGCTTCATTTTATATTAAGCTTATACCCAATTTCAAAGCATATTTTGAACAAAAAAAGGTTTGAAATATTGTTAAGGTGAATACAAATTAAAAAAATAGAAAATAAAAAATACAGCAAGGTTTGCCAGGAAACTGGGTTATAGAATTTGGCGACATTGCCCAAGCTTGGCGTGCCCACTGAACTTGGTTTGGCGGGCCCCCTAAACTGAGATTTAGCCCAGGTAGAATCCCAGTTCCAGGGGCCGGCCACCATGTTTTTGGTTTAATTTTGAACAAGCGATCACACATCAAAAATATCATATTATCATGCTCATAAATTATGTAGTGTATTTTATCTATTAATAGTGCAAGTGGCTCAGTTCTACACCGTATTAGACTGAATATTCATATGTCACATAACCCTCTTTGAAGAAAAAAATGTTTTCAAATAATAACTGATTAATTATCGTGGTTTCAAAAAGTTTAAAGGTTCAAGATTCATTTCATGCAAGTCAAATTTAGTTTTGATTAAAATAATTTATTAATTTTTTTTTTATTTAATGGTTACTAATTGTTAGTATTAGGTCAAACCAGAAGCGGAAAAAGTAGTTAAAAATATTTGATTCATATCAATTAAAGCTATAGTCGCATATATTTTGCATTATTTATCCTAAAATATCATGTACATAGTAATATATTACTAAGATATTACATGAGAATTAAACTGTTATAGTTAACATATAACCTAAATGTTAAACAAGAATATCCAGTACTGGCGGTGGAATATTATGTGCAATTTCCATACCAGATATTACATGAGAATTAAACTGTTATAGTTAATATATAACCTAAATGTTAAACAAGAATATCCAGTACTGGCGGTGGACTATTATGAGCCATTTTCATACACCAAAATCTCCATTTAAACGACAACAGAATTTACTCATATTTTTCTTTTTTTTTTTTAAATGTCGAACAGTAAGATAAAATCAATAAAAACACGAATAAAAATACTATTTCATCCCAGTCATTATTTTAATGTACTGCACTTTATGCTCCAAAAATTCCCGTGCAGTAAAAGATTTGGAAAATTCATTTTTGGACTTTTTCTTTTTTTTTATCCCTCGGATTACCGACTTATTTCACTATCCCATAACATGATTATTTTTAAAAGAAAAAGAGAATGGTGAAATTCAACCGCTAGCTTTTCTGGTACTTCATCACCAGCTGAAATAATAACAACTTTATTTACTCAGCCAGCTTAACTCATTTATAAATGTTTTTTTATTCATTTTTCCTTCTATCCTTAAGATAGAATCGCTTTTCATACATTTATTTTGTAATGGAGAAACAAATTATAAATATTTTCCTGGTGAATTAGAGGGAGAAAATTTTATTTAATAAATTACAAATAGTAGAAAAATGAAAGAGAAACATAAGTTTTCATAGATTTACCGAGTAACCCGATTTTTTTTTAATCTGATGAACACTAATTCATTTTTTACTTTCTCCTTTTTTAAAATTCTTAAACACTGATTTGAAACTTTCAGTGTTTGTTCTTTAGTTCTTGATTTTGTTCAGGTTTATTTCTATCCCGTAATCAAATTAAGTAATCCCTGCTTTGTATCAGAATTGAATGACTTCAAGTATTTTAAAAATCTACAATATCTCAAAGATTGTCATAGAAATATAAGACCCATTGTCTACTGTGAAATTTCATTAAAATGACAGAGCAAGTGTTATAATTAACTTTGTAGCTTTGAAAACTCTTAATCCCTTTTCACCGTAGTTTTTCTTACGTCTGCCACCCGTCATTATTTTTGGAATGGAAAGATTAAATTCTAGATTTTTCAATTTGGGTTACCTTCATATTGTGACGGTAAAACGCGAAAATAAATGAATAAGTTTAGAAAGGGATTTTTTAAGCTTTGCGTAAAGCATAATGGTATCTCATTTCATTATATTCATATGGTTTATACGTCAAGAACCCATTTTTATTGTAAATTGCACTTATCTCTTTCTGACCAAAGTTATCTATCAGCAACGCTATGCCTTCTTATTAACAACAGAGAATTCAATCTGAAATGTTAAAGAATGTATTTTTAGAAAATATAATTCTAAATATGTTTTGTATTAGACTCGATTTACATATTTTTCATGTATTTTTTTCATTTCACCAAAATGTATATTTTTCTAGTAATGGATTTAACTTTTATCACCCAGTGTTTAAAAATATCAGTCTAATTAACTAAATTAGTAGAAAACTAGGATACTATTGTAACGGAAACTTTATTATGTATATAAAAAGAAAAATCAACAATTACAGAATTCTTAAAAAAGGACAAGTAGAATTAAAGTTTTGATATCATAAAAATATTAAATTTTTTATCTGCTGTGAAAATGAATAGATGTTCAATCTGCTTTAAAAGGTAGCAGTTTTATATAGTGTGTAATCTACGCATACTGATTATGAATTTCATTCGTGGGTATTGGGATAAGTATTTAACCTTCTGTCAGTGCAATGACAATATATCATGAATAACTGGAGAAGGTATGCACCACTTGATATCTGACGGACCATCAATTCATCTCCAGTATCATACGCAGATTCAATGACAGACTGAGAAACATAACAGAGTCCTTCCCACAGATTAGCTTCAAGATAGTGGTGAAAAAAATCCTGTGTAAGGAAGGCACCATGCTGGAACATACTGAAGTAAATTCGAAGTCGAGTATGAGTTTAATAGACATGCAATTTCATGTAAGCAAACACGTCATTCTAAAGATATGATTGAAAGAGAGGCTATACCGATATCACTTATTGTCGATGTTTGCTTTTCAAACGGCAATGAAAGTCAATTCTATATGTGTAAAGGGCTTTCACGACAAAATTCAACCAGTAATGTTACCTTTGCTCATATCTTAAGTATAGAGAAAATCTCTTTGACTTGAAATGAATATTGATTAAGAATAACAGCCATACGGTATTTTAGGCTAGTTTTCATAAAATCCATACGTAAAGGTATCAGTTCTTTAAATGTTTGAACCGGCATACTCGATTATTCCATAGTTGTAATTTAACTTCTACTTCAACTCTTAAGGGATATTCTTATTTAGTGGTTGGTTCTTCTTCAAGGATAACCCTATTTCCACGTTGACATTCCTTTATCTAAACTGTTTGGCCAATGAGACAAACACGAGGAAACACTGAAGAATTATATTATTTCTGATATTGTGATAATTCGGATAATTCGTTTGTGATAATTCGGTTTGTTCGTTTAATTTGTGATAATTCGGATTCCGTTTGTGATAAGTCGGTGCACTAGACGTGCAAACAAAATTCAGTGGCCATCAACACAACCCTATCTTAATTCTTCAGATTTCTTCGAATGAGAACACTTAGAGGAATTAATATATCGAGCAATAGTTTTTTTTAGAAATTTCTATACTTTGAGGTCACTACAATATTAGGTGCTTACCAGTTAGCAATCACAAGGTATGTACCTGCCAGCTTTGTTGGCATAAGTAGCCATTTTGAGTAGTTATGTATTTATATAAATAACTACTCAAAATGACTACTTATGGTCTTGTAATATGTCGTGCAATATCAACTACTATTCTTTCTTCTGTAATACGACTTATATATTTTATACTGGATGTGCTATCATATATTTTTTCCATTTTTGTTGCAAAATGTGTCTCTTAAAACTTTCTAAACATTTTTATGATGGGTACATTTTGTGCGATGTACTCTATAATGGAACGGATTGATTTTGGGGGAATTTGTTATTATAGACATTTAACGCTTCAACTTTAAAGATGAAATAATGGAGTGGAGAATTGGCTCACTCGACGATATAATTCTGTCATGTGGTAAATAAATTTAGGCATCCAGTGAGCACTATGAGGGTGGTGAGTCGAACAAAATGAAATTAGGTAATTGATTCTATTATTATTTCTTAAGGCTAAGACTATGACACACACACACACACACATATATATATATATATATATATATATATATACATATATATATATATATATATATATATATATATATATACACATATATATATATATATATATATATATATATATATATATATATATATATATACATATATATGTAATAATTATTTAATCTAGCCACAATAAATATATCGCCCCTATTTTTTTACTTACCCGGGCTACTGGGCAAGAAGTCTAATCAGCTTAGCAGTAATAGAAATGCAGTCGGTCCACATTGAAGAGAACGGCACAAGTCTAATTAAAACTTTATTTTATAGTTGCTAAAAACGGACAGCTTTGCTAGTCAACGACAGACAAGAGAAAGACACAAAAATCACTCTGCTCGAACACATATGCATCCAAGAGCGGAGACAGAAAGAATTTTTCCCATGGGACAAGAAACTTAATCAGTCAATTAAACTGTTAAAATCTGGAAAAAATGTGGAGCCATTTGCCGACGACAGCTGGAAAACGTGTTGAATAGGACATAAAATATGTATCTATAGGACAGAAAGCTTTGGGAAATGTATCGAAAGAATTTTAAATCGATGACATTCTTTCATTAAGACATTTAGAGGCTGGGAAAAAGATTTTAAGGAATTAGATTGGGAGAGAGGAGATTTTTAAGGAAATATTAAAGTTAAATAATTTTGATATATTATATATATATATATATATATATATATATATATTGTGTGTGTGATAAAAATTATTTTATTTTTCTTTCTCTTTCCAAAATTGTAATCAGATATAATACTAGAGAGTTTTCCCTCGTCCTGTAGTCACGTTTGTAGAAAAGCAGAACGAATGAAAGAAAAAAAATGTAAGAAATTTCAGTTTGCAAACCGTTCAAATGAAAAAAATGGTTTGCCCAGGTAAAGTTGAGATAAAAGTATGGTTTGGTTTTGGAGCTTTACGGTCCACCTTTTGCAACACGAGGGCTAATGAGACCGGGACCTACTTGAGATAAAAGAATCAGTGTGGCCAGCTTTGGTATTTTCCCTTTTTCAAATAAATTAAGCGTGAGACTATTCTAAATTGTGTGTTCAAAATTGGACAGAAAGCATAAGAATTACAAATTTAGATTTTTGACACTGCTCCGGGAAATTTTCTTTGTCCTTGCACCTAGAGGATTAACGTGTTTTAACGTTTAACATATTTTAGTGAAAAATTATTTAAAACAAAGATCTTACAGTAAAAATACTGTAGTCGTACGTATCTCACTATATAAAGGGATTTTTGTAGAGGAGATTTTCAAAACTTTCAGACAACATTGTTTAAGTGCACCTACAACCTTTGGTGAGGGGAACTTAAAAGTCGAGTAAGGTTAAGAATTGTATTTCCTAGTTTCAGATACAGTAATAGTTAAATCAACTGATCGTAATATTAAAAAGTATTTAAATAAAATTATAGTTTGGACATTATTCCCGTCGAGACAAAAAATTTGACTACGCTGCTCAAAACATATCTACATAAACACATGCATACATGAAAAACAAAATTCGTTTGTAATCCGATTTTCCTAGTTTTATCAAATTTATAAAGAGAAAAATAATTAATAAGAAACAGAGTGTGTTATTTAAACTTAAATAAACAAAAGTTTTTTTTATGCATCGCAGCAGAATATATTAATTTCTTTTAAGTTATTAACCCGTACAAAGAAGCAATTTGTTGGAACACATATGTTCCTCTTTAAGGGAACAAAAAAAAAAGTATCCGCAAAAATTCTAATTTTCTTCTCTTTTTTAAAAAGATAATCTGTTAATTAATACTCGCATTAGTACATTTACAGAAATGTATATTGGAAGAATTAATTTTCGTTTTTGTGTGCTGGCACAAAAAATATATTAAGTAAGTACGCGAAAGACGTTTCGATAACTATGATAACAGAAAAAAAACTTTGGTTATTTTTTCGCCATTCCTACATACATTTCATTTCATAATACGTTTTCAATATTAGAAGATCATCCTAGAGATTTGTATGCAAAGGAATCTAAAAACCATTTTCTGCTTCAGGAAAACCAAAAAAAAAAAAATATTATCCAAAATTTTTCATTTTTATTTTCAGTCTTGCGTTGATTAACACTAATTGCGTATAATACTTTCCGCGAAAAAAAAATTAAAATATTACCGTCCATTTTGTTCAAAACGTGTAGGAAAATTATAGTGGCGAAAGAAAAAAAAAGTTATTTTCATTAAAAAAAAATCTTGAAAAAATGGCTTCCGAAACAGCGCTAAAATATTACTATCAGCAGCAAATTAAAAATTCCGGCGTTAATTCTTCAAAAATATAACCACTGCTTAGTGGGGGAAAAAAATCGTCCCATCATTTTTCAAAAATGGTCGAAAGCCTTTTTTCCCCATCTGCTACACAAATAATCCCTCTTTTCCCCCCATTTGCTTAAAAAGGCACCTGTGCTTAAACAAGTGAAAGAAAAAGAAGTAAATCTGGTATTTATTCTTATTTTTGGGTGGTTTTTTTTTTAGTTTTTACTTTATTTTATTCGTCGGATGGGGCAAGAAGATAAATAGCATTAGATAAATCGTGAATACGGTTACAGAGTGCGAAAAAAAATATCGTTAGAATGAGGAAAAAGACAAATTAAATCTCGAATTATTCTCAATAATCCGATCAATTAACTGACGTAGATTAAAGTTTTGAATAATTAAGATGGCAACAGGAAGGAAGTGGGAACTGGCTTAAAAATGCAATGTTTTTTGTAGAATTATGGATAACCTTTTTATGAGTTTCAGATCTTAATAAGTGAGAACAAAAACATTAATTTGTCTATGTGTCGATTAAATGTAAATCTATGAAAATGGACAAGTCGACATTAGTTGGAGAATAAACGCAGCTAATCATTTTTAATTCTGCTTTTTCTCCATGTGATGTTTAACCTCTTGCTTGTGGAATATATCAGAAAAACTTGCAAAATAGGAAAATTTATTTTTCTTGTTAATTTTTTAAGTTATTATCAAAATGATAGAAATAGATTATTTAAAAAAAACTTAAGTGAAATAACTACTATATTCAATATTTTCACATATATGGGAAATGTTAATGGATTATAGTAATTTTTGCTCAAATTACAACAAAATAAACCCCAAAGACATAGTTTTCTGGATAAATAAATTAATACAACAATATTATTATCTATATCAACCTTCATGAATTCTGTGTTCTTCAGATTCCCAAATCCTTTATAGTATCCAAGAAACAGCGACAAAGTGAAACAGCGAAACTGAAAAACTTTCCGCGGGAAAGTATCTCTATTGAGAAAATGGCAAATTAAATATTATGCATTGGACGAACCGATTTCGGGTTTCACAGAATTGAAAACAGTCTTTTCTTTTGTCCAAACTCAGGTCGGGCACTCCAAAAATGGTGCATTTTCTTTACCCGAACTGAGTTCGGGCAACATAAGCAAGGAGTTAAAGCGTGTAAAAGAATCACAGTGCATATACATACAAGTACTAGCATGTATTAACTACTATGGCAATTTTGGCTTCTTCGTAATAAGAAAATCACGACAAAAATGAGAGACGCTACAAAATCATGTGATGAAATATTTAACATTGCATGTTACTATTATCCCAGTGGCATTGGAGTAGCGATTCGACACAGGTCTGAGGTTCGGTCCCCGGGCTGGGCAAGGTTAGCCTTTCATCCCTGCAGTGGGTAGATGAACTGAGGACCAAGCGAACTTGGAAACTAAACACTAGGGGTTCCGCGTAAGATTGACCCCCTAACCGGAACATATGCTTCGCACACCCAGGGCCCTTGGTCACGTAAACGGAGATGGCATCATAGGCTCTGACACTCTAGGCGCTGTTTCATCGAGGAGTTTAGCTTTTAGTTTAGTTTTTTGCTACTATTATATTTGTGTAAAATGACAGTTTATTAAATAACATTTTTTTTCTTTATTTCTGGGACTACAGAGATGCTTGTCTCTAACCGATGCAAGGTGGAGGAAGACTTATAGTTCTTGTAAAATACCACAGGGATTTGTAACCCATATCATGTCATGGTCCCCATTTGGAAATTATTGTTTATAATATTGTTTCTGCCCAATTTTTGACTTTTTGTTTATTTCTAAAGATATGTTTCAATTGATAGTCTTATTTTAATATATAGTTAAATATTTTGGAGGGAACTTTAAATATAATCTTCTATGCATACTTTGACGCAGTGCCACGGTAGCTTAGCCGGCTTAGGTAGCTATACCGTATCCAGAGTATTGAGAGTATTGGGCTCGAACCGGTCAAAGATCACAAGAGTTCTTTAATGGTGGCTGGGGCACGCAAAAAAGTTCTTAAATGATGCCTCTGGAGGTGGCAGTCCAAGTCCGGGGTTCTTCTGCTTAGTCGTTACTTCCAAATTACCAAGACCCACTTTGTTTGTGTTGTATTAGGGAACAGTAACCGCCTTATAAAATGGCCAACAATTTCCGTATGGACAATTGTATTTGCGAATATTTAACAGAAAAGTATCCTCACGTTATTAAAAAATATTTGCCATTTATGTACGAAGTAATCCAGAAAGTAAGTTTCCCTATTTAAAATAAAAAAAAGAACTCACACTTTCAGGTACATATTTATTGGCAACATGTACAGCAATGTTTCAGCTATTTTTCAACATAGACACCACCAGAATTGAGACACTTCTCATGTTGTGGGATCAACTTTTGTATTCCTTTGGCGTAGAACGCTGCCCCCTCTGAATGGAACCAGCCCTTCCTGTCCCAGAACACCGTGTATCTGCGTCTGTTTGAAATTGGTTCCGACCGAAGATCCACTATGTCGCCAATGCATTGACTGCTGCTTGGTTTCCGGGGGAAAGTGCGAAATCCAAGTCTAGTTGCACCTGACGATCCTGTCGAAGAACTCGTCACCGTCATTGTGATACCGCATCAGAAATGTCAGTGCTGCTCCTAAGAGTTGAGAAGGAATTAGAGCTTCTATTTCGAACCACTGCAACCACGCTACTGGCACGAGTCGGGATCTGTCCAGCTGACATGTGATTGATATATCGTAGATCTGTTACGCATGCGCAATCGACACGGCTAATTACGTTTACTTTAAAGGGGAAAACATCGGGAAACTTACTTTCTGATACGCCTCTTACAAAATTTTCTTGTAAATACCATTTTCGCATTTGTATATTTAGTAATACTTTTAATAGTTTCAATATATGTGTGTTATGAATAACACAGAATTAAAAACTAAGCCAATTTCTTGCTTGGTCGTTTAAAAAATTCAATAATCCCGTTCCCTGATCACAGTTACTGTAAAGTGAAATAATTTACTGTTTGCTACACAAATAAGCTAAGGGCGATATATGTAAGAGGACATAATATTGCTATAATGTCAAATTCTAGGAAGATCATCTAATTAGTAATATAGAAAATGTATTGGTAAGGGATAAGAGCGATATTGAGTCAGATGACAACCAATGAAAAAGCAGAGAAATATTGTTATTATTTCGATGATCATTTCACAAGTTTTGATTTAATGAAACATCTAAAAGAGAGCATAAAATAATTGTTTTGTACGAACAGGTAACGAAAGGAAAAAAATATCCAGAACCATGTGTCAAGCGGGATGTTGGAATAACATGTCGAAAGTGTTATTCCTTGGCAGTCATGAACGTTATGAAATCATTTACATGTAATACATTGTGTTCCTCAAATGAGGATTTAATTTTAAATCAATAAAAATCATTTGTTTCTATGTTGCTTGATAAAATTTAATGTTATGTGATTGTTTACATGTAAAAACGTAACTTAATAAGAAATAATATTTTTTGAAAAATCTGACAGTAAAGGTGTTTAAGACAGCAGGTATACTAACAAAAAGTGGTCCCAGCTTATGAAAGTTTAAGCACCTTGTTATATTATATTTAAGCACCTTGTTAATTTACAAATGTTACACAGAATACCTTAGATAAAATGGGATAATCATGTTTTCTTTTTGATGCCTTGTGAATTTTGTATGAAATTAATGTGATAATAATTTGCTTCATCTATGTCTATTGAAACACACTAGTTTTCTTCTGCTCGTAAAATGCCTTTTTCACATGATTTCGAGACTTAGATATGTAAAATACACTAATCGGAGGCTCCCCCAGAGCACCGAGGCGTTCATTGAGCACCACTAACCTGTACCGTTTATCGACGTAATGTACCACTATGCAAAGGGAAGGGGAAGGAGACTAAATGCCTGTAGTCTCCTTCCCAAAAAAGCATAATCGATTATCCCAACCTGCAAGTCTCTTGTCTCAAAATGAACTGTAAAAGGAGGGAGAAATAATGATAATAATAATAATAAAAAAAGCCGCCAACAAAAAGTCGCCCGATTGCGACTTTTCGCGCACCAGTTAACTGGCAGACAAAGAGCAGGGGACCCCTAGAGGAAGTAACGCTAGCCAGAACCCGTGTGTGCGCAAGCGGGGACAGAGAAAGAGGGCTGGTTTCCTGTGGCTGCGCCCTGCACGGTCCGATACGTACTCATAATAGTGTACGGACGGGCCACACCATTCATACATTTTTTTCCCGCCGTAGCGTTCATTCATAAAACTCGTTTAGCGAAGACCGGGAGGGGATATGCCCTTTTTTTATCATGTATTTCTCTTCTATTTCAAGCTAGTTTCCGGAATTGGAGTTAGTATTATTATTATTATTTTTGTGGTCCCTAAGCGAGTGGAAAATCAGTTTTAATTATGAGGTATGCATGGACAAAGGCAGGTTATTCAACTCTTGGAGCTTTTAAGGGGTTGTTTGGAGGTCAGCGAGGCTAACAGGTCGCGGCTCGAAAACTCTTGCTGTTTCGAATTGTGTATCAATGTAAGTGGAAGGGTTGGAAGGGTTTTGTTCCTTTTTGGAGAAACGTGAGCTAACAAACGAATTCTTTGTTCAGTCGTATCACAAATGATAAGTTTGAAATCTGTTCATAATTCTGGCAGCTTATTATAGATCATTACTCAAAATGCGACAGGTGGTGAATGAGCAAACTCATATTTCAAGTTTTTCTCGACACTTTTTATAGAATTACACTCTTTTCTTGCCTGAGATGATCTGTTTACAAAACTGGTTTATCCTACTTAATTACAACATGAATACATCCAACAATTATTAGATTTGAGCTCTAACTTACAGCTGATAATAAAGAAAGTTAATAGAAATCATTCTTGTAAAAATTTAACTGACATCCTGAAGTATTTAGTAATGAGAACGAAGTATCATTAACATGGTATAAGTAATATGGTATATACAATTATCAATTTCATATTTTACATAACAAATCACTTTATTGTAAAACAACACTGATGATTTACGCAATTGAATAGATGTGAAAATTACCTAATATTAACTAGAACTTGTAAAAATTTAGCTTACATCGTGTACATTTAGTCATGAGAACGAAATATGATTAAGATGGTATAAGATCAAGACAGTTCTCACTTTCATATCTCACATAACAAATCACACTATTATAAAGTAACACTGATGTGTTATGCAAATGAATATGATGTAGGAATCCTCGAGCATCACCTAAAAACATCTATTTTTACATTTTAAATTAGACAGTGATTATTAACTTCTCGTATATTATTTAAAAATTTTTGCATGTAAGATATTTAGTCCAGATGATGCAGACGAAAATATTTATACAACTATTATTTCATAAAATAATATTTAAAAATTATCTCTTTTTGTTTTGACCAAAATGTATCCCAATAATTATTATAATGTGAAAATCACCGAGTATCAACTACAACTTGTAAAAATTTAGCTTACATCGTGTATGTTTAGTCTTGAGAACGAAATATGATTAACATGGTATAAGATCTACACAGTTCTCACTTTCATATCTCACAAACAAATCGCACTATTGAAAGTAACAATGATGTGTTATGCAAATAATTATAATGTAAGAATCATCAAAAATTAACTAGAATCATCTATTTTTACATTTTAAATTAGACAGTAATTATTAACTTTTCGTATATGATTTACAAAATTTTATAAGGCATGCAAGATATTTAGTCCATGCCGACGAAAATATTTATACAACTATTATCTCAAAAAGTAAAATTAAAAAAATATCTCTTTTTGTTTTGGCCAAAACGTATCACAATAATTATTTTAAATAACATAAACAGGAAATGACATGATTTTACAATTATACTACAAGCAGCCGAAAAGATAAATGCAGTGATATTCTGATGCTATTATCTTACTGAATTAAGTAAAGATCTGAAAGAGAGAGTAAAGAAATCACATAATAAGAAATGTTCTCCTATGTATAAAGGTTGAATCATCTAATTATACAGTAAATCACATTTCTATTTATTTAAAGAGGCTATTAACGCTTGGAAGATTTCTACGAGACGTGGGTAGAACAATGGCACTGTAGCAGACACTGTTCCAGTCTAGAAGTGGCGAAACAAACGGATGGATTAAATTTGCTTTAGTATAATTTTTGCTATAATTGGGTATCGAACACAGACGAATAAATTAATTTTTAACTCAAAGCAGAAGATTAAACAGAGTTTAAGTGTTTGAGGATCAGTTAGAAGACATTCTAACAACATTGTTTATTATGACATATCTTACAAAAGAAGAAAATTGTAAGGATGATATTTTAAACAGCGCAATAATAGGGAACAGTATACAATAAAACTTATACGCTTCATTTACTTTCTATAACAGAATAACACCAATCACTTTTAATTCAGTCCTATTGTATGTGCATGTGTTTGTTCATGTATAAACATGTACTTATACTGGTATAACTGAGAAAAGTTTTGCTGTGTTCGTATAACTGAAATGATTTATGCTCGAAAATTTACGTAGAGGATCTACGGGGATTACATTCTTTCATTCAAATTAATGCTTCGTATAACTGTATATTCGTATAAGGAAATAATTTCTTATATAAACCATTTACAGAACTCATTTGCAAAAAACTCTCTTCTGTTAAATATAATGCAGTTATACGAAATACCTCTTGTTCCCCTGGAAATATATATATATATATATATATATATATATATATATATATATATATATATATATATATATATATATATATATATATATATATATATATATATATATATATATATATATATATATATATATATATGAGAAATTACTTCCTTTTATGAATATACAGTTATATGAAACATTCCCTTACATGAAAGACTGTAAGCCTAGTAGATACTTTGCGTAAATTTTTTAGCATAAATCCTAATCAGTTATACGAAGACAGCAAAGTTTTTCTTCAAACAGACTTATAGTATGCATACTATCATTGCCGTGTGCTTTTCTTCCTTTTCCTTAAAGAATTTTTGTTCATGTTAAGATTGAAGAGAGTTTTTAATTCCTGTTTTCTATTTCTCTCGAAATTTAATATTTTTTGTTATAGTTTACCAATTTAATATAAATATTATTTTTAACCTTTAAATTAAATTAAATTATTACAAATCCACAAGAACAGCAATGTGGGACTTCCATGTTTTCATAGATGGAAACGATTACTACTCACATATAAGAAGTATTTACTTATACGAAGAATTATCCTATACCCTCCTGCTATCCATCTGAATCTCCATTGTGTGTGTGTCTCTCTCTCTCTCTTTCTCTCTCTCTCTCTCTCTCTCTCTCTCTCTCTCTCTCTCTCTCTATATATATATATATATATATATATATATATATATATATATATATATATATATATATATATATATATATATATATATATATATATATATATGCATATATGTATGTTTAAGATATGCATCGATATGTAATCGGCAGAAATAACTAGGCTTTAAAGTGATAGATATACACATATAGATACACACGCTCCCGCACAATATATATATATATATATATATATATATATATATATAAATATATATATATATATATATATATATATACATATATATATATACATATATATATACATACATATATATATATACATACATATATATATACATATATATATATATATATATATATATATATATATATATATATATATATATATATATATATATATATATATATATATATATATATATATATATATATATATATATATATATATACATATATATATTTGTGCCTGAGCGTGTGTATCTATATGTGTATATCTATCCCTTTAATAGCCTAGTTATTTCTGCCGATTACATATCGATGCATATCTTAAATATTATTTATTACAGACTAATCAGAATAAGATAAATATGAAGTTTAAACGTTTAAACTACAGCGATTCCTTCTTTTATCATTTATCGTTTTAAACGTCACAGGTTCCTGTTTATGAGAAAGAAAAATCTTTGAAAAAAAGATTTATTTGGTATTACATATAAAATAACTACTGTAAAAGGAAGTTTTGTCATAAATAAAGCAATTTTACCTTGAATTTAGTCTATGTACCTCACGAAAAATTATATTCTGTCTAAATTATGCACAAAGAGAGGGCGCTGTCTTTTAGTAGTTCACGAAATTGAACCCAGCTACTATCATGGATGTTTTACCTTTCTGAATCCGTATTAAGAACTTGATCCCGGTGTTATTATTTCTTGTTAAGCAAAAGAATAGACCACAGAGTTCTTCCCTTACATGAATTAAGCAAACAAATTTATACTGTACCAAAAGCAATATTATAATAAGTCTCTTTTGGCTGCAAGAAAAATTAAATATTGGTTTCGTATCAAGGTAACTTTTTAATAACTAAGCATGTTCGAATGGTAAATTTTTGACATTTTTGCCAAAAATAATTTGTGTTAATACTAGTGTGTCAATTTGGAGCATGCTTGCTCATTACATTTTCCCCTCTAAGAATAGCTGAAATATTTATCCAAATCTCCAGGTAGTTTTGGGGACATTACAATGCTCTTCCTTTGTGGTAGAGAACACAAACAGCATATGTTCTTGTTGATGTATATATAGCACTGAGGCGAGAAAAATGCATACACAACGTCATGTAAACGAGAGTAATTCGTTCTTGTTAAACGATAGATTTGTGCCATATTTTTTGTCTTGTTAATCATCATATTTTTCTCCTCTTTGATTGGTTGAGATACCTCCAAATCTCCAGGTTGATTTTTCATAGATTACCATAATCAGTGTGTATATACGGGAAAGTAGTATAATGAGTATAAGTACTTTCTAACGTATATATAGAACATAGAGGGAAAAGATGACTACACAACATATACTATATAAATGAGAGTACTTCCTCCTGCCCCCTTTACCTGACAAAGATGCACTGAAAGGATGTGAGTTGACTTTAAACTTACGACCTTCTAGGAGAAGCGCCTCTCGATAGATACAGTTCCGCTTGAAGGTTAACGTTTTTATTATTTTCTTCTTCCCTTTTTTTTTCTTCGTCTTTTCTAGTAAAGGGGGCAAAAAGAGAAAAAAAGTAAGAAACCGAACTTGCAGCGAGTCCAAGACTTTTCACACGGGAGACGACCCCCTTTTTCTCTCTTCTCCAGCCAGGTCCCTAGATCGGAATAAAAGGAGGAGGGAAATCTCAGATTCTCACGAACCTGTAATCGAGGGATGTTCCGGCGGAAGTTACATCCGGGCGACTAATACACCCGAAGCCGATAAAAGTGGATTTCTCGTGGGGGGAGGGATTGTTTCCCTCCTCTCGATTGTGCAGCAGGGGTAAATAATATGTTATCGATAATATTTATTACAGACTAATCAGAATAAGATAAATATGAAGTTTAAACGTTTAAACGTTTAAACTACAGCGACTCCTTCTTTTATCATTTATCGTTTTAAACGTCACAGGTTCCTGTTTATGAGAAAGAAAAAATCTTTGAAAAAAAGATTTATTTGGTATTACATATAAAATAACTACTGTAAAAGGAAGTTTTGTCATAAATAAAACAATTTTACCTTGAATTTAGTCTATGTACCTCACGAAAAATTATATTCTGTCTAAATTATGCACAAAGAGAGGGCGCTGTCTTTTAGTAGTTCACGAAATTGAACCCAGCTACTATCATGGATGTTTTACCTTTCTGAATCCGTATTAAGAACTTGATCCCGGTGTTATTATTTCTTGTTAAGCAAAAGAATAGACCACAGAGTTCTTCCCTTACATGAATTAAGCAAACAAATTTATACTGTACCAAAAGCAATATTATAATAAGTCTCTTTTGGCTGCAAGAAAAATTAAATATTGGTTTCGTATCAAGGTAACTTTTTAATAACTAAGCATGTTCGAATGGTAAATTTTTGACATTTTTGCCAAAAATAATTTGTGTTAATACTAGTGTGTCAATTTGGAGCATGCTTGCTCATTACATTTTCCCCTCTAAGAATAGCTGAAATATTTATCCAAATCTCCAGGTAGTTTTGGGGACATTACAATGCTCTTCCTTTGTGGTAGAGAACACAAACAGCATATGTTCTTGTTGATGTATATATAGCACTGAGGCGAGAAAAATGCATACACAACGTCATGTAAACGAGAGTAATTCGTTCTTGTTAAACGATAGATTTGTGCCATATTTTTTGTCTTGTTAATCATCATATTTTTCTCCTCTTTGATTGGTTGAGATACCTCCAAATCTCCAGGTTGATTTTTCATAGATTACCATAATCAGTGTGTATATACGGGAAAGTAGTATAATGAGTATAAGTACTTTCTAACGTATATCTAGAACATAGAGGGAAAAGATGACTACACAACATATACTATATAAATGAGAGTACTTCTCCTGCCCCCTTTACCTGACAAAGATGCACTGAAAGGATGTGAGTTGACTTTAAACTTACGACCTTCTAGGAGAAGCGCCTCTCGATAGATACAGTTCCGCTTGAAGGTTAACGTTTTTATTATTTTCTTCTTCCCTTTTTTTTTCTTCGTCTTTTCTAGTAAAGGGGGCAAAAAGAGAAAAAAAGTAAGAAACCGAACTTGCAGCGAGTCCAAGACTTTTCACACGGGAGACGACCCCCTTTTTCTCTCTTCTCCAGCCAGGTCCCTAGATCGGAATAAAAGGAGGAGGGAAATCTCAGATTCTCACGAACCTGTAATCGAGGGATGTTCCGGCGGAAGTTACATCCGGGCGACTAATACACCCGAAGCCGATAAAAGTGGATTTCTCGTGGGGGGAGGGATTGTTTCCCTCCTCTCGATTGTGCAGCAGGGGTAAATAATATGTTATCGATAAGGTGGGGATGATAAGACATGGGCTGGTGTTGAGGTAAGGTGTGGGGATTGATTAGTCTGCACAAAAGCAGCTCGAGCAAGGTGGTATATGGTGCCATGTCCTCTACTTAGCCACTCACGATGCAGATAGACTTTCATTTTATTTATTTATTTATTTATTCGGCATGAAGAACTTATTAAATATGTATTCGCCAATACTCGGCAATATATATATTTTCGATTTAGATTATAAGTAGTATTTACAGAACTATAAATAAAATATTTTCACTATTTTTTACTTAACACTAGAACCATAGGATGGGTCATTTTGACCCAAGAATTATTGTGTGTCGAATTTTTTCAAAGTTACTAAAGAAGTTGAAATAAATTTCATGACTTTCCCTAATGTTATACCGATAAAAAATCTATAAAAATATAACATTGAAGAATCTGTGCGAAAAATGGTTCGTTCCTAAGCTTTTGTAAGTGGAAACAAAACTGTAGATATTTTTTAACTGTAAAATACAAACCTGTAGAAATACCGATATGATATGATATAAGTAGTATGTACACAACCATAAATAAAATATATACACTATTTTTTGCTTAACACTAGGACCCCGGGATTGGCCATTTTTAACCAAAAACTATTGTGTGTCCAATTTTCTCAAAGTTACTAAAGAAGTTGAAATAAATTTCATGACTTTCCCTAATGTTATACCCATAATAATCTACGAAAATATAATATTGAAGAATCTCTGCCTTAGCGAAAATGCCTCATTCCTAAGCTTTCGAGAGTGGAAACAAAACTGTAGATATTTTTTTAACTGTAAAATACAAGTCTGTGGAAATACCGATATGATATGATATAAGTAGTATTTACAGAACCATAAATAAAATATATTCACTATTTTTTATTTACACTAGAACCGTGGGATTGGTCATTTTTACCCAAAAACTATTGTGTGTCTAATTTTCTCAAAGTTACTAACGTAGTTGAAATAAATTTCATGACTTTCCCTAATGTTATACCCATAAAAATCTACGAAAATATATAATATTGAAGAATCTGTGTCTGTGCGAAAAACGGTTCATTCCTAAGCTTTCGAGTGTGGAAACAGAACTGTTGGTACTTTTTTCTAACTATAAAATACCGATCTATTGAAATACCGATAGGATAGGATATGAATAGCGATATCTAGAAAATATATATAAAAAGCGTTGCCCCAACTGAGCTTGAACTGTGTAAAATGACTTAAGTGGTAAGAAACTGAATAATCCCATTAAATTAGTTTATATATTTTTCTAACTACATATACTTTTCGATACTGTAATATCTCATATTTCAATAAGAATTATTAGAATAATTTAATATCTAAAAAGGGATAAATGTCATTGCTTATAAATAGAGTGTACTCTTTGAATAATAAAACGGATTCATATAATTTGTGGTAAGTTTGACCAGCTCACAGTTTTGGTAGACCGGAACTCCCGTATTTCTAGCATTAACCTTTTGCATCAGTGTACTGCATATCTGTAAAAATACCACAAGTTGATTTTATTTACAAAGGAAGCTTTAAAAAGATAGTTTAGTCGTTTCTTACTACCTTACAATACTCAAATTCACAAATTTGCTAACGTAATTCCTATCAAAGTTTAGCACTGAATTTAAATTTAATATCTAAATTCATTTATCGTTTGATCCGACGTACATGGTTGTAACTAAAAGAAACACTTGATTTATTAAATTAAGAAGTACACTAGAAGCACTAAAGATAAATTTCTCAACATAGTAACAGATAAGCAGAAATTCTATGCTGATTAATTTACAATATTTATAAGAAATATGTATTTTTTGTTGTAGGAAACACATTTTGCCAATAAAATTTTGTTTTTATGCTTTAAAATTTTTAATATTTTAAATATTTGAAAAAACATAATGTAATATTTAAGAAGATATTTTTTAAATTGGATTTGAAGTACAAAGCTAAATGAAATACGGAAATTTTGCTTCTTCTGCAAAATAGACTACAGTCACCTTAATATATTCACTAAGTGAGTAGTTTTCTACGCTTTAATTATTTAAAATTCAATTAAATTTAGGTGAATTTATTTTTTTATCGTTTTCTTAAATACATAATTAACTCTGTGTCATTTTCTTATCTTTTCGATCGTTACATGATTTTTCTCTTCATGAATGATTAAAAGAGAATGATTATTAATGATTGAATTACACGAATAACGTTTTCTGTCATTTTCTTGTCTCGTTGATCTATGAATTATTTCTTTTTCCATAAATGATTCAAACTTAAGGTATTTTAATTAAATGGTCTGATTGCATGAATAACGCAGTATGCACAGCGTCTTTTCTTTCGTCAATCATTAGTTTGTTTCTATTTTCATGAATGATTTAAGATGAAGAACAGTATTATTTAGGTTCGGTTTGGTATGGAGCATTACAGTTCACTTTTTTCAACACGGAACTACAGTTTAAAGCACAGGACCTTCTACTTAAGGTAACCGTCTACGTTCGGAGAACTATTTTCTTTAAATGTAGAAGTTAATTCATGTTTTTACATTATTAGATTTATTTTTTATATTATCATAGAGAATTGCACTTAAAAAATTTATCCCTGGAGAAGTTTTTATAAAAATTTTAATAAATGAAGAAAATTTAGTTAAAAAATTGGTTTTTTTTCAAAAGGTCTAATTTTTTAATAAATTAAATTATTTCAATATTTTTTTATCCAACACATTTTTTATACATTATAGTGAATCCCCTAAAATCTTTGCTTAATTTACATTTGGAAAAAATGTTTTCCTTCAAAATCATACACATTGAATTTTTAACGAATTTTCATTACCTTCATAGCTTACTATGAGTGTAACATCATTAAAAATTATCCAATTTTAAAGCTTTTAGGTCATTTATTATTAGTAAATACCATCAAAATCATTCATAATAATTTCCAACAAAATATTTTAATAACTGTTTCAGAAATCACATTTCAAGTTTCAACATTTTATTAAAAATACCGTTCTGAAAAAAACGCATTTGAAGTTTATGAAAGCAATTTTCACTATTAAAAAATTAAAATACATGTTTAAAATTCCCCACACTTCCTTGCTTTAAAACTTTCTAATTGCCAAGTTGCTAATTATTAAAAATACTAGAAAAATGTTTAAACTAATCTTCATGAAAATATAAAAAGTTTTGTCCAAAAAATGCTCTTTAAAAGGCTTTAAATTCACAACTTCCGGTTCCGAATTCACTACTTCCGTTTTGTTTTGACAGCTGTCACTGATGTTTAAACAGCTGTAACTTTGCTTTAAAATGCCGTAAAGACAAAAACAGATTTAGAAGCCTAAAGGGTGAAATTTTACAATACAGAAATTTAAAAAAAAAATTATGATTTTTGGCAAAAAAAATGACGTTTTCAACGTAGACGGATACCTTATGGTCAATTCCGAACGGCTACGGACATTCATGCCACAGAAGAATTCGAAAGCTCTAACTCCGGAACTGAAAATAAATGCCCTAACCATTCGGCTGTCTTTCGGTAACGCAGTACTGTTTAGAGAAATTGACAATAGAGCCGAGAGATAAAGGATTATCTCTGTCAATAGATAAAATTAATCTTCAAGAAAAATTAATTGTTAAACAAACGTGGGTTATAAACTTTGATGGAGAACTGATAATCCGATAAACTTTCATTTTCTTTTAGTCAGTGATCAAGAGTATGCATATACGCTAAGGCGGCTCATCTATCAGAAACTATGATGTGTTCAAAATTCATTTTTCACATATTCGGAAACAAGAACAAAATATTGGAACATGATTAATGCATAATACAATACATGATAGCGAATCATATCTACAGATTTAGATTTAGATTGTGTGGAAAAATTCAAGCACATCCTGTTAACTACATGACGTGATATACGAGGTGATGACATCACCAGTACGAGTTAGACTAGTTAGCTTAACTAAACTAAACTCCTCGGCGCAACATCCCCTAGGGGGCCAGGGTCTAGGGGTGCCAGTCTCCGTTTTCTAGACCAAGGGACCTGGGGTGCGAACCATATGTTCCGGTTAGGTGGTCAGCCTTACGCCGAACCCCCAGTGTTTAGTTCCCAAGCATGCTTGGTCCTCAGTTTCTCTAACCGCTGAAGGGATGAAAGGCTGAGTCAACCTTGCTCAGCCCGGGGATCGAACATATGACCTTTGGTGTGGGACAACGAAGCGCTACCCCAACGCCAGTAGGCTGTCTATTTAGCTTAATTAGTTAAATAATCAAACAATGCTCAAATTTTAAATTCAGTCCAATTCCTTTTTTGTGTCTTTACTACTACAAGAACCTCTGTAATGTAGGGAACGTCTAATTTGTACATACTTTTTGAGAAAATGTTGCCTGTTATACATATATTGTAAGGAAGAATATTCAATTTAAAGCACTTACACTTCATATTCTTCATTAAATAAATGTAAATAAAACATTTGCAGCTATACTGAATAATATTTAACTACATATTCTTCACTGATGCAGTACAATATCAAGATCTTTGGAATATCTATCTTTTGACTAAAGTGTCCAAAATAAAGTACCTATTCTGGATATGTATCATATTCTTTATTTATATTTTTTTCTTCACTGTATTCTCAATATATATCACATTCTTCTCCTTTAAATCGATTGAAATTAAAATATTGAAACTGTAATCAAATATATTTAATTGTATATTCTTCACTGACACAATACAATATCAAGTTTTCAGTCTATCTACCCCCTTTAGACTAAAGCGTCCGAAATAAAATACCTATTCTGGATATGTATCATATACTTCTAAACTGAATAAATTTTAATTAAAATTTTGAATCTGTATTAATAAATATTCAGCCTCATATTATTTACCGATGCCATACAATATCAAGTTTTTTAGAACGCCTACGGCCTTTGGACTAAAGTTTCTAAAATAAAATACCCAGTCTGGATATTTATCATAAAATAATAAAAATTTGAAAATATAACGGTTTCTCTTGTTTATATAGGTTATCAAATCAGTGGATGAACTCCCTAGCTACAGCACTATACCAAACAAATAACAATAGCAGGTTTACAGAATGAAATATATGAATTATAAATGCAAAACCCAGTATTATACTTTGCATTCACTGTAGTGATTCACAGAACATTTAATTAAAACATCTTATTACTAAATAACATCAGTTTTTAAGGAATGGGGTATTCACGATTGTAAATAAATTATATTTATCTATATTTACATAAAATCATTACAAACAAGCGTCAAATTCCAACAAGATTAAATCTTGGTTTAAATTGCAAATATGAAGTTTGACTCTATTTACTTAAGTGCATCTCATAAATTTCTAAACCAACTGATATTTCTTATGTCTCCTTCATTGTTCTTAAGAATTGCCAGAATAATGAATTAAGAATATCATACAAACAAAAATTCATTTATCTTCGAAAACACTTGGTTATAATACATAATGCTAAGTGCATTTTGTTTGCAGTTAATTGAGAGAAACAAATAAGTTATTCAAAATAGAGTAATCACTATGCACTGCTTATATTGAGTTTTATTTCATTCAATATATATTACTGAGAATAATTAATAAATCTATAAATCCCATAAAACATAAGGTAGTCTGGCAATTCCAGTTGCATAGTTCAGGTTAATTAATTAAATATTGTGAATTTCCGTGTCTGGTTTAATATTTAGAAGCTGTATATCACCTTATAAGTAAACTTTCATGTAATTAGAGACTAATACATTTTTAAATAATTCAATTCTCCATATATTCCATAGTTATAACATGGAAAAAATTAAATATAAGAATTAATGAATTTCAATGGATATTTTTTTATTTCTAATTTCTTTAATGCCTTTTCACATTAATTTTTTGTATCCCATTTGTGACTTTAACGAAATTAGAAAGTTTTTTTTTCCTGCTGTTTTCGAAGCTTTCATAAATATGAAAACATCATGAAATATTTATGACTGAAATATTTATGACTGTGCAGGCAAATGGATTTCTAAAAAATGCATAATGCTTTTGTTTTGATCACCACTTTTACGCCGAAGACACATAGAAAAAAGAAATTCCTGTGTCAGTGCAGAATCAATTATTCATGGGTTGAAGAATGTGCATTATGACCACAATTAGCTTATCGGCTAGCCATTGGAAAGTGTGTCGTAAGAAATACCATTTTTTAGATATTTCTCTTATTTATAACAGGATAAAAAGAGGAAGAGAAGTTCTTAACACAGATATAGATCTAACATTTTATAGAAATATCTGAATTATTAATATGCTTGAACACTCATAATGCGAGCATAGCAGTTTTCCCTCTTACCAACCAGACACGTATCGTGTTATTCTGCACGGAAATTTTATTAGTAAACATCTCTGCAAATTGGAATACATGGCTGCAATTTTGAGGATATTTATTTCTAAATAACTCGTGAAACGTCTTGTTTGAAAATTATTTTTATAAACTACCATCTGAAGCACCCAGTCGTCTGGATAAAGATGGAGTTTCACATTTTACTTAAATTAATAAAGTTAGTTACTTTAATTGTTGTTGAATGGTGTAAAATATTAAAAGGGTGTAATAAAACTACCTGAAATGCGAGCTGTCAGAGCCAACTGGATACTGAGATTAAACGACGTACTGTTGTAGCTAAATGTTATCTAGATGAATTTCTGCAACGATGATTGATTCGGCTATTTGGTCAACATAAGTCAAAGGATGAAACTTAGAGGCCAACCATCACAAAGGGACATCACTCCCAGAGGGGGTCACAGCTAATTTTTTTTTAATTTACCCTTAATTTCTAATTCTCAAGTTTTTTAAAAAACTATTATCAGTCTTATCACCCCGTTTTTTTTCTTTTCTCTCTTTGAAGTCTTAGTTAATTTGGTCTATTTCACCTCTGAACTATTGCGAGGTTACAGTTTGTATTTTTCGATCAAGCCGAGTTACAGGAGTTCCACAGGGTGGGCCAAAGTCCTGTCCCAGTTACTAATGAGTGATAGTTCAGAGTTTCAGGATTGCGATTATTGCCTCATTAAATTTCCTTTCTTTCTCTTTTGGCTCCTCGGTTCCCCGTTTTTGAGTGCAACAAGCAAAATTCCTCTCGTTTTTCCTCCTCTCTATTTCGCTTCACGAGATTCAATCCAATTTTTCATAATTCCGGTGTCAAGAGGTCCGCAAATCCAGTACTCTTCCAAATTATCCTCGCGCCATTCTTCTGCTCTCGCACATGGATTATGCCTGCGGCGCTACGGGCGCACTCCAAATATTTCAAGGGTGGCAGGCGGAATGCGGTAGACCAACACTCGCGATCTGCCTACCACCACTGGAAGACGCCTGGAGGGCCTCACGGCAATATGAGCCAGGTTCGGGGCTTGATTGTCTAGATAATTAAAAAAAATTAGATATTATAAAAAAGTTATGTTCTTTGAACAAAATTTATATTATTAGAAAACTTTATTATACATGTACATACTCAAGGTTCAAAAACCTTTGAGATAACAAAAGCACAGGAAAATGGACTAGTTATCTTGGAGGAAAAGCTTTATAAGAAAGATTCCGGGAGTAGCGAACATTAAAGGTATATTGAGGCACAGATGCAATAAGGAGCTGTATAATTTGTATAAAGATGCATATATCATTAACTGCACTAAAGTGAATCGCATTAAATTAGTTGGTCACATCTACAGAAGGGTCTTCTCCCCTTTAACATCCAGAAATTTCAAATTCAATGCAATTGGTATCCCACTTAGAGGCAGGCCCTTACTAAAGTTGGTTGATAGCATTGATGAGGACTTTAAAGTACTAACAATGACCAACTGGAACACTCTAGCGAAGAGGAGAGTGGAATTGAAGAAGATTCTGAAGAAAGCCCTAGCTGGCAATAAGCTGTCGAGAAGAAGAAAACTGTTAATTTTTTTTTTACATATAAAAGAAAATTTTAATGGAAAGCTTGACTGTACTCATTGTTTTACATTTGTCTGTCCAAAAGGGAAATAAACAAAATGTATGGTTTTCCGGAGAAAAAGCTTTGTTTGCTCGTTGAAGGGTGCCAAGATATTTTTTTTTATCTCAGAAAATTACGGAGTTATTTGAACGTTTCACCGAAAAATAGAAAAATAGTTGTAAAATCTATAATCTTTTAGAAATTTTATAAACTTTGAGTAAAGCTACTTACTGCACACACATGTCTGAAAAAAAAATGAAAACTCAATAAGTTATTATATATTTAAGTCGAATTTTAATTCTTTTTCAAAAAACTTGTAGAAAAAATTGAATATATATATATATATATATATATATATATATATATATATATATATATATATATATATATATATATATATATATATATATATATATATATATATATATATATATATATATATATATATATATATTATATATATATATATATATTTATATATGTATATATATATGTATATATATATATATATATGTATATATATGTATATATATATATATGTATATATATATATATACGTGTGTGTATATAGTTATATATATAGTATGAGGGGGGAAATTCTGGCCATTTCAACAATCTACGAATGTATCAACACAGTAGTTATAAAACTGTACAACAGTTTAAAAATCTAAACAGTTTAAAAACTAGTAAAAGTATTCTAAATAAAACTAGTAAAAGTCATCATTTATCAAAGTCAAAAATATATACATACACTGTGTTGTGGAGAAATAACCGGTCTTTAATATTCAGTCCTTAATTTTAATCTAACTTTTAGCAGAAAGAACAAATGGGTTTCTATATTGTTACGATAGATAGCATCGCGCATGCCTGAACAGAACACTTTATAAGATCAGAGAAGTTAGAGCTTTGAATGTATTAATTAGTATCTGCTTTAATAAAAATCTGAAGAAAATTACAAATAAGAAAGCAGTGATCTTCTCGTCTAGAGGGTCTAGTGAACAAAATTTCATCGAGATAGAGCAAAACTGTACATGAAATTGCAAGACATACAAATTGACTTTTCTTTATTATACAGATTATGTAAAAGATAAAATATATTAACAAATACTAGCATTAATAAATACTGATTCCATTCATAAATTGACCTATAGTTATTATTATTTATTTTTGAAATATATATATATATATATATATATATATATATATATATATATATATATATATATATATATATATATATATATATATATATATATATATATATATATATATATATAATATATATATATATATATATATATATATATATATATATATATATATATATATATATATATATATATATATATATATGTATATATATATATATATATATATATATATATATATATATATATATATATATATATATTTATATATATATATATATATATATAATATATATATTTATATAACCTAAAGCTTAAAAAGTATATAAGTATTACTTAATATTTTTATATCTTAATAAACTTAATATTGCTACCTTTTATAATCAGCTCAGCAGTCGTAGATCATTGTATTAAACAAGTTTCTTATGACTGTCTGAACATCCAGCTTAAATTTCTAAATTTGGGTCGGTATCTAAAAATTTAAAATAGTTTTTATTTTTTATTTGTCTTGTTAGATATCCGTTTGTAACCTCGGTAAGCCAATATCGTGTTACCAGTGCGAAAATGCTCCACATTTCCGGTTTTAGCTCTCCATAGTGGCGGAGATTAGAGAGTAAAAAAGGAAGGAGTCACTTTGATGTGTCTTTTCGTTTACTCCCTATCCCTCCTTCCGAAGAAAAAAAAGATGTTTTAACACCTGATACATTCTATAGGACATAATGTAGGGATGGTGTGGATGCTTTAACTCTTTCGTGGGCCGTGGGAAGATTACTTCCCACCTACATGATCTTACAAAATATACCTGTAGGAAGAGCAAAACCCATGGTCTTGTTATTGAAAAGACGAGAAGGCTGATTCCCGTTTCGATTTTGCGCTGTCCTCAATGGTTCGATCGATTGAATAAAATTAGGAGCTCTGTTTTGAAAGTTTGGAAAAGTGGAGTGAGAAATAAATGGCCCACGAAAGGGTTAAATATAGACATTTGCTAACTACATTCAAGCATACATATAAAATTTTGAAGCTGTAATTAAATTTTGTATTAAAAAATTAAATTCTGAAATATAATTGAAATTGAGAAATAACAAAAGTTTTAAAATCAGATTTAATACATTCTCATTCAAGAAGTTAATAACAAGTTTCACTGTGACCTTCCTTAACTAAAACGAACGTTTCATTGTCACAGTAAGCATATATGAAGGCATAGAAGACAGTTAATCTAGCAAATGATTTTCAGTTAACTGTAAAGAATTATCGTAGAGTTCTTTTTACA
>CM063505.1:152439914-152444914 GCA_032207245.1 Pardosa pseudoannulata
TATAAAGTCCAGATGATCACGTAAAAATCTGTATTACAAACCCTCTGCGTACATGGTTTCAATGTCAATTGTAGTTTAGAGGTATAAAGTACATCACTTAAGATCATCACTTAAAAATCTGTACAACAAATTCTCTTCTTAGATTTTTACAACTGGGATTCAACAGCCGCGCTTAGCATGATTGTATAACTTGAGAGCCAAATATAATTTATATTGGGTTATCTGGCCTCAAACCCAGTGTTTCCTTTAGAATAATGTTCAGTTAGTATATGTTTCCTTCAAAAATAGATTAAACAACCGTGTTAAATGCAATTTTTTTCATTCCTAACTTTACTTTGTACCCCTAATATATATTATCACAGAATTAAAAATATCACTGATTTTTTTATCCCTCTTATCCCAGATACATTTTTATTAAAAAAAATACCAGTAAGATTATGCTTTATTTTAAATGTAATACATGAATGGAAAATAATTAACACTTTCTTGACAACAGAATATACCAGTCACATGAAAATATTAAGTATTGAATGCTAAATAATTTGGTTGTAAAGTTGACTTTTTTTCTAAAAACAAATATGAGATTTGACTGGGATCAGTAGAAATCAAACCAGCTGCAAACTGCATTCATAAATGGATACAAACACACACATATCCAAAAATAACTTTTTCTATTTCTGTAGCGACCACAAGTCTTGGTTTACCGTATGACAATAATTGAAAAAAAAAGTTTTCTATATTTTGTTCCCGAACAGACATGCTCTCTCCACATTGGGATGATCATATTATTTTAGAAATTGAGTTAATTTAGAGTTTTTACTTTGATTCTATTTATATCCTCCTGCAATGTTTGTACTATTTTGTAGTAAATCTTTTCTTTTTTTTTTTGGAAAGTGTTTCATCATTTGATAACGTTAAACGTATGATACGAATTTGATCTTGAATTAAAAGGAGCATTCACAAAAGTGCTATAGATAAATTAGGAAGAATAAATACTGCTACCCCACAAAAGTTATTAATCCTTTGTTACCGCAATTCCACACAAGATGACAGATATCTGGTGAAAAATGTATGAACAATGATTTGGATATATAATGCATAATAAAGTGTATAATATTCTTATAGTTAATTGATAATTGATTTGATAACAAAGTCATATTTCAATAACGTGCTGAGTGTTAGATACATATTCATCTATTTATGTGATGATATTAAATATACATTTAATTATATAACGAGAGATAAAGTTATCTAATTACCGTAATTAATAGAGTGCTATATGCTTTCTTATTTGTCAGTATCCCCAATTATGAAGTCGAGTCTCGATGACAGATCCGAACTCGGAAATATTTAAAATCTTCCACTTGCAGACTTCTGGGTAGACCTTTTTCAAAGAATCGACGCGCTATCGGCCTCGGAAACGCTAATTATTTAATCTAAATAAATCTCAATAAACTTCCGGATCACTAAGAAATTGCGCGATTTTGCCTCAACGTAATTACTGTCTCCTGCGAGTACTCCGTCCCTCCCTCTCTCTTTAATAACTCGCCCTATCTGTACGGCTTGAGTACCTCATTATCTCAGGTATGGCAGTCGCCCGCACCAAACTTCTTAAGAGCGCTCTATTCATTTAAATACAGGACCTGCTGCTCTCGTGATAAATTAGCTAATTATTTTTGCAGCTCTGTTTCGAGTGCTATAAATAGCCCGTTTTCGCGGCGCTGATTTTTTTTTATTTTCTGTCTGTGTGTGTCTCCAAAATGAGAGAAAAAAAAAAGCAAGCGCGTTTTGATTTTTGTTATTGATTTATGCGCTTGGTTAACAAGTATTCTGAGAGAGTCTTTTTTTTTTCCTTACGAGTTAACTGTACGGAGACATGCGGTTTGAGCAGCACCAGTTTATTATTTCAGATTTTCGTCTGCTTTTTTTCCCTTCCAGGTTGAATGGTTTCCCTTTTCTGCTTCTTTACGGTGGTGGATTGGTTGAGAATGTGGTCATTTTCACAGTAGAATCAATTAGATCGGAATCTAGAAACTTTCTTCTCTGAATGTGAACATGGTTTTCTGGTAAGAAGCTGCTAAACTGTCGCCACAGATTTTTCAATTGTAGTACATGGACGTGCTATTTGTATCCTAATCGTATGTATAGATTTGTTGATACACAACTTCTTGTAACGTCAAACAGTTGGATACTAGTGACTGTAGCACTAGCATTGCCGTGAGAGGCAAATAAGGCCACAGCCATTTCGACAAGAGGAACTCTGATGTCTTTAGTTTTCTATAGTTTCAATTGACAATTGATTACTCTAACATATATATGTCTTTAGGTTCTGCTGTAGTTTCTTATCATTTTGATAGCAATTTAACTATTGGGATGAATCTTAAATTACTTTTCGAAGCAAAACCACAAAGCTAATTTCTATATTCTGGCGAAAATTAAATAAATTTAGATCTCACAGTTCATAACCGGTTGCTTACGTCCTTTTACGTCCAGGTACAAACTCCTTAGACCCTTCAGATACAAGCAGATCGGAATTTCAAGCTGAAGGATCTTTATTTTGATCACCATCAGGAGAAGACTGTTTCTTTTTTTCTCTTGATTCTGTACTTTCTTAAGTGTAACGGCATTAATTAAAGAGGATATTTGGACTCATAAATATATGTTTTGATACCCTCTGCTTATTCACTGAAATATTTCTGGCATCATAAGCTAGGTTATTTTGGGCAAAATGCTTTAACGAGGATCTTGAAAAAAAGCAATCAACCTCTGCTTCAGAGGAAGAAAACTTCTGCGATTTGACGACTTATCGTACTCCCAAATAGATGGGAATCTAAAGTAGCTTATGTTTTTATGTCGTGTACATTGCATTACTTGAGTATTTTCATTTCACTAAAGATACAGTTAATAAAAGCACATATCGAGTCAGTCAGAACTAGTTCATAAGCATAAAGTCAATTTTAGTGTATTTGGAATTAACTTCACGTTTAGTAAGGAGTGTAGAGGGTTCGTGTTTCAGTCAACCTGACAGTTAGTGCTACTAAATTTCATGTTTTGACAGTATTCGGTGAGTTAGGATTAAAATTTTGCTGTTTACTGATCAGATTCTTCAGCAATGTTAGCCTCCATGCATCAATTGTTAACATATTTTGTCAACTCACTTCAGAGATCCAGACTGGAGAAAGGTTAAACTTCCATTTCTTTGTAGTGTACATTGCAGTAGTTGAATTTTTCTCCTTTACTAAAGGTTATCACATGAATAAGAGCATATTTCGTGACATCCAGTCCTAGTTTATTGGCATAAAATCAGCTTGAGAATATTCTGAAGTAACATCGCATTTAATAGGCAGTATGCATGGCACATGTTTCAGTCAACCTGGCTGTTAGTGTCACTAAATTTAATGTTTCGTCAGCATTCGGCGCGTAAAGTTTAAATATTTCCAGTTCATTGATCAGACTCTCTCAGAATATACGCCTCGATAAATCAATGAGCAAGAGGAGCTCTAAAAGCATATAAACTTTCAAAACGCCTGTTTAACAACTTAACAACAATGAGCGGGAGAAACAAATTTCTATCTGTTCCGTGAAACCCACCTCATTACCTTCTATTGCCACCTCTCCTCAAAGTTTGAAGATAGCTCATCTATTTAAGTAGGATGGCGACGCTCGTTAATGTATTACGTAATTATGATTACTGTCCCATTTAAAGCTGCAGAAGATAATTTAAGATGTTTGTTAATATTCGGTTTTTACCTCCATTTTCCATCGGTGTAGGGGCATTACGAAGGGTAGGGAGAAGTGCAGGTTTGGATTTAGCCGTCGTTTGCCGCGCTGCATACAATTTCGGGATATTCTCATTAGTACACTTGCATTCAGATTAACTAGTTAATTTATTTAAAATCCGAGCAATCCATTAATTTTTATTATTAACGCTCGTTCGTAGCACACCCACAGACTGTCCTCGTAATTGCAATATGCATGATATTGCCGGTGCTTCTTTCCAGGGGTGCTGTTCTGGAGGTCGTAAATAGAAATTATCTGGAAGACGTTTAAATAATATTGCTCTTAAAAAGCCCAGCGAATAATTTGAATTTAACTCGGACATTTAAAATCGTTTAAACTTGCTTTAAACACTTATAATTTTAAAAGTGCATATTAAGGTAATATTTTTAATGATCATTTGACCATTTCACGTGGTAATTCTATAAAGCAAACGGAATTAACTAATCGATTGATATGAAACCGAATATATGTGTATGAGTATGTGTATGCATGTGTATATATGCATATATATATACACATTATATGCGTATATATATATATATATATATATATATATATATATATATATATATATATATATATATATATATATAATATATATATATATATATATATATATATATACATATATATATATATATATATATATACATATATATATATATATATATATATATATATATACATATATATATATATATATATATATATATATATACATATATATATATATATATATATATATATATATATATATATATATACATATATATATATATATATAAATATATATATATACATATATATATATATATATATATATATATACATATATATACATATATGTTTTGATAGTTTCCTTTAAACCACACATACTAGTGATTATATAGATTATCGGTATTTTACAGTTCAAACAAATATCTACAGTTTTGTTTGCACACTTGGAAGCTTAGTAATGAGCAAAGTTTCGCATATGAGCAGATTCATCAATATTATATTATTTTGGAAGATTTTTTTATGGAAATTGGGAATTAGGAAAATTAAGGAATATTAAAATTATGAAAAGTCAAGAAATTTATTTGAATTTCTTTAGTATATGTTTGAAAAAATTGGATGCAAAATAATTTTTGGGTCAAAATGATTCATGTGGCAGTTTTAGTGTTAAAATAACGCATGAAGAAAGAAAATAATTGGAAATTGAGAAATAATTTTAATAGTTT
>CM063505.1:152452414-152454914 GCA_032207245.1 Pardosa pseudoannulata
TCAATTCATTTATGATTTGTATTATATCAATCTTTAATAAATATAATGTACTGTGCTTTTTTTAAATATATTTTTATTTATATAACATGTATATAATATTATATATATATATATATATATATATATATATATATATAATATTTTTATTTATATGACAATGTACTGCAGCATTGAGAGTAATATAATTTATGATTGTGATATTTCATGTGAGTTTAAAAGATATATATATATATATATAAATATATATATATATAAATATATATATATATAATATATATAAATATATATATATATATATATAAATATATATAATATAATATAAATATATATATATATATATATATATATATATATATATATATATATATATATATATATATATATATATATATATATATATATAAAGAAAGAGAGAGAGAGAGTATAAATACGTATTCCAGAAGAAATTGAAGAAGAAAATGTTTGTTTTTCTTCTGGAACGTGTTCTTTCGCAAAGCAATCAAGACCCTTTCTGAAGGCTAATCAATCAATTAGTGAGCCGACATAACGAAGTTAATCAAATGAGTGCTTTTATTCCGCTAATAAAACTTTAAGGCTCTATTTCTCGATCTGGGGCGAAAGAGAAGAAAGGTTCTGGAGTGCGGAATCCGATCTAGAGCTCATTAACTAATTTGGAGTTCCCGACTCCGGGATTGTTTCGTAGTCTAAAATTAGACTATCATTGCGCGAGTTCCTTCTGAAGAGAGACGCTGGAGAACAACTTGTTCTGTACCGGTAACGGCTGCTGGTTTTACTTGCTCATTAAGAAATAAAAGAGCTGTAATGGTATAGACACTATTAAAATCATTTCTGTCGTGAAAATTTCAAGCATTGCTTTGTCCTTACTCTTCGAAAATCGCACACAAGGAAACGTGCTTTTCAACTCAGGATAAGATTTCAATATCTCTAAAAAGCTATCTAATTTATTTTTTATAAATTTGAAATAGGAAGATTTTATTCTGAATTTTTAGATTTTTATCAATTAAATTGTGTTTAATCTAAAAACAGTTTCATGGGGCTATCATAGACAGCTTTTTATTAAAAAAATTGTTTAACCTTAACTCTCCGAGTGGAACACACCGGGGCGGAAAAGTCTCCAAAATATAAGCTAAAGTTTTATTGTGTCAGTGACCAAAGTATTCTATGATTTTTTACTTCACCCTTTGTTGACTAGATTGGAATATGGGAAACCCACCCTCGTTATTGTCCCTTTACTTCCGGTATAAATAAATATATAAATAGACATTATTGATTGTTAATTTTTAATACGCATAAAGCTTGTCAAGTCTCGAAGATTATCCCATAAGAAATAATGTATTCTAAAATTACGAATAAAAATATTTTTTAAGAGAATTATTTATATTTTTTTACGGAAGTCATCCACGATATTTAAGTGGTACAGTTAGAGATATATCGCAAATGAAATACTTCGAAACAGAAATTGACAAAGCCATGAGAAGTTATCAGTGTCTCTGTTCGTCAGGATGCATCCCTTAATAAATGTCAATCAAAGAGGGGTGCAGTTCCTAAACTATCGACCTGACCCTCCTACCTCAAAACTCGAAGGGGGAAAGCACTGGCAGAAATGTACAATACATCTATTTTCGGAACGTTTTTGGAGGTCGAAAATTGTACGTGACAACCGCTTAGAGGGTTAATACAGATATATTTATATAAATTAACATTAAGATAATTTAATATTCCAGATTTAAATTTTTAAGTATTTGTTATTCTATTCAATCCATGCAAAAACCCGCATTGATAAATTTGTTTTTTTGAATTTTTAAAACCCAGAGATTATTTTGTGTAGTAATAATTTTATGAAACTGCAATACTCCTCTGTTTAGTTTAAAGAAATTTTATTAAGTATATACTTTTAATCTAAAGGATTTGCTATAAAATAAAATTAAATATTCTAAATATCAAATATTATACTAAAGTAATCATTCTTAAACTAATATTTTTTCATACCTAAATTTATAATTATATTTCGCTAGAATATATGTGTTATTATTCAGACATATAAAAAATATAAAAAAAATTTTATTAAAAAATATTTTTAATGTTTAATTAATTTAATATTCCAGATATAAATTTTTAAGTATTTGTTATTCTATTCAATCCATGCAAAAACCCGCATTGATAAATTTGTTTTTTTGAATTTTTAAAACCCAGAGATTATTTTGTGTAGTAATAATTTTATGAAACTGCAATACTCCTCTGTTTAGTTTAAAGAAATTTTATTAAGTATATACTTTTAATCTAAAGGATTTACTATAAAATTAAATTAAATTTTCTAAATATCAAATATTATACTAAAGTAAACATTCTTAAACTAATATTTTTTTCATACCTAAATTTATAATTATATTTCGTTAGAATATATGTGTTATTATTCAGACATATAAAAAATATAAAAATTTTTAAATTTTATTAAAAAATATTTTTAATGGTTAAAATA
>CM063505.1:152457414-152502414 GCA_032207245.1 Pardosa pseudoannulata
ATAAATACATGATACTTTGTTTTTATTAGCATTTTAACGTACAATCCGCTGATACATTCTCCTTTTCATTATGGAAGTACCATATAGGTAGAGCAATATGAGGGAACCCTATGAGGGAACAACACACAAATACAACCAAGTCTTACTCGGGATTTGAACCTAAATACATCAGGTGGGAGCAGAATACGCTAACTACTATATAATCTGGGTGGCCCTTGCAAAAATATAAATTAATGGCATTATATTTGCTTGTAATTTAATTAATAATTTCTGTAGAATGATTCAAGAAAATATCGCCCTAATACAAGAAAATTGGTATATTTTATAATCTAGGGCAGAAAAAGGGTTCATACGTCATTGCTATACTCTATATAATAATAGCCTAAGTTATCTGTTCATCTATCCTCGAGTTTATGAAGTGGTTGAACCTGGAATGGATAGAAGAATCCATATAGGATTCCTGATGAGTTAGGATTAGCAAAATTCAAAGCAAGTAAAGTTTATCCTCTCCTAAACTATCCATCGAGTTCTAAAATAAATTTGTATAAAATACTTCATTTCACAGAGAAAAATACTGTCGTCTGTAAGACGTTCGAATTCCACCCTTTCCCCTTTTTCGAGCACTTAAAGCCATTATTTCAAGCCCAATTTTCCATTTTAAGAGCAGGCGATTAAATTTATCAATTTATCATGTAATAAATACATAAAAATAACATCTTTTAGCATTATGACGTCATTTCCTTAACAATCTCATTTAATCATTTCTTATTTTAAATTATTTAAATATCATCGACATTACTTTCAGGAGTTTTATTACTGAACTTAGATATTACGCAAATAATTTTCTTTTATATTTGGCTTAAATAACAGATTAGGTACATATGTGATAGTTTAGAATTTAATCAACGCTTATTTTTTGTTACAATAAAAATTTTATCACCAGCATTAACAACAAATTCTATCTACTTCCAGGGTGTAGTGGAAATCTTAGTTTAATTCCTTTACTTCCATTAATTACTGTGGAAAAAATTATGAAGAACTTAAGGATAATTTTGACTTAACTAAGAAAACTTTGAATTATCTTTCTAAATGGATTCAACGTGATTCTAAACTGCATTCACAGTATCGGGAGACTCTAGAGGAGTATGAAGATTAAACAAATTATTGAGCATGTACCAGATAAGTCTCAACAAAAAACAAACCATTTTTATCTGCCTCATAGGGTACTTCACAATTCTGGGAAATTAAACATTTTACTGATACCGTCATATGACGGGCTATATGATAGTAATAATAATGATTTTCTACTATAATTTAAAAGACTTTTTATGCCACGAAAGGAGTCATAAAAAGGGAGTATGAAGATAAACAAATTAGAGAGCGTTATCAGATAATTCTCAGCCAAAAAACAGACCATTTTTTTTACCTGAATCATAGTGTACTTTACAATTCTGGAAAATCAAAAAATTTACTTATCCCGTAATATGACGGGCTATATGCTAGTTTAAAATATTTGCTTAAAATTTTACAAAACAATTATTATTAAACATTTTTATTACTAAACTCGTTTGCTAAAATTATTTCTCTATATATTTTTTATAAATTCCTTCCAATACATCCTAACCATTCCAGTGACTGCTTTCGGAGGGATGGACTTATTATTTCTGCACGATGGCTGATCAGAGAGCAATTCATTCCGAAAACATCTGCTAGATGCATTAGGTTTCAATTAAACCACGTCCGGCGAAAGGTTAAAATAGAACTCGCCAGCCCCCACAGACTGATTGATTTGCTGCATGCAAAATTGCGTGAAGAAATTCAGGTAGCATTTGTATATAATATCGCGTTTTGATAAAATTGGCCCACCATTACGCTGGTCTGGCCTCGCCACTCCATACAGAGCGGCTAATCAATCAGCAGACCGAAATAGGGGAAAAGTTCTAATTCACTCTCCGTGAGAAAGAGTAAAACAATGATTGGTATCGCTGTTTCTGTTCCACTGATCTAGTGTTTGCCCTTCTGGAAATAACCGTGTCCGGAGTAAGGGAGGAAAAAAAAAGTATTCGATTTTTCATCATAGAAGATCAAAAGGGTACAGCAGAGCGTTGCTCTTGAATTTGTCAAAGGCACTTGGAACGAAACAGTCACGTGATCTTGTTACAAGACGGATCATTCGCTCGCCCTTAGAAATTCTCTTTTTATGTATTCGCCTTTTTCTTTAAGTGTCTATATTACCTATAGATATTCCTTTTTAAATTAAAGGTAGAAAAGTATAAATAAACGTTTTCTCTTATTTATATATATATATATATATATATATATATATATATATATATCTATATTATATATATATTCCTATTTATATATATTATATATATATATATATATATATATATATATATATATATATATATATATATATATATATATATATATATATATATATATATATATATATATATATATATATATATACATATACATATATATATATATATATATATATATATATATATGTATATATGTATATATATATTTATATATATATATATATATATATATATATATATATATATATATATATATGCATGTATATATATATATATATATGTATGTATATATATGTATATATATACATTTATGTATATATATATATATATATATATATATATATGTATATATGTATATATATAAGTGTGTATATATATGTATATATATGTATGTATATATATATATATATATATATATATATATATATATATATATATATATATATATATATATATATATATATATATATATATATATATATATATATACTAGACGAGCCGACAAATGTTGTCCAGCTTTAGCGTTGTAAATCCAAAAATTGTTAAGTGAATTTTAAATAAATTATAAATTTGGCCGTTTTGATGGAAAAGAAAGGAAAAAAATTATTTTAAAAATACTTTAAGCCCCCACGCGTACAGTCATCACAAATGTAATTGGATTAAATAAAAATTCTGCATCGCCTGTAAGAGGATTCAGTACTGAAGCCAGTTGAGCCGACCACTGCGCCACAGATTCATTGACAGTGAAATATCTCAAGCGGCATTATAATAATCGCAATAAGTGAGCAACTCTGGATGTTTAATAAAAAAAACATTTCCTATCGATCAAATTGTGAATCTAAACCATTCTCTAATCAACTTAATTACATACACAAAATTCCATCAGAATCAGCCCAGCCGTTTAGGAGGAGTTCTATTACAAACAAATGGAGAGAAGAATCTTATATGTAAAGATATATATATATATATATATATATATATATATATATATATATATATATATTTAAATAAAGTAGTGAAATATTTGATTTAATTCATTTTATTGTATAAACATAGAGTTACTTAATCTTCAATTCTGTTTTCAAAAGAATTTCATGACCAGTAGATAATTTAAATGAAAATACCTTTTTCACTCAGATATATAACGAATTTTAAAAAATTGGAAGATTGTTACACATGCCTTATTATTAAAAGCACTTTTTTCCTAAAACGTATGGACGTAAAAACAATCATTGGATAATTTTCTATGTTAAACACTACCAACCTCCCCTGAAAATAAATTTCCTTAAATATCGATATCTCATTACAGCTATATCTCTTGTCAAGAAAATTTGGAATTCCAATCGCATTTTTAATAATTTTATATTTAAACTAAAATAACTAAAGATAAATCCATGATTTTTAATGTGTTATTTCATAAATGTGAAACAATTTATACAAATTATTAAATATGTATTCATATATCATTTTATGTATAGAAAATTTGTTAGTATATACCTTATCAATTATTCATTTCTCTATTCTTATCATCATTAGGTTATATTTAATCTATAAAAATTTATCCGTTTTGATCATTATCAGTTTACCTAGAATTAATAGGTGTACATCTTATTCTTTGATCATTGTATATCATTCACATTAATCATCATCGTATTATCCTTACTCTTTTCACACAATTTATCTTTTATGTTTGTTAATCATTATATTATTTGCGACTTAGAAATATATGCTTTATTCATCTTTCGTGGTAAATCTCTCCGGCAATCTGGTGATTAAGTCACCCTATACTTAGTTCATCCCTCATTTTTGTCATCCTATTTTGCCGATTTCCTGAACATTAAGTAAGCCATGACAAATTATTTCGTTTGTTTAAGATATTTTGACTCCTATTTCTTGATTTATATGTTTATCTCTAGGATATAAATAATTCGTATTCCTTTTTTAAATATTTGTTCATTGACACTTATCTCTATAATTCATCACTTATATTATCTTTCATCATATGTTACTATTCTAAAGATTATCTGAAAAAGTTTCCTCATTTACACTGCAAGGTACTTCATTTTGATTATAGGTCATCTTATAATTCTTAAGTGAAAAGTTCTTTCAAGTGCTTCTTAATTACCTATATAACTAGATAACTTTCTTTTCTGTTATAGAACCGTACATTGGAAATTGGGAGACAATTCTTTACTTTTTTCAACTTTAGATTATTTTTCTTCATCATATATTCTAATTTTCTTCTAGGCTGTCTTGTTTGAAGTTAATGTTATGAATTCTTTTTTTTCACGACTATCCATTTATTTTAATAATATATATTTGGAAGTCTTTCAATATGTCTTATTCTTTGCAAATTTCCAAAAAAGTTATTTAGTCTTATTGATAGTTCGTAACCGTTAAGAATATAAAAGACGACAAATAACGTAGGTATACTGAAAAATTAATATAAATAACGGATGATATTGTGGTAGAATAACCAAATATTACTTAGAACTACTCCATTCAGAGGCAATCATATACTTTTTCTCAACATTAGTTCATTTTCTTTCAACATTTTCTTCTATACTGACTTATTTAAACTCTGAGACTAATTTATTTTACTTTTTATAATAATTCCTTTTTTTATGTCACGTTTGTTAATTTAATGTCTTTAAAATTCTCCCTTATATTTCGTATACTTCTGAAAGAGTTGTATAGCCTCACTGATTGTGTTTGACAGTTAAAGGGCATAAAATAACACTCAAAGGAGGTGGTATAAAGATAAATGAATATATAAAAATATAATGAAGAAACTGGCGTGGAATATTTTAACTGCTGCTAGAATTATTTAAGTGGAAATTATTAAAATTTAAATCATTCAGGGTTATCACAACTTAGTTCAACGTTCAGTCTCATTCAGCATATATTCTCAATACACTTACTCTTGAAATATTTGGAGTTAATTTTCTTTCATTGGTGGTCATAATTTTTAACATTAATGTGTATAAATACGGTGTGAGTTAAAAGAGATAGGGTTTGATTTCGTTTGGAGGGCTACGGTCTACCTTTTGCAACACGAGGGATAATGAGACCGGGACCTACTGCTTGAAGCCGATTCCGAACTGCTACGAACTTCCATGCCACTGTGGGATTCGAACCCACTAACTCCGGTTCCGAAGGTCAGCACCCTAACCATTCGGCCATCATTCGGCAAAAGAGGCAGGAAAAACTTCAACAGCTGATAGTTCACACCAATACAAAAAATTTTCATCAAAGAATGCATGGTCTAAAATTAAATACAAACGCTCAATGCATTTTTAAATGGTCTTTCCTCAAACGTAGAAACGGTTTTGCTGTAGTGATTTATCACGGAGAAAAATACCATGCAAGCAAATGTAACCCATAGAAAAAGAAACTGAAGAGTCATATCTGCGTCACAGTAAATAAAAATCGGCAAAACCAGACTCTGTGAAATTATTCCACTGTTCAATCGTTCTTAAAGTCGTAACATTCACGATAATGTCCCAACACTGTGCATCTTGAGTTACCGTTGACGATCGATCTTTTGATAACCTAATGTAAATTATCTATTATCCCTTTGAAGCGAATGACTGAAACTTGTTTGAAAATATTTCATGAAAAATATAAATTCTATATATGAACCTTATATAAAAAAAATTACATTAATATGACTAGGAGTTGGGAGAGGGGATTTTATGACAAAAGCACCCACTTCTACAACATGAAAACTTTTTTTAAATTATTACATTGGGAGGACAATGAATAATTATTTTAAAATTAATGTAGGAATTAAATAGCTAAATAATTTATAACTGTAGTTTCAATGCACAATTTTATTTGGGGTCTTTAGCGAGAAAAAATAAATTTGTTACTTTTCTATTTAAAGACAGTTTAATTTTATATTTCAAATAGAAAAGTATAGTGCTGACATCTTTTATGAATTTAAAATGTTAAAATCCAAAAAATCTAAGAAAGTCCGAAAATCAAAGAAAATCCAAAAAATTATTTATATGTGTTTAATAATCAAAAAAAAAATGATTGTTTAACCTAAGGTTTCGCAACTCAATCACCGTACGTTACGAAAGGTTAAAATTACTCTTCGTATAATCTTTTCCTGTGTTACACGCTAAGGCGCTTTGCATTTCGTTTCAGACTACGCCTTTTTGGTGAAAATTACTTGTATTGATATGAACTATCCCCTATTATTTTTTTCACATCTTAAAATCACCTGGTATATACGTTAGCCATCATAAATTTCCGAAAAAATTATTTAGACTGATTACACGCGCTTGACCGCTTAAGTGGTCTAAGAGACCGACGAAGAACGCCGGTATACAGAAAAATGAATGTAAAGAAACGGATGATGAAGTTGCTGGGTCAGAACATCCAAATCCCTGTTAGAAATGTTTTTACCCAGACATTCTCTTGCTCTTTGCCAAATGACCCTGTTCGCCGAGTGCTCGATTTTTCTCCGTCGAAGATAAAAAATAGCTGACCGATGTTCTGTGAATTTGTCAAAAGTACTTGGAAGCAGACAGTCGCGTGCTATTGTTTCAAGATGAAATAAGTTTTTTTTATATATTTTTCCCGTGTGATGAATGTCTATTTCTGAGAAAATGAAGCCATAGTTTTGCAGAAACAAAATTTAGTTTTCTTTTCCTTTTTTGGAGAGAACTTTATAGAACATTTTCTTCGAGTCATGTTCTGCTCTGAATGAGAAAGAAAAATTTATATATTTTTTTTACTTTTTATTTTGTCCATGCACTACGGAATATAGAGTTCAGCATGTTACGAAAGAGCGCTGTTTTTAAATTAACTTTTATATTCAGATATTAATAAATCCTTACAGTGTTTTACAAAAGAAATCATGACCATGCACACATCTGAATACACACACAGATATATATATATATATATATATATATATATATATATATATATATATATACATACACGCAGATATATATAGGTGTGCTTATCTATATATAAACTTTCATAAAACTGTATCTCCTCTACATACAGCCAAAACTCAATCTATCTCTCTGTATATGTATATATATATATATATATATATATATATATATATATATATATATATATATATTGATAGATAGATAGGTAGATAGATAGATAGATAGATAGATAGATAGATAGATAGATAGATAGATAGATGTACATACACACATATATGTATATTCTTTAACAAATGGACTTTTAATACATGCTAATGTAATAAAATATAGAGTTTCCCTCTTACCAATGTTAGTCATGAGTTATTAAACTTGAAATATTTCTGTGGTACGTAACAGGACTTTGCACAGTGAAAGAAAAGTACCGCACTAGGTAAAAACATTTGATTTAAATAAATAATAATAGAAAATGATACAGTCTGTAACGTAAATTCTAGAACTTTATTCTCACTAAATTGAGTGATGAAGTATTAGAGTCGAGATACATCTACAGAACGTAGCAGAATTTTATGCAATAAAAAGGAAATGCCGTAGAAGATAAAAGTATTTTATTTTAACAAATAATAATATTAAATTATATATAAGATAGGATAAACCGACATTCTAAAACTGAAATATCACATACCCATGGCTTGGAAATACCATATTCATATATGCATAAAAGAAGACCTATATAATAAACATGGGTTACAGTTATAGGTACTAGATCAGAAGCCGATGAAAAGAAGAGATTCGATTCAAATATAATGGCTAGGAAAACCTTGTTTAAAATCTCGGTCTGGAGGAAATGTTATGCAGCGTCGGATCAGGAAAAACCTTGAAATATATTAGAAAGTTTTAAGTCATTTTAAAAAAATAACTTGTTTTTCTTTTCAAGTTTAAGGCTAAAGTTTGCATACGGAGCCAAAAAATTAGTACCTATCCTGATACTTCAGACAGGATTCGAGTGTTGATGGGTTAAAAAGTGGAAATAATTGTTTTTATTCATTAGTATATAAAACGAATACAATTTTTTATGGTGGAACGTTTAACAAACGTGGCTCAGAAGCGTTTCTTTAGTGAGTTATAATTCTGCTTCTGAAACACAGAAATCTTTCTTCTTATCTTCCTCCCTCCAGCCAGAAACTCACCACTCCACTCTCCATCTTCGTTTTTATTTATATTAATACCTACCACTCTGCACCCCCTTGTTATTCCGGTCGTTAGCCACTTTATGGAGGTATCTTTATACCCTCGATGTCGTTGGGGGGTTTTGTAGGGGAAAAGTAATTTATGGTGGCTACCGCCAAAAGCAGTGATGTTCAGCCACTTGCTGTTGACTTCCACAAGAATTATCGACGAAATTCCGTTCATGACCCTAATGAAGTTTTGCGGCAATTTCTTTTCTACAAAAATAAAAAAAAAATCAGCAAAATCTTCCAAAGTCCCTTTTTTCTCTCAGGAATATTAACATTTAGTTTTGAAGTATTAAGTGTTTCGTCTGAACCTGCAGATTGGATAAAGTAATATAATTAGTGAAAAGCTCACTGTTTAGTATTTATATTTTATAATAGGTTTAATTAATTATGATCATAGTTGTTATTCAGAAAATTTCATATTTTAGTACTTATTAAAACAAATCTAAAAAAAATTGATAATATTCCTATAGAATTCTAAAAGTTTTTACATTTTACGACATTATTATTTATCACAAGTAGAAATTAAAGAAAAAAAATGGATAGCATAAATTTCAAAATAAGAATTTTTGTCTCATAGAAGAGTATAAATAAGAGTATTTAATAGTTTTTCCTTTATTTATTTCTTGGAGAGAGGAGGAAATGCATACATATATATATACGATGTGGCATCAATAAACAACGCACATGTACATTTTCTTCTTAGTATTAAATTCAGTGCTACCGAAATATCAGTAATTTTACTTAATGGTAGCCTGTTAGTCAAAAAAGTATTTATGATATCATCGTTCACATTGGAGGAACAATAAGGAATGATAAAATTTAATGCTACAGAAATATCAGTAATTTTACTTAATGGTAGCCTGCCATTAGTCAAAAAATGTTTATGATGTCAACGTTCATATTGGAGGAACAATAAGGAATGATAAAATTCAATGCTACAGAAATATCAGTAATTTTACTTAATGGTAGCCTGCAATTAGTCAAAAAATGTGTTTATGATATCAACGTTCACATTGGAGGAACAATAAGGAATGATAAAATTCAATGCTACAGAAATATCAGTAATTTTACTTAATGGTAGCCTGCAATTAGTCAAAAAATGTGTTTATGATATCAACGTTCACATTGGAGGAACAATAAGGAATGATAAAATTCAATTCTACAGAAATATCAGTAATTTTACTTAATGGTAGCCTGCCATTAGTCAAAAAAGTGTTTATGATATCAACGTTCACATTGGAGGAACGATAAGGAATGATAAAATTCAATTCTACAGAAATATCAGTAATTTTACTTAATGGTAGCCTGCAATTAGTCAAAGAAGTGTTTATGATATCAACGTTCACATTGGAGGAACAATAAGGAATGATAAAATTTCTTTTAGTAGAAATTCTGGAGGTTTGTAGAATAGACCGTATTTCCTGTGTGAATGTGGGATGATGATTGTAAATTATAAGACATATCTCAAACGGACCGTACGACAGCTCTACTCGCAACTGATAAGGCTCTAAACAACCGAGATATTCATACTCATCTAGAGCTAGGAGAAATGTACATCGGAAAAAAAGGACACTAAATCTATTTTTTTAAATTAAGATGTATGTATATTAGTGTATATATTATTCTCCTTTATAATGTAATTGAAATATTACCTGATTTCCTACAATTCAGGGCTTTAGAGAATTAGAAAAAAAAAACTATGAGCCAATACGGTTTCGTGGTTAAAGTCTCCCATTTGAACATAAATATTCTTATTTCTACTATTTTTTACAGTCCCTATGTCTTCCCATTCACCTCAAAGATATTTATAAACCTTTTAACTAAAAAGTATCTATATCAAAGATATCTGCAAAAAATCTTTATTGCGATTTCCTGTAAAATTGGAAATATGTGACATAAGGTACTTTAATTCCAATGTGTACACATACAGACACACATATATGCATACATACATTGATACATACACATTTACTCTGTGATGAGTGCCTGAACTCAAGGCATGTCCCCTTTCATCCCCGAGTTTTTCCTTTTCTTTAATCTATACAGAAAAGAAAATTTTCATTCTATAATGCCTTTTTAAACAAATGTAAACGTCCAAAGGGGAGGGTAAACATCTCACTATAGGATTGCAGGACATCGCTTATCTTATAACAGTGATAACTATATTTGGAAGTTTTACAAAAATTGTAAGCAGTGTAATGTAGAAATTTTACATACAAATTATAATTCAAAATAAAAGTTCGTTTTGCATTTTATTCACCTTTATTGTATAATTTGTCTGTTTGCTGCAGGAAAACACAACTTTGGATTAAACATTGCATATTAAACTCACGTTACGAGATTGCATGTTATCTTTTGTTGATATTAGTGTTAACATCCATGGCAGAGTTCATTGAGATAAAGGGAAAGGTGTACTTATTCAGATTGTAAATTCATAGGTGGAAGGTGGGATATTTCCGTAGATCTAAAAAATTGTGCTCTCAGGGTTCAGTAAATGCAAGAGATAATATTCCGAAATGTGCCTCAAAATTTCATTATATTCTCGACTCAAGCCTCACGTCCTCGGTCCGGAGGCTACATTTTTACGCTTATAATACGAGATACATTGCTCGCTTCTTCGTAAGGAAGTTGGTGCAGCTTTCTATAGCAGCTGCTGTTATCAGGGCCCAGGTAATTTGGGTTCTTATTTACGATTTCGTCTCCCTCGTTCTTAATGTACTTAACGTTTCAGTGGCGCCTCATTGTCGCAAAAAGGGACATCCTCGAGTACCTAATGCGTTCCCGAGGACTATTTGTCCCGGAAGATGTTAAAAGGGATTTTTTCCCCTGCAGAATAGCCCGCGATAGGGAAAAGAAGCCGTAATGGAGAAGTACTCCTTTTGATTGCTCGCCGCGAGTTTACGTTGTGTTATTAAATCGGATTACGCTCTCCCAGTGTGAATATTTTTTGCCGAAATGTTACACTTACGACGAAATCCGTGTTTACGATTTGTGTGAAATGTTTCTATTATGTAACGGATTTTTATGTCTGTCCTCCCTCTCCCCTTTTTTTACGTGGGAGTTATGTTATTTAGCACCTGAGTTGAGGAATGCAGCTTCATTTGCGAAATGGACAGTTAAATTATTACATAATGTATTTAACACCTACTCCCAGTCTCGAAAATAATATTTCGTGACTGCGTCGTTCCCACCAAATGTACGAATGACTAATATGAAATCTTTCATATTGGCTTTAAAAATGAGCCTAACAGTTTTAATGGAATATAAAACTGCTTACTTTTAATGCTTAACGTAAACATAAACTAAGGAATTAGAATCTTATATACCAAAAATATTGTATTTTTGTTGAAGTGTTTTATTGTCTGAAGTTTAGCACTGAAACATTATCAACAAATTGCAGTTTAATGAAGGAAATTACACATAGATATATGACAACTTAATATTTAAACATGTAATTTGGGGAAAAAAGAGTCTTTATTTCAGTTTTCAGAGATAAACATATTTCCTTAAAAGCATTTATCAAAATCACAAAACTCAAGAACACAATTACAGTCTTTAAAAAGACATTTTATTTCGTACGGTAATTCTGCATGTTTCTACACTTCGAAATCTGCCAAAAGAATACCGTCAGACTATGTTAGCTAAAAACGGAATCATGCCATTCTCACAGGAGCTTAACTTATCGTTCCTAGACTATGAAATAAACACCAGCTTGGAGAAAACAAGTGATCACGAGGTATGAAATCGAATATAAATTATCAGGCTATTGCGTGAATCACGCAAGAGTATGGAAATAGTTAATGACTTTGTCCATGGAAAATGGAAATTATTGCGCTCTCTGATTGAAGGCTCTTTTAATTTCACTATGAAGTGAGAATTAAAACAGATGAAAATAATTTTTTATTTATTCAGATGATTTTTAATATATATACATGTGTGTGTGAGTGTGTGTATATATAAGTATGTATATATATACATATATATATGACATGGAAGAGTGTTAAGGCATGGAAAACACATTTGATATCATATAAAACAATTTTATTGTAATCCTTCTGTCTATTGCTATGCCTCTTATATCCTTTCTTCTCATAATTTGCCACTACAAGCCTGAAGAATGTTATCAGACCAAGTTCCTGCTCAGAGCTGTCTTTTTTTGAATTGCTACCTAAGCAAAATTCATATGTCTACTTCTGCGTCGGCTTCATTACCCTGTATAGTTCTGCTCGAGGGTGTGTCTTTCTCCTATTACGTTATCATTAATTTCTAACTATTTTTAGTTATAACTCTCTTAATTCTTAACCTCATTTTTAAACCTGACATATATATATATATATATATATATATATATATATATATATATATATATATATATATATATATATATATATATATAAATATATATATATATATATATATATATATATATATATATATATATATATATATATATATATATATATATATATATATATATATACTATTACTTGAGTTAAAAGCGATTTTAACAAGGGAACTCTTTTATAATAATAAAATAAATGAAAAAGACCCACTCTCGCGTAAGCTCTTAGGATAATCCGGTCAGGTGGAAGAGTTTCGGAACTATTTGATGAGCTTGCAAACAGATAAGTTTCAGTCGGCGCGTAGACTCTACGTGTGTCTCCGCCACGAATAATGAAAATGGCGCAGGTTTTGCTTTTAGAAGAAACGCTGATTTAAGAAACTTATTATTATCAAGAAAGACTGTTTCCCATTCGCCTTAACTCTGTACCACGATACATACATATATATATATATATATATATATATATATATATATATATATATATATATATATATATGTCAGGAGCATTATCTGAGGAAAAGAAGAAGAGACAGATATAATCTAGGCAATTATGTTTTATTAGATTCTTCTTAAAATCACTCGGTCAGATTTTTAAGATAGCTGCTACATTTTGGAATTGTGTTTTAGGCAAAGAAACCTAATCCGACAGCAAGTTATCAATCCACAGGTTTTAACGGCCCACTCTGAAATTTGGCTCGCTCTGCCCGCAAATAGTGTAGTTTAACCGCCTATTCTTATGCGTTACAAAGAGTTCCCATGTTTTTATTAATGCTTTAATTTTTATTTTCCAAACCTGACATATAAGATATATTAAAATTAAGTGAAAACATATTTCTATACAAAAATTTGTAATTTTGAGACTTAAAACTGTTTTATGTTATAAATATTAAGGCTTTTTAACACTAAAATTTCATTAAAGCAAAGAAACTCCCAGATCTTTGATGTTATCTTAAATAATATCTATTATCAAGAGTTTTATCTACCAAGACTATATTAAACTAGTATTTTTATCCCTTAATTTGACAAGATATTTTTTCAAATATTTTTGAATTTTTATTTCTGTCTATATTAAACTAGTATTTTTATCCCTTAATTTGACAAGATATTTTTTCAAATATTTTTGAATTTTTATTTCTGTTATTTTCTCATGTCTGTACAGACGTTAGGATCTCTAAAATAAACAAAATATATATCATTTTACATTGAGATAATTAATGTCCTCTGTGGCGAACACTATCAATTATGTTATATAGTAGTTATAAATATACATGTTTGGTGTAGAGGACTTAGGCAAATTAAGGGTTAAAGATGCAGAACGTTAGTCCTAACATACGATTAAGTATAACTAATAATTCGCAATTTTAATTTATTAGAAAAACCGGAAATCGTACGTCAGAATATAAAATGAAAGTGTATCTAATAGATTTTCATTAATTTGGTAACTGTACAATGTAGTGTTAATATAGTGTTACACATGAAATTAAAAATAAATAGTATACTCTTTATTTATAATTGCACTGTCTTTAATTTTACTTTCTAGATATATACCTTAATTAATTATTCAGCCATTTAATTTTTAATAGATTATACCGTATCAAGTAATATGTGTAACCCAATTGGTGCTAATAAATAATCTTTCTTCAGCAGATTTAACGCAACGTTTGCCGGAAGTTGGCACTTCCAAAGGACTATTTATCGATTCATTGAATATAATAATAAAATATTGCAAGGCACCTGTCAGCGTTAACTGCTGTTTTGCTCGAAAAGAGCGACTAAATAAGCTGGATTGCCCCAGAGTGACTATACGCCGTGACTTTGGGGAAATTCCTTTATTGCTGCAAGATTTTGGGAGTGTCTGTTACCGTCTCTTTTCTTAATGTGGTAATTATGTCTATTGACTCTGCTTCTAATGGCGTAAAGGGCTTATTTGTGGAGAATGCCATTTAACTTTTCTTTTTTCGCTTTGCGTTTAAAGTAAACCGTACTATGCTGATAAAGTTTTGTGTTTGTTAGAAGGCATAATGGTTTTAAGTAACGATATTAATTCAAATTTTAAATCTACAGATTGTTGAAAGTTGGATTATCGGGATGTTGTTTCAAAGGTGGAATCAGTCTGTGGGAGATCAGAAATGGCGACGCTTCTGAGAGAATTTCTTATTAAAATATTATAAATTCTAACTAAAAGTATTTTAGACAAATAAAGAAAAAAAACTTTAAGCCAAAACTGACATTATTTAATAAAGAATATGGACAAAAATTAAATAATGATATTAATTCAAATTTTAAATCTACATATTGTTGAAAATTGGATTATCGGGATGTTGCTTCAAAGGTGGAATCAGTCAGCGGGAGATCAGAAATGGCGACGCTTCTGAGAGAATTTCTTATTAAAATATTATAGATTCTAACTAAAAGTATTTTAGATAAATAAAGAAAAAATCTTTAAGCCAAAACTGATATTATTTAATAAAGAATATGGACAAAAATACAAAAACATATAATAATAATAATATTTTTTAAGTTTATAGGGTTTATTAATTTTGAAACAAAGTTCAGTTATTATAGTTATAATATATAGCAAATACTTGCTTAAATTAACAAAATTCAATATCTTTGAAAGGCTCTATTGAAAATTATTAAGTGTTTCTATTTCGCATTTAATCTCGGTTAGAAACGAATGACTTTAATTCAATAAACTATTTGGAACAGAATCAATGTATAGAACCCCAACTCAAAGGACAAAATTATGCTTAATATTTCAGTATTACTCATTTTGCATAGGTGTAAAATGCAAAATTTTGCAGAATATATACGCAAAGGTCGTACGTAAAATTAAAGCAACTATGAATTGATAACTAAAGCTAATTTGTTTGTGAGTATCCTACAGAAATTAAGGCCAAACGCTGGTCGATTGGTTAGGGCGTTGATCAACGGTAAAGGAGTTCGTGGGTTCGAATCCCACAATGGCATAGATGTTCGTAGCCATTTGGAATCGGCTTTAAGCAGTAGGTCCCACTCTCATTAGCCCTCCTGTGAAAAACAATAGACCATTAGCTATCCTAACCAAACCAAACCAAACCTACAGAAATTAAAAAATGCTTCAATTCGCTTTAATTCTAATTCTATGGTGAAAATCATGCTAATCATAATCATACAAATCATAATTCTAATTCTATGGTGAAAATAACTACCACAGAATTTATTTATAGAATATATAATTCATATACGATGAATGTATGATTAGTAAAATAATTCTGCATTTTTCCTTTTGTATAGATGTAGAATTCAGATTTTACAAAATATGTATATACAAAATTCTTGCATAAAATTAAAGCATTACTCAACTCATATGTAGTATAACTTTAGTGTATTTGAAATTTATTACTTTTGCATTGTAAAAGAAAGTAGTACGACCTAACAAACTGCTTAATACGGCTTAATCTTACTTTGCTAGAAAGTGAAAAGAACAAGAGAAAAGAATCCAATGCACTCTTCTATTCCATCGAGATTGTCTTTTATTTACTGCCAGTTCTTTAACCCATCTTCTCCCTGCCGACATGTATTCTCGTCGTTTACTCCCTCTCCTGCTCCGACCTTACACAAGGGACTGATATTATTTACTTCTTATATTTACGATTACAACCCGTCGTAATTCCCCAGCTTAGCAAAACTGCGCATAGCTGCACCGGATGTCCTCCAAACTCTAATGCAGTCGTTGGAGGGGCGTTCGTCCGGCAAAATGTTACCGGATTTCTTGCTCACACTCAGACTTTTATTTATCCTTTATTAGCCCGTTCGGGTTTTTTTTATCCTTTTATTTAACACCTTCCGCCATTTTGCGAACCTTCCCTCCTACAGTAAGGGGAAATATGGAGCCAATATTGTAGGGTTATTTCCCTTACACACTCCCCCGTGAAGTGTTATCGCTATGAACGAAATTTTTACATAACTTCTAGAGTTAATTTATCCGCATGGTCCTCTTTTTTTATATCAGTTTCACGACGTACTTGAAAAAGGTATTAGATAATTTGAAAACTTAAAAGTGAAACAAGTGGAACGCATGTTCTCTCTTAAATACTTGTAAAATATTTCTTTGCAGATGAACCGTGAATATCTGCACTTAGTTTTCTACATCTCATGAGCTGTATTCGGAAAAAGAACCCTATTTTCATACCCTCATATATTCATTACCATACATACATACTAACTGATGTGTAGAGTACGACACAGATAAATATACGCATATTTATTTTCATCTGATACACTCAAATCCCTATTAAAGTTATTTGTTCGGAAAAATATTAACGGATTTCTTGCTCACATTCAAAACTTATCCTTTATTAGTCCATTCTGATTTTTTTTATTATATATTTTTTCATTTAAACATTCTTGGTATCCAAGTCAGCAAAGGTGTCGAACTCGAAGTCTGATGATTATGGGTTCGAAGGCTATGGGTTCGCAGGGTTAAGACCGTCGTGTTCACTGATAATGACTGGGACACGTAAAGTAGGTTAGTGGTCAGATTGTTTTTCAAATAAGAATGATACACCGGGGGAGCAGACCAAGTCTGGGGTCTTCTATTTAATCCTTTAATCGTTCAAATTAGTGGGACCTATTTTGCGGAGGCAATGTTCCTCAAGTCCGTAGTATTACTTAAACCACACGTGCTCCCCTGATGGAACTAAATGAGTAACCGTTTTAAAGTTGAGATCAACTACTTGTGTATTTGATCTGTGCAGGGTGTTAGGATCGTTTCCCATTATCTTCCTACTGTATTTGAGATAAGATTTTTTTTTTACACTTTATATTTTGTGAACCTTTTTCTTATTTTAAAGAAGAAATATAATGCATGTTGTATTTCCTCTCTGACGACCTTCTGGATGAGTGAAACCAAGTCGGTCGCTTCGTCGGTTGATGCGATGGGTACGATATTGGGAAGTCTTTCGAATTTGTAATGGCCCACTCTTTTCTGCTTCATCTCTTCTATATAGACGCACCACTTGGTGAAATCTAACGAGGTTTTAAGGTATGTGGAAAGAAGAGCTTGAAAGACATCTTCAGCGACACCTTTCATCAAGTGCGAGACCTTATCCTCCTCGGACATAGTCGGCTCAGCTTGCTTGCACAATTCCAGAACGTCCTGTATGTAAGATTGGATGCTCTCTCCTGGTTGTGTTCGGGATTTAAGGAGCGCTCCTTTGCTCGTCTGACATACGTTTGGGTGTCTCCGAACGTTTTTTTCAGTCCATCTTCAAATAGAGTCCATGAGGTGAAACTGTCCTCATTGTTCTCTTACCATTTCCTCGCAGTACCCTCCAAGAAAAAGTACACATTAGCCAACTGCATAGTGTCATTCCAATGATTGTACAGTGGCACCTTCTGGTACTCTTTCAGCCATTATTGCAGACAGTATTGTAAAGTTATTTATGTTACTCTCCTTATGAAATATTATTGTAATATCCGAAGTTTTAACATGACTTCTAGTGTTAATTTATCCTTATGATTCCATTTTTCATAATGTACATACTCGAAAAGAAAATTAGAGAAATTGAAATGGAACAAGGCAGAGTTTAAAGGGCAACAATGTTTACTTTTCATATAAAATATTATTGTCTGTGTTTAATTTCTAACATATCGAGAACTGTATATGAAATACATAAGTTTGCTTGTACATGTCATATATACATAACCACACAAACCAATATATTTGGATATATGGAAAATGGCACAATTGTATAATCATATATGAATGACTATATATTTTTTAGGCTAACCTGAACTAAGGAAGTTGTATAGATAAATAGTATAATGAATATAAATAATGTAAATGAGTTATAATTTTTTTACCATTACCTTGTTACTCTTATCGTTGTTTAAAATAATATTTTTACAGAATATAGAAAAAAAATTATATGGTGATATGGGGGCAAGAGGAGGTGTTATCCGTTGAATATAAATATATATTATTAAATTAATTAAGCTCGTTGTGAAAACAGATCTGAATTTTTTATAATTTTTGTAGATTGTAAAACATCTTACAAAAGAATTTTTAAATTTTTAATGTATGTATGTATGTATGTATGTATGTATGTATGTATGTATATATATATATATATATATATATATATATATGTGTGTGTGTGTGTGTGTGTGTGTGTGTGTAAAACACATAACTCCATACGTTTATGAAAATGAAAATTGCTGAAAAATACGATTTGAAACTCTAATAACTATTTCACTATTTTTAATATACTCCCTATGAAATTTATTGTAATGGTTTTAATTTTTCTTTTCAGGTAAGCATATGGAATTAATTTATTTTCATGAAACTATTGTGAAATTTTCATTTTTTGGGGTAAGTCTTAAATTAAATATCTTAATCTTTTTTTAACTTATAAAATAGACATTACACATATAAATTTTAATTTCCAATAAAACTAGTAATAAATATATTTCACAGGTCATAACTGCTATATTGTTTATCTAACTAAAAACTTAAAAAACTTTTTGTTACAGAATATAATATTTTAAATATATTTTTTGTGAATCAATTATAGCATCTAAGGAAGAATTTTTTCAAAAAATAAAGAATTGCCGTTTCTTCACATATTTAAAAAATATAAATATGCTGTTACGGGTGTGACAGTTATACGTGCGTAACAGCATATTTATAATTTTTTAAACAAGTACAGAAGAAATAGAAATTCTTTATTTGTGGAAAAATTCTTCCTTGTGTGTTATAATTGCTTCACAAAAAATATATATTTGAAATATTATATTCTTTATAGAAAAAGTGATAAATAGTTGTTCAGGATGTCATACCCATTTTTATGGAATGGCCGTAACATTACTTTAGTTCTGTTAGCCGCAAAAGGCTTTGATCACTGTCTTTGTAGGAAGTCATTTACGATTCCCTCACCCTTTTAAATCGGTTGGATTAGATAAATAAACCTGGTATCGCTCTTTATTTTAAAAAGAGAAAATTATTTTTAAATCATTATCTTTTAAGTGCATATAAGTCGCTGCTTATCTAGGAAAAATTATGGTTTCATTACTAGAAACAAATTCAGTGTTAAAGAGTTGAAAAGGGAAAATAATTTTTAAAAATTTGAGAGATTGATAAAAGCAAAAACTCGGGCAAAAGAATTTGGGATATCTCTATAGGAAGCAGATATCTTATTCTAAAATTTAAGCTATGAACGTAAATGGTTATCTCAACAATTAATGCTACATAACAGTTTCCAATTCCCTTTAAAATATTGCATATCTTTCTGATTATCTTTACGTTAAGCAACTCGCCATCAGTTTATGTATCATCATCATTCGATGTTTTCATCATTCGATGATGTTCAGTAACTTCCTTCTAATTTTAATTGAGAATAACAAGTACTTGTTACACATTCCTAGGTTATCGCAATTAACATTTTTTTCTGTGTTGAAATTCTGCGATTTAAAAATTACTGGAAAGAGAGTTTTCAGTAAAAATATATAAAAAAAGTAGGCAATAGTTCAAAAGTTTCAGACATTTTTACAGACAATGAAACTGCATTAAAAAAAGTGACTTTTAAAAAGTCGTGAAGTTTGTCCGCTACTTATCATTGATTATAACATTACTTTATTCTTGTAGGCCGCGAAAGGTTTTAAGTCTTTGTAGGGTAAAGGTCTTTGTAGACCGTCATTTACATCTCCTCTAAACGTTAAAACCATTACAGTAACTAAATAAGCCTGGTTTGACTCTTTATTTTAAAAGGAAAATAATATTAAAAAAAATGAGAAAACGATAAAAGTAAAATCTTCGGCAAAAGAATTTGGGATATCTCTGTAGGAAGCAGGTATCTTATTCCAAAATTTAAGCTATGAACGTAAACGGTTATTTCAACAATTAATTCTACATAAAAGTTTCCAATTCCCTTTAAAATATTGCATATCTTTCTGATTATCTTAACGTTAAGCAGCTCGCCATCAGTTGATGTATTATCATCATTCGATGATGTTCAGCAACCTCCTTCTAGTTTTAATTGAGAATAACAAGTACTTGTTACACGTTTCCTAGATTATCGCAATTAACATTTTTTTCTGTGTTGAAATTCTGCGATTTAAAAATTACTGGAAAGCGAGTTTTCAATAAAAATATGTAAAAAATGTAGGCAACAGTTCAAAAGTTTCAGACATTTTTACAGACAATGAAACCGCATTAAAAAAAGTGACTTTTAAAAAGTCGTGAAGTTTGTCCGCTACTTATCATTGATTATAACATTACTTTATTCTTGTAGGCCGCGAAAGGTTTTAAGTCTTTGTAGGGTAAAGGTCTTCGTAGAACATCATTTACATCTCCCCTCCGTTAAAACCATTACAGTAACTAAATAAGCCTGGTTTGACTCTTTATTTTAAAAGGAAAATAATATTAAAAAAATGAGAAAACGATAAAAGTAAAATCTTCGGCAAAAGAATTTGGGATATCTCTGTAGGAAGCAGGTATCTTATTCCAAAATTTAAGCTATGAACGTAAACGGTTATCTCAACAATTAATTCTACATAAAAGTTTCCAATTCCCTTTAAAATATTGCATATCTTTCTGATTATCTTAACGTTAAGCAACTCGCCATCAGTTGATGTATTATCATCATTCGATGTCTTCATCATTCAATGATGTTCAGCAACCTCCTTCTAGTTTTAATTGAGAATAACAAGTACTTGTTACACGTTCTTAGGTTATTGGAATTAACATTTTTTTTCTGTGTTGAAATTCTGCGATTTAAAAATTACTGGAAAGCGAGTTTTCAATAAAAATATGTAAAAAATGTAGGCAACAGTTCAAAAGTTTCAGACATTTTTACAGACAATGAAACCGCATTAAAAAAAGTGACTTTTAAAAAGTCGTGAAGTTTGTCCGCTACTTATCATTGATTATAACATTACTTTGTTCGTGTCGGCCGCGAAAGGTTTTAAGTACTGTCTTTGTAAAACGTCATTTACATCTCCCCTCCCCGTTCAAACCGTTACATTAACTAAATAAGCCTGGTTTGACTTTTTATATTAAAGGGAAAATAATATTAAAAAAATGAGAAAACGATAAATGTAAAAACTTCGGCAAAAGAATTTTTGATATCTCTATAGGAAGCAGGTACCTGATTCCAAAATTTAATCTATGAAAGTAAACGGTAATCTCAACAATTAATTCTACATAAATGTTTCCAATTCCCTTTAAAGTATTGCATATATTTCTGATTATCTTTACGTTAAGCAACTCGCCATCAGTTGATGTATCATCATCATTCGATGTGTTCATCATTCCATGATGTTCAGCAACCTCCTTCTAATTTTAATTGAGAATAACAAGTACTTGTTACACGTTCTTAGGTTATTGGAATTAACATTTTTTTTCTGTGTTGAAATTCTGCGATTTAAAAATTACTGGAAAGCGAGTTTTCAATAAAAATATGTAAAAAAAGTAGGCAACAGTTCAAAAGTTTCAGACATTTTTACAGACAATGAAACTGCATTAAAAAAAGTGACTTTTAAAAAGTCGTGAAGTTTGTCCGCTACTTATCATTGATTATAACATTACTTTATTCGTGTCGGCCGCGAAAGGTTTTAAGTACTGTCTTTGTAGAACGTCATTTACATCTCCCCTCGCCGTTCAAACCGTTACATTAACTAAATAAGCCTGATTTGACTCTTTATTTTAAAGGGAAAATAATATTAAAAAAATTGAGAAAACGATAAAAGTAAAAACTCTGGCAAAAGAATTTGTGAAAATCTCTCTCTGCGAAACGGACACTATTTACAGCTTAATAGCCAATTAGCAATTTGCGGGACAATTTTGGGGGTTCTAATTATTTCGAACCTTCAGCGATTATGTCCCCTCTTCCACCCATTTCCATCAGCCATGAATTTGTTTAAGAACTGCGGGGTTATTAATGTGGTCTCCTTCTGGGAAAGAAAACAGTCAATTTTATGTGCGTTAATAACTTGGACAGTTTTTTAATCTTTTGTACAAACACGGAATTGCATTCGAAAGAGGCTCTCTTAAATTAAAAATCATCATCACTTGGGTACAGTGTATATTTTTCTGATAGCTAAGCAATAAAAAAAAGATGTTAGAGAGGTGGAAATACTTATTAATTAAGATGACTATTGGAGCATATGTTTTTTAAGTACATATTAAAAAAAGATAAACGTGAACAGAAATTATTCTTGTTATAATATATTGAAAAAAATGTTTGGTTTAACTTATGACGAGGAAAAATTTCATTTAATTGGGATTCGTTCTTAATGAATGAATAGCAATTAAAGGAAATTTAGTCTGAAAATGGAGTCAAATATCATTTGGCTAGATCCTTAATTGTATTCAATATTTTAACGGGACTTTGACTTTATTTTGTCGCAGATACTGCCAATAAAATAAATGCTTGCAAATCAGAGGTGTATGATTTAACTTTGTTTATAGTACAAATTTTCGGTTATAATAATCTGTAATGTGCCTCAAGACTAGTTAATTTTTAAATTTTTTTAATCTTTAATTATATATAGATTGAACTATAAATATTTCACATTTAATACTTTCACAGTTTGATATCATTCACTTTGACGTATTTCTAGCGAAATGGCAGTTATAACGAATCAAAAGAATTTGATTAATGTGTCACGTAGGTGTACAGCTTAAATTTAAAATAGCTTTTTTTCTTCTCAGATTTCATATTTTTACTTCTTTTTACAAAATAAAGGAAGTATTTTAATCACGAAAATTGTCATTGCTCAATTTTCAACGGAAATCCTAATGTTCATCATGATTCGATGAAATTTGAAAACTTTCAGTGTTACGTCTGCAAATATGTACTATTAAACTATTATTTTGAAATTTTGAATATCCATTTTGACCATTCCTGAACTAGTTTTAACTAGTATTCTCTTAAAATATGAATTCCTTGGCTGGAGAGTAGTACAAAGTCTATTTATTTTAAAGGAAATATATACTTTTAACATATTAAAATTAAAATGAAAAATAGAAACATAAATGACTTGAAAATGCATTTTTATGATTTCAATACGATCTGTTTTTATATGTATGCCAGAAATTTTATTTCAAAGAGTATTCTAAGAATTATTTTTAATGATATTGAAAAAACTATTCTGTATGTTCTAGTGTATTAAATGTATTATTACAAATACAAATATTTAATAAAATGCGAGTATCTATTTTTATAAATTATTCTTAATTAGATAATTTGATATAATGCCACATTTCTACATTTTCATGCCAAAAATATTACTAGAAATATTTTATTTATATTGTCTAGAAAATATTTTTATAATTTTGATCCCAACTGAAGGTAAACAATTTGTAACTCAATAAGAATAAAATTTTATGTAGTTTTCTTTAAAGTTCTCAACAAGTAGATTAAGAATAAAGCTTCTATACGAAATTTTATGCACTAAAAAAATTTGTAGAAATATTTTTTCAATATTTATTGTTTTGTATATACTTTTTTTAAGTTCGTGTTTTGTAATTGTCATTTCACGAAATTTCCACATTTTTGCTTCCCTTATCTTGAAGTTATATATCATAGCAGGCAGCAGTTTTACTAGTGGGTTTGGTTTGGTTTGGAGTGCTACGGTCTACTTTTTGCAACACGAGGGCTAATGAGACCGGGACCTACAGCTTAAAGCCGACTCCGAACGGCTACGAACATCCATGCCACTGTGGGATTCGAACCCACGAACTCCGGTACCGAAGGCCAGCACTCTAACCAATCGGCCATCGTTCGGCTTCACTAGTGGGACTGAGTTGTCCTTTTTTAAATTTTAGATATATACGATTTACATTTTAACACTAAACAAAACTTTCATCAGTAAATTTCATTGGTATTCCCTTTCAACTGACGGCATTTGCTAACTAGGAAAAAAAAACTTTTTAAAACTGATTTTAGAATAAACATTTATGTAATCTGTGGAGAGTTTGAAGGTCTAATACAAACTTTAAAATATTCACCACAGGCTTTCGAAATGAAATAATGCTAATAATATTCACAAAGTGAAATATCGGGTACTAAGACTAAATAAATATAATTATTTATTTTAATGCTTAAAGAAATAATACTGATAAATTATTTTTCACTACAATATTAGCAAATTCTACTGATTGGGAAAATATATCATCATATAGACTCGTTAAGCTATTCAATTATATATATTTTAAAACATAAATTAATATAATCAAATAAGAATATATTTTTACAAAAACAACATATGAATTAATTTTCAGAATATTTTGTAATATAGACATCGCAATAGAAATGTAATATTTGTATCATTTGTTGTTTAGACTTCTAAAATATTCCTGAAGGTAAATCAAATGTAGCAACATATGAATTAATTGACGAAGTATTTTTAGAATACTTTTTAATATAGATGTCGCTATAGAAATGTAATATTTGTATCATTTTGCTGTTTAGATCTCTAAAATATGCCTGAAGTTAAATCAAATGTAACAACACAGGAATTAATTTTTAGAATACTTTGTAATATAGATGTCGCAATAGAAATGTAATATTTGTATCATTTGTTGTTTAGATCTCTAAAATATTCCTGTAGGTAAATCAAATGTAACAACAAATGAATTAATTTTTAGAATACTTTGTGATATAGATGTAGCAAGAGAAATGTAATATTTGTATCATTTGTTGTTTAGACTTCTAAAATATTCCTGAAGGTAAATAAAATGTAACAACATATGAATTAATTGACGAAGTATTTTTAGAATACTTTTTAATACAGATGCCGCTATAGAAATGTAATATTTGTATCATTTGTTGTTTAGATCTCTATAGTATGCCTGAAGGTAAATCAAACGTAACAACATATGAATTAATTTTCAGGATACTTTGTGATATAGATGTAGCAAGAGAAATGTAATATTTGTATCATTTGTTGTTTAGATCTCTAAAATATGACTGAAGGTAAATCAAATGTAACAACACATGAATTAATTTTTAGAATACTTTGTAATATAGATGTCGCAATAGAAATGTAATATTTGTATCATTTGTTTAGATCTCTAAAATATGCATGTGTCTAAATCCAATGTAAAAACTAATAAGAAATCGGAACATAAACTACATTAAACCCGGCTGGTTCAAAATGGAAGAGATATTTATTCATTCACGTCTTTAATTCCATTTCCGATGAAGTTAATTCCAATAACAGCCATGTGACATCTTAAGATGTCAAAGGCACCCTAAGATGCTCGCAAATGTCTCCCATTACTCGTAAATCTCAATGTTTTACATACTCAAAAAATTGGGAAATAAAATAAAAATGTCCTCCCTTGGCGAGAAGAAGCTCCCAAAATTGTGAACGCGCCTGTCTATTTACCTCTTAATAGCCAATTAGCAATTCACGAGACAATTTCGAGCCCTAATTATTTACAACCCCTGGCAGTTATTACCCCCCATTTCTCCCAGCCCCCTACATATATTTAACGCAAACTGCTCCGTCATTAAGCATTTGCTTGCCTTTTCCGGCAAAAATGATAAACTTTATGTCCACCCCATAACTTAAAACTGCTCATTTTTTGGCATTATTTCTCCGACAGCCGTTAAAAGGGGGGTCCTTAAAACACCTGTTTTGTGTGACGAAGACGGGAGCGTCGCTTAGAAGCCCTCAGGGGTGAAATTTAGACCCGTGTTATCGCCAGCTTTAATATTTCAAAAGTTCGTGTCTTGAGTTATTGCGAAGAGATTTTTTTTTTATTTTTACGAAAAAGGATCACACTTATTTTTAAGGTCTGTACTTAGGGACTTTTCCTGTGAGTCTAAATTACCGTAATTTCGACTAGTGCGACCGTTTTAATTCATTATTATTATTTATTTTTTGTCTTGGAGCTTTTAACTGCGAAATACCTTGGCGAAAATTTCAATTTCGGTTGACAGCACGTGGACTGACGTATTCACGTACCGGGCATAAGTTAAAAGTGAGATATAGAAAATGAGAAAATTCTCGTAATGAATATAAGGAATTACTTTTTAAGATTTTACTGCGGCTGGCGTTACCTTCAACATTTGATTTGGAATTACGAAGGATAGAGAGAGAGTTACGATATAATGTTGATATTTTTTAAGAAATCTCACGTAGTGGAATTTACAATGGATGATGCTAACTTTTAAACTTAGCTTTCTTTATTTTCGTCATAGCAGTTTTGTAGTTATGTATTTGTAATCTAAAAATGTATAATTTTTATTTAATATTCATATTTTTTGGTTTTGTAGAATAAAATGATTAATTGATAAGAAATTAATTGATAATCAAATATTTCAAACAATGAGACAATTGATTAATATTTATTTATTGTTATTTTAGTATCAAAGCCATGCGAAATCTCAAAAATCTCAGTTTGGGTTGACTGCTCGTACGGTGCGATATTAATATACCGAGCATAAGTTAAAAGTGAGATATGAGGCATAAGAAAATTCTTGTAATGAATATAAGGAATTACTTTTTTAAGATTTTACTGCCACTGGAGTTACCTTCAACATTTGATTTGGAATTTCGTAGAATGCTGATATTTTTAAAGAAATCTCAAGTAGTGGAGTTTACAAGGAATGCTGCTAACTTTTAAACTTAGCTTTCTTTATTTTCGTCATAGCAGTTTTGTAGTTATGTATTTGTTATCTAAAAATGTATAATTTTTGTAATAGTGGTTTTGTATTATAAAATGATTAATTGATAAGAAATTAATTGATAATCAAATATTTCAAACAATGAGACTATTGATTAATATTTATTTATTGTTATTTTAGTATCAAAGCCATGCGAAAACTCAATCTCAATTTCGGTTGACTGTTCTTAGGCTGGGATATTCAAATACCAAGCATAAGTTAAAAGTGAGATATGAGACATAAGAAAATTCTTGTAATGAATATAAAGAATTACTTTTTAAGATGTTACTGCGGCTAGCTTTACTTTCAACATTTGATTTGGAATATTTAAAAATATATGTAGAGTTACGGTATACTGTTGATATTTTTTAAGAAATAAGGGATACTGCCAGTTTTTAAACTTAGTTTTTTATTTTAGTCATAGCAGTTTTGTATTTATGTATTTGAAATCTAAAAATGTATAATTTTTGTAATACGGTTTTGTAGGATAAAATCATTGATTGATAAGAAATTAATTGATGATCAAATATTTCAAACAATGAGACTATATTGATTAATATATATTTATTGTTATTTTAGTATCAAAGCAATGAGAAAAATCTCAATTTCAGTTGACAGCAAGTAGGCAGGGATATTCATATACCGAGTACAAGGTAAAAATGAGATATGAGATTAAGAAAATTCTTGTAATGTTTATAAGGAATTACTTTTGAGATTTTACTGCGGCTGGCTTTTCCTTCGACATTTGATATGGAATATTTAAGGATATATAGAGAGAGTTACGATATAATGTTAAATATTTTTTTGAGAATTGTTATATAGTTGAATGTATAAGGGTCAATTTTTAAACTAACTTTTTTTCATCAAAGCAGTTTTCCATTAATGTATTTGTAAGCTAAAAATGTATAATTTTTGAAATGGTACAGGATAAAATGATTAGTTGATAAAAAATTATCAACTAATCCTTATTAATCAATAATCAAATATTTAAAACAGTTTGACTATAGTAATTGATATTTATTTATTGTTGTTGTTGAATCGCTTGACAAGGTTAAATCACTTCACAAAAAAATTTCAATATTAGTTGGTAGCCTGGAGTGTGTACCGATCACAACTCAAAAGTGAGTACAGATCATGAGAAAATTCTTGGGATGTATAACGAATTACTCAAGACTTTAGTGCGGCTTGCATTATCAACAACTGACATACCGCGCATCTTGAGTTTTTGTCTTAAATGCCAAGAAATTCCTCATTATGCGCAAGTCAATATGCTATTCTTTTTTTATTATTTTTTTATATAGAGTATGTTGCCAACTTAATCTTATAGACTATCCCTCAACTGCTAATCACCTAATCAAACCCTGCAAATTACCTACAGAAAATCTCCTTTAGAATCATTGGAATTTTATAGGCTTTTTTGTTTTTTCTTGTAAATTAAGTGTTTAAATTTTCAAAAAATTTTCTTTCCACTTTAGAATTTTTATGTCCCTTACGTGTTTTACAGTAAATTATAACATTTTTTTTTCATTCTTTTGCTACAATTACATCAAAATTCATTATATCACTTGCACTTTGTTTGACGACTTTTCCCGATTATTGTCTAACTTAATGAGATCCCATCATCTTTAAATGATCACATTTTTTACGGCAATTAAAATATTTCCTCTGGGCACTACCTTTTTTTCCCGTAAAGTATTTCGACATTTGTAAGCGACTAGTACTTTTTTTAGACTGAGAATAAAGATAATTTCCTGGGACTTCTTATAATCGCACACACACACACACACACACACAATATATATATATATATATATATATATATATATATATATATATATATATATATATATATATATATATTTGTATGTTTGTGTAATTTTTTTCATCCTAATAATTCAATTATTCAATTTCTGTTTCTTATGTTTAATACAAGGAAATATTTTTAACTGAATGCAATCTTTTCAAAATTTACTTCTTTGTTAACATTGGAATGTTGCAAAGTGCCATTTGCTGACCACCAACGCCACACCAAAGTTTTGTAAAACCTGAATACATATACTATATATATATATATATATATATATATATATATATATATATATATATATATAACAGAATTGCCGTCATGTCTGGGAGTATGTCACTACTGGACAAAATAATTTTGTTCCAGTCCCGCCTTGACATATCTCCCTTAAGGATTGAAGGTGTTAGACAAAGGTGGGAAACTTTCTGCTGACAGCTGGTATCAAATACTAAGCTAACGACAGCGTCACTTTCCCGAATAGTTGAACAAAAATGGTGTTATAAATGTCGCCAAGTGGCCAAAATATGCTATAAAATTTAGTTAAGATTTTTAACTTCCTGCAGATGAAAAAAATGTAATGGAACGAAAGAAAAATAAAAACAAATAAATATTTCATTGCGAAAGCCTGCTTGATTTTTTAGTTCACTTCGTTTAAAATGACACGTTTGATTAATACCTTCTATTCTATATAGATTATCAAAAAAAGAGATTTAGATTAGTGCAGAGTGGCTTTCAAATCTCCTAGGCGAGCAGCACTGAGTATACACTCACAGAAACATATCTATGTAATAAAACTTTAACCAAACTACCAAACTTAATTATAACTGCATTCTTAAATAAATTTCTTGCGATTCTATCTCTAAACTTACCACTTTTGACAAAATATCTTTATTTTTTCTCCAGCTGTGGTAATCTTTGGCGACTTAAAGAACACCAAATTAATTTCTGCTTAACTGAATTAATCTTATATAATATATAACTCTTTCATGTAACTTAGTTTCACTTATAACGTCATCATGCGATTAATTTTAAAACTCTGATTGATTGTCTCACTTGAACTCTCACAGCACTATATAAGTGAATGTAAATCGTTTCGTTGGGAGATCACCAAAGATGTATTGTCAGAGTAAATTCAACCTTTTTAATTCAAATTTTGATCTTTTCTTTCATGGTTCACGTTTGAACTATATCCAGCATGGATATCATTCAAAATGTATAGCGGGTCAAAAATACCCATTACACATGTACACATACGCGCACACACACACACACACATACACACACACACACATATATATATATATATATATATATATATATATATATATATATATATATATATATATATATATATATATATATATATATATATATATATAAATACATGTATATATATATATACATGTATTTATTAAGTTTTTTTAGTATTACATTTACCTTTTATTGTAGCAGTCATATTGTTTTATATCAGCATTTTGAGTGGTTTATAGTAAAAATATTTAAATGTGAATAAAAACAGAGCAAGTATTTTTAGAAAATTCGATATTAGAATATTTGAGAGTTGGATAAGATCGCGGACATAAAAGCTTGCCTGTGATAATAACGAGTCAGGAAAAATTTTTTGACTTAGGTCTTTCCTCCATAAAATAGAAAAACTTTAAAATAAAGAGCCGAAAATTTTAGCTTGCAGTGCTGATAAGGAATTTTTATTGTCTCAGACTTGAAAATAAATTCTCTTACGTAGTTAGAAAGTTCTATTTCTTTAAAAGTATTAGATAAGGTGTTTTGAAACCGAGAATGCATAACCCAGACTTCAAACGTCTAACTTCATTAGTTTTAAAAATTGAAAATTATTCCAAGACAAAAATTGTAGTTTCTTCAAATATGACCTAGTATTTATTATTGAATATTTTTGGTTACTAACTAGAGCACAATGTTTCTTACGCATGCTAAAAATTGCTTGACAATTTTAAGTGTCAATATTATAATTTATAACTACGTATTACAGTAATAACTCTGCCATTTTTACTTTTATTTTCAATAGGATAATTGTTTAAGGAAGTTATGTAGCGGAAGTGAGTATCATGTGACCTAGAATAGGTAGAGTATAATATCGTTAAAAATGTTTCCAAGTGGTTAGTCTTTCCAATATATCGCCTAATTCGGCAAAGGAATTTATTTTCTTATTTTGATTACCCGTCGAGTAAATATATCTGTTATAATATGTTAAAATTGTATAAAGGAATTATTATGGCATTACTATGTATTATATAATAAACATGTCATTTTTACGTTCATTTTCATTAAAATAATTGTCTAACGAAAGTGAGTGACGTGTGACCTGGTGACTTTTTACCCTGGCTTGCGCGTGTCAAGTTAGACGCTGTATTTTAAAAGTTACTCCAGCACATCAAGTTCTATAAATAAATCCCTAGCCAGTAACGTTTCAATATACTTTCATTCAGTATGCGATTATTTGGCTTCAGTATGCGAATATATACATATTTGGAACGGTTAATAAAAAAGGAGGCAATGTGGTTATGTGTCAGCTGTATATTGAAAGCAGTACGATTGCTATCAAGTTTTATAAGTAAATCCCTAACCCGTAATATTTCAACGTAATTTATTGAAGTATGTGAATGCCTGGTACTTGATGCATTGAAAAGATTAATAAAAAAGATGGCAATGTTGTTAAACGTCTGCTGTATGTTGACGGCAAACAGACGTGGCAATGTCTTAATTTCCATTGAATACTGCTAGCGATATTAGCATAAATTTTTATTATTGCTTGCACATGTCAAGTTAGACGCAGTATTTAAAAATTTGCTCTAGCGAGAGGGCTATCAAATTCTATAAGTAAACCACTAACCGGTAACTTTTCGATATACTTTCATGCAGTATGAGAATGTTTGGTACTTGATGCATGGGAGCGATTAATAAAAAAGATGCAATGTTGTTAAACGTCTGCTGTATATTGAGGGCAAACAGTCTTGGCAGTGTGTACTTTATTTCTAATGAATAGTGCTATCGATATTAGCATACATTTTTATTATAGCTTGCACTTGTCAAGTTAGACGCAGTATTTAAAAATTTGCTCCAGTGCTGTCAAATTCTATAAGTAAATCACTAACCTATAACGTTTCAATATACTTCCATGCAGTATGCGAATGTTTGTTTCTTGATGCAGGAAAACGGTTACAGAAACGAAGGGCAGTATGTTTGTATGCTTGCTGTATATTGGGAACAGACAGGCATGACATTTTTTTAATTCAATTGAATACTGCTATAGATATTAGCATCAATTTTTATTATGGCTTGCACGTGTCAAATTAGACGCAGGAGTTTTAATATTTATTCCAGCGCGAGTGTTATCAAATTCTGTAAGTAAATCATTAACCGACATAACTTTCCGATATACATATTTCGTACCGCATGCGTTATGTTTGGCTGAGAGAGAACTGGGACCGATTAATGAAAAAGAGACTAAAATATTTTATAGCGTGGCATCTATATTTCATTAAATATTTATTTTTAATGTCCCCCCACATGCGGACTGAAAACCAGGCCTCAATTAATGGCTTCCATAAATTTTGACCCTCCCGCATGCTGTTCGACAAAGGCCCCAGGAGAACAGCGCGTGAAGAGGCTTCTTTCAGAAAACCTCACTTGCCAAGTGATACACACCTGCCGACACAAAAATAAAACGCAAATACACCGCTTCTCAAATTAATGTCATCGAAAAAGGAAAAATTGACGATATTCGGATAAAATCGTTAGCAGGTGGTTTTCGAATTAGCATCCCCGATAATTTTGTCGTTTTTGATATTTTTGGGGAGGCTCCAATTTCGGAGTGAATTTTCGAAGAGGTTTCCGGAGAGGTGTGTGTGAGAGAGAGAGAACTAATCACCTGCGTGTAGTTGGAATTTTCAATTTTGGTGCGACTCGATGAACCACGCGTTTCGCATCGACGATGCGTAATTGGAGAGAGGGGTAATAAATACGGAGAGCTTCGTTTTGACACTTTATTTCAATTAAATACCTCAGGAAAAGCAGCGGAATGGGATGATAGGTGACATCAAAATCGATGTGGTCCCAGTTAACGCCGAGGCAAAGGCTTTCAAGAAACGTCCTTAAAAGGCATAGCCCATTGGGTCCAGTTTTTTATTTTTTTTCACGTCATATGAAAAGTTTCTATAAATGCAGAGCATTACTGCTAGCAAATTTTTATAATCAACCCATTTTTAAAGTGACAAAAGAACAAAACTTTTGACTCACCCTTCTTTAGTTTTTATATCAGGTGTTGTGTTTTGGTTTTTAGCTTTATGTAATTGTATACTATCACAGAGTCCGTGTACTATAGTAAGTGAAATTTTTATTCAATTCGAAAGAATAGTGCTGATCACACAAAGAAAGTTTATAACAACATTAAGGCAATATCAATGTCTGTTCAAAAGAAGAGAAATGTTGCTGACTGGAATTCTCTCGTTAAACACAAAAGAGCTGCATGATAAAATTAAAGTTTTTGAATGAATATGGAAATAAAACGACCAAGATCGAAATAACGAGATATGCAGTTCTTTCAGCAGATTTTTAAAGTAACGGGATTTCTTGTATACACGATCTAGCCATTTTCGAAGCTGTAGAATGGTAAAATGTATAGATCGAGTCAAAATATAGGCGAACATACATTTTGGGCTGTTTAATTGAGATTTATTTGTCTGCAGGGCCGTAACTAGGGCGTGGCAAAGGAGGCATCTGCCATGGGCATATCAGTCTTAGCAGCGCCGCACCATGAAAAAAATGGGGTCCGAAAGAGAACGGTTCTCCCCGAGTAGAAATAAGGAAAAGTTGAAAAATAGTTTTTTTTATTATTAATTCCAATGTGTTTATAATTGATTTTTTTAATGAATATTCTTATTTTTAAAAATGCTTCTAGAGACTAAATATATTATATGTTCTTACAAAAACACTCTTAATATGTCTTAATACAAATACGGGTATTCGTTTTAGATTTTAAATTTATGAAAACTAAATTTAAATTTAGAAATTCACCAATTTTCTATGAAAATTCAACGTTAAAGTAAAAAATATTACCCTAAAATAATTATTCAGTTTATTTGAAAAATAACTACAAAGAGTTTAAAAATATTTTAAGTACTAATAAGCTAAAAATAGAAGAAAAATTAAAAATTAATGTACTAAAAAATTTTAAGAATCAACAAAACATTTTGCGAGTTTATATGGTAGAAAAAAATGTTTAGATATTTTCTCACTATATAAGTTGGTAGGGTTGCAGACTAATTTTTGAAACGGGAACTAAAGGACCTAATTACAGCTCTGTGCATATACCTAAAACTTTCAATTTACACTGTTATTGTAACAACTTATAGCACTTGCAATTAGTAATGGTGATCCGTTATGTCAGTAGTAATTTTACTTAGGCAGTTAATAGCAATAAAGGGTTTTTTGCTAGTAAAAAAATCTAATACATGAGTTTATTACCACACAATTGATATTACATGAGCTTCGTAATAGTTAATTTTATACATAGAAAGGGCTGACTCAAATGTGTAGGTCCATTCTTCAATTTTCTGGTTTTATTCTTATAATCCACTGACAGTACTAGGGATTATAATCATAAACTATTAACTTCTAAAGCATATGTGCTTAACAATATTATGCGCAATGAATATTGAATCTATCTTTTTCTTATAATGCCACATACCAGAGTGCTAACTGTATTATTAAATCTTTCAGAAACATCAAAGTAGACCGTAGCATAAAAAAAAAATAATGTTTTATAATATTGAAACAAAAAATTATATGTTTTTTTTTTTTATATTATAAAAAAAAAAAAAAAATATTTTATAACATATTCTATAATAAATAAAAAAATATAAAAATAAAAAATATAATATATATATATAAAAATATATATATATATATTATATATATATATATATATATATATATTATATAAAATATATTAATAAATATATATATATATATATATATATATATATATATATATATATATATATATAATAATTATATAAATAATAGTTGATAAATTTATTAATTTTATTATATACAATAAATATATATAAATTATATTATGTTGTATTGTAAAATTAATATTTATATAACATAATAATATTATTATAATGTATATATATATATATATTATATATATATATATATATATATATATATATATATATATATATATATATATATATATATATATATATATATATATATACAGTATAATGTACATTTATATAAACAAAAAATATATATATATATATATTATATATATATTTATATATATATAAATATATACATACATATACATACATGCACGCTGATACATCGTTGTGTATGATGCTACACGAATATAATTTCTCGAACTTATTTATTTACTTTGTTTACACAAACTTTAATTATACAGTTACGCAGTCATACACGACGTTTCCTGTCCAGAATGCTACAACCACTTCCTGCGTAAGATGAATGGGGAAAGAAGGTGGGGGGAAGAAAAGTAATTAGAAACAAAATGTCGCTCTGGTAGTCAGGCCTGTCTTCCCCGTGATCAATAGTCCCGACTTATTGACAGGCGGCACCCCACCTCCAAAGCGAAGACTTGGAATAAAACGCAAAGCCGACTAATAGGAAACTGATGCGTACTCAGCAACTGTCCCGCCCCGGGCAACTGGCTGGTAATGGCAAGGGACCGCTTACATCTTGTTAAACTGCTTTATCACGGCGAGTAATTGCATTGTTTGAACAGGGGAAGAAAAAGTGAAGGCTCGCTGTTATCATCATTTTTTTCATTTAATTGGGGAAATCCAGAAATGCGTGTCACTGTGCAGATGAATATATTCTTTGAGTTTTATACAATATGTTGTGAAACAGGATGATGGAGATTCCTCTATTCCGTAAGTTTGGATATCGCTTTCCCGAACCTGTATAAATCATTGTACACGGAAATTTTTAAGGATTTGGATACAATATCGTGACAATCTTTATTCCTGAAAATACGGGATTCAAAAATCAAGATCAGAGTAATAATTTGTATTCCCTTAGTTTGCTAGTTCTGATATTCCGTAATGGGTTTGTGTAAATAAAAGCATACAAACATTTTAAGGACTCCATACTGTGACCAAGCTATGGGATTATATATGCGTTATGAGTTCGTAGGAAGGATTGATATTCCTTAACCCCTTCCAGGTTCATTTTATTTCGGGATTATGGGTCAAAAAATGTCAATTTCTTTTTAGCCATATGCTTATTTTTATACATACATAGCTTTTTAAACATAATAGTATCATTCGCATACAAAATTTCCTAAAAATTATTGTAAAAAAAAAAAAAAACAGTTTAAACAAATAAGCAATTTACATGTATAGTTGGCTTTCTGTACGGCACAAATCCTTAGACTTTGGAGTCAATTTACTTAAACTATAAATATAAACCTTAGAATACTTAACTTTTATCTTGAATTAAATTTTATTTATATCCTATGCATTTACATAAATGATTGTGAAGTTATTAATCAAAATTTGGTCGTGTATGATACAATAGAAAACACGGTACTACACAGAGTCCAACATCGCATTCTGGACAGGAGAACCTTGTTTCACTCTTTACCTTCATCCCTCTACTGTCTCTCTTTGAGCAGCAAATAATCTAGTAGCCAAAAAAGTAAACAAAAGCATTCGAAACCATAAAAAGCACATGTGAAATAATTCGGGAAAGATTGATTGAACAGTTTAAAATTCCACAGTGCCCGAGCTACACTCGGGATGAGCCAGGATGGTACATTTCCTGCCCGAGTTCAGCTCGGGAAGAACCGGGAAGGGGTTAATTTCCATTTATTTGGAAAATCCAAAAATCCGTATGAGTATACCGATTAACGTATTTTTAAAATTTTTCTTATGTGTTGTGAAAAATAATGATGAAGCAAATTATATATTATATTGACGTGCTTGAATATGTAAATGATAATAAAATTGTCAAGGGTATGTACACAACATCCTGATATGCTTAAGCGGACTAGAAATGGATATATAAATAATATCTTTTTATGATTTTTCCTTTGTTATAGTTTGAGGTCAAAGCGTACGGGCATACTTTCGGGCCTTTACTGATTTGCCCGTACGGCGTACGGGCAATCTGATTATTTGCCTGTTTGGTTCATTTTTTTCGGATTTTATAACAAATTATTGTATAGCTGGTCTTAAATGATAGTTTTTTTATTGTATTTTATTTCAAAAGCTTTTTATTGTTTTTGTATCAGAAGACGAATTGTTATCTTTCAGTGTATAGCTTTCTGGTTATATTTTTACTAACAGCCTGATAATTTTATTTATTGTAAGAGTTGAATGATATACTTTTACTTTAAATAATGGATAATTCAGAAGTGGAGCTAATTTGTGATTCGAACTGTGACTGAATCAGAAACTGAATTATCTGTAAATGATATAGCGAATTTACTAATGATATAGTAGTGACTCTATAGTAGATCAAAAACAGTCGAAGATAAATAGAAAAAATACTACACAGAGTCCAACAAGCAACAGCAAGTTAATAATTTCTTACCTTTTTCTCATGCTCAGAAAAAAAAAAAAAAAAAGTAAAAAAAAAAAAAAAAAACATGAAATATTCGGAAATTGTGAACAGAAAAATCACAGTGCCCGAGAATACTGAAGAGCAGAATTTTCTGCCGAGATTCAAAAAATTAAGATGTTAAGGGATATTAATTTTTGGAAAAAAAATAATTTTAACTAAAATTGTGAAAAACATCAGAACAAAATATATTAAATGCGAATTAAAAAATATGATAAGGAGATAAAAAGGAAAAGAGCATGAAATAGCAGAAGGTCACGATGGCAGCGATTTTTCTTTACTTGTATCAAAAAAAGCACTCAATTGTAAATAAAATCTGAGTAAGATATGATAGTATAAAATCGGGTGATATTTTAGGAAACAATAATTATGTGGATAATATAAAAATGGAAATTATTTGTGATTCGAATGAAATCAGAAACTAATTATCTGTAAATGATAGTATAAGATGACCGATAGTTAAATAGTATAGATGAAATCAGTCAAGAAAGACACTTTTTTGAAATTAATTGTGATAATCCTTCGGATCCGCCTCCTAGATTTGCTTTCACCGGAATTGCAAAAATTAACTTGGATATCGATGAGAATAAAAGTAAACTTCAGTTCTATGATGCTTTCATAGAAAAAAAAGTTGTAATAAATGCTTGAAAATATTAGAAATGTTAAGTTTAATAACATATCTTTACTTAAAAATTGTAAAATGAACAAAAAAATGACATTTTTTGACCGAATTCTGGAAAAAAATGAAACTGTCAAAGGGTTAATCAACAACATTCGTTTGAGCTTTGCTTTGGTATGTCTTAGTAACAAAAATTTGCTTTGTAAATCTATTGAAGAAAATTGTTTAAACATTTTACCTCTAATAATTGAGTATTTCTTCCACCCATTACTTTAAATTAAGGCATTTTTACAAAGGGGGGCTATGAAACCATTAGGGGGGCAGTAGCATAAAAAAGTTTGAGAATCACTGCTCTAGAGCTGCTCCTAACTAAAGTGTAGCCATAAACCCTTCTGTGGACAGCTGCAAGAGGTAGTAATTCCTGTCCAGTTGGGATTCAGTGTGCAAGTTCGTTCTCGCATGTTTGTGCATTCATCCCTTTCGCGCACTTCATTCATTCGAGTCGGTGGAGAAATATCAGTATCCCATCGGTGTACCGAAACAACAACAGCGCAAATACCTCTTCTCTGTGCGCAACGTGTCGATAGCCGGAACACGCAGAAACAGATGGTGGACGGGACAGAGGGAGGGAAACACATCGGATATGTGGGTCGAAGGCAATTTCGAACTCGGCGGAATTAAATAATGCGGACTCTCTCCCGTACGGCAGATGTCTGTGCGGGCCCGGAGTCGCGCCGAATGCCGGTAGTGGCAGCTGGCGGGATACCGGTGACCCCGCGCCGCTTTTCACCACTGGTCGAGCTGCACTTAATATATTGGAAAGGGGGGGGACAAGCCACAAATTGCATTTGGGCATCCCGACACATCGGAACGCTCTTCCTCTCTCTCTTTTTTTTTTAAATTTCTCTCCTCATAGTAAAGCCTCCATACATTTATCATCAGAAACATTTATGTCGGTATACATAAAATGCCCCAAAGTCAGGTGGCAATATTGAGGTGTGCCAAATTTGGTCTGTTCTTGTGTAGATACTTGGGAAAATACAAATACATTATCAAATTATTTTTCTCCCAATCGAGAAATGCAAGAGTTACGCATATTTTTACACATTATTGTGCTTTTTATAATAAAAGCCTACTCATAAATATAATTTTTATTAACCCATTAACGCCCAGCGTCCGCATTTGAGGACAGTCAAAAAATGGTGTGTAGAGTTTTTTTTTTTTTTTTTTTTTTTTTTTTTTTAACGATTCTTCCTTTTTAATGGAAATAGATATTAATCTTATGAATAATCTCTCAATTTTTCAAATATGATCTTATCTATAATTTTGTCATTTCGATCGGCATTTTATGATTTTCAAGCTTAGAATAGGAACGCATTATGACCAGTATTCTGAACGTATACCGGTCAAAATCATGGCGAATAGCCATATCTCTAATATGTCATCTCTTTTCAGTACTTTTCTCATATATGATAGCAAATAAATTTCTTATGACGAAGTTTTCCTTTTTTTTTTACCTTATTACGTTTTAAAATGGCACCTAATCACTAATGATGACTTGATGTCATATTTAAAGGTGTTTAAATTTCATATTTTGTTTTACTTCCAGGTGTCTATAATAGCTTCTATGTTATGTATTTACTAATATATAGTCATCAGAAATATCCGGGCATTAATGGGTTTAAACTACCGCTCTTCATTTATACGAGGATACACAAAAGCAGTGATATCACCGGCTTATTACATCCGCTTTTTAAATACTATTTTGGATCAAGTTTTACACAAAAAATAATATTCGGCTCACAAAACTCGCACACACTCACACAACTCCCTTCTCCTCATAAGAATGGTACTGTTTATCATATAGTGATAAAAGTTGACGGAGCGTGGTTTAAGATTGCTTGTAGTTTAGCACAAAAAAAGTGCATGTGGGTACACGTATTCACCATCACAGTCGAATTCAAGTAAAGCGAAATCTTCTGTAAATTCATAATTATATTAATATTCATTCTTTATGACACTGAATAAAGTTTTGACTGACTACTCTCCAATAAATTTACTTCATTCCCAGACATTGCTCCTGAGATCAGTTGAGAGTAATGACAACTTCTCTTAAAGGTTTTAGCATTCCAACATCTGACAGATACCAGTAAGAACAATGTCCGAAAAAATGCTCAAAATACTAAAACTCAGTCTCCTCGCTACGGTTACAGTTAACAAAACACGTTGAACTAATTAAAGAGAAATATGGAACTAATGCAGCTCGTAGTAGAAGTGAAATTAGGCTATTGCCCAGGAAATATTTTATGATTGAGAATATATACAACATTCGTATGCAACTGTACCACACCGTAACGAAAGTGTCTAGAAATTGGACTTTACAGATTTACAGAAAGTGCAATGGACTGAATTTTCTGAAATTTGTCCTCTAGCCTAGGCTTGTCAATTCTTTCGAAATAAGCATAATCTATCGAACAATGTCGTAGAAAAAAATAGAAACTAAATATGCCACGCCTTCTCTTGAATGTATGGCAGCCCCTCGAGTATACATTTTGACATCTAATATTATTATTTGAGGAAAATATTTTCAATTAAGAGAATTAATTGTCAATCGTAAATTATAATAAATTATATTTAAAAAACTGCTGATTATTGTTGTAATAATTAGCTACAACTTTTAAAATGATAAATATATCTTTTAATATATATCCTTTATTAATTCAAGGTTAGGGATTTTGTAACTCCTAGCAAAGTGGAGGGCATTGCCCTTTGTCTACCTCCCCTATGTTAAGTCATTGCTTGTAAATAATGAAACTTGTGGACGTGATTCATACAGACGGGATAAAGTAGCTTGATGATTTCTAATATTATGATTTTTAACAAAATGATAATATTTATTTATAAACTGGTATTATTTCTTTCGGCATATTCAAAACATCAAATATATCAATAAAAAATAAATTTTCTAATAAAATGTAGGCACTATTTTTGCATAAATTCTGTTGCCTTTTATAATAAAATCTAACCATAAAATCATATTGTAAAGAAAGAAAAAACGTTATCCGTAATTAAATTAAACCCAGAATACCAGTGTGGGTAGATCTCATTTTACCTCCAAACCAACAAAGTCAAGTATAATAAGATTAAAAAATAGAGGGCAACAATAATTGGAAATTTGTAATAGCAAATTGTTAATGTTTATTAACTAAAAATGCAGTTCATTTCTTCTACGAGAAATTTTCTTTCTTTTGATACCACATTTGTTAAGATTGCTTTTATACTAAATTTGCAAATGATATTTATACTACAGAAATAAACGTCTGAATTTGTTTATTCCGAAGTAACAATAGTATGACTCCAAAAAACCCGTAGGGGGTTCTCATGTTGTAATACGTAATCTTCTGCACGCTTCCCATGATTATTATTATATAAGTATGAGACGAGAAAACGTACTGTAAATAATAAAGAGGAATTTTAAAGATATTCGATGTAATTTTCAAAGGAAAATTACCAATGGGTTTTAACTGAAACTAATCTTATCGCTGTCCTGAAAAGAATAATTTTACTAATTATTTTCGACTGCTTATTCTCTTTTATTAAAACTATTAGGTAAAAATAAACATATTTTACAGTTTTAAACTTGTGCTTTTAGTTTTTATTTCATACAAATTGCAGATAAACTAAACATTAAAAAATAAACAACACAATTGCAGGAAACTTATGATTAAGTTCATATTTTCGAGGATAGTAATATATATACATATATATATAGTATATAGTATATATATATATATATATATATATATATATATATATATATATATATATATATATATATATATGAAACATATTGTGGCTTGCTATGCTTCGAGGATGTAGAGTGGTAAAAAAAAATAGTATGAATTTTCAGGATAATTTTTGTAACATGTTTATTAGGCAACGTACAGAGCAAAAATCCAACAAAGGATGGTCGCGCAGCCTTATATAACCTTGGGGACGCTAACCGCTTCAGAAAGGAATTTATTACTCTTCAAATTATAAGTGCTTTAAATGCTCTTAACCATCAAAATAGGTTGGCGAGTTAAGCTCGCCAACAGGAAGGAAACAAAAGAGTTTAAAGCCGAAAGGCCACTAAAAAGATGAAGAAATTGCGGATTTGGTGGATTTTTAATAGAGGTGTTAGTAATTTTAGTTTGGTATTAAAGTGTTAAGTTTTTACATTACATATATATATATATATATATATATATATATACTATCTATCTATCTATCTATCTATCTATATATATATATATATATATATATATATATATATATATATATACTATCTATCTATCTATCTATCTATCTATATATATATATATATATATATATATGTTATTTTCATTACTCGACTTCTGTAAATACGTTTTACTATTTTTTTTTAATTTTCTCTTTGATATCATTTTTGAAACTGATAATTAAAAAAAATCCATAGTTCATTAGAAATAGAAAAATTTCTTGTACAACTTTTAAAATTTGAAAAATATGAAGGACTTGTTTTCTTTTTGATTTACTGATTTTGCATTTTGAATACACATTTGCGACATGTAAATACACTGCAAATAAAAATATTCTCCGGAATAACATATGTGCAAGTGACAGCACAATATCCTAATTAAAATCTTAATATGTTTGTTGACAGCCTTTAGAAAGTAATTATCTTTCTTATACATCTTACTTTGAAAAAAAAATTAGTATTTTTAAATTTTCGATGGCAACATATTTTTTCTTTTCAAATTAATGTCAAAATGAAAGAAGCTGATTGGACGGCACGCCTCCGGTAAGGAGATATCATATCCAATCAAATTCGACTGAAAATGTGAGAATAAAATATTCTCGACAACATAGAGTTTTAATTAAAAATACCCTAAAATTGAAAATGCTTCCTTAAATAAATCATTTATGGACGGAGGAAAATAAACAGCTACAAATGAGTTTCAAAACTGAACTGAATTTTCTAGTTTCAAAATTAAATGAACTCTAATCCAGTTCATAATTAAGAGCGAGCTCCCAGCACGAAAGTTTCATTTAGAATTCGGAAACAAATGTTTTTAGAAAGAAAGGCTATTTCTCTTTTAATATTATACAATGCAGACAGAAAAAAAAACAAATTAATTAAAATTAATGGGGCATAGAATTTTAAAAATGCATCAGTTTGTTTGAATCCGGATATTTGCAGAGTGGATTTTCTCCAAATAATCATACCGAAAAATGGAATGATTTCAACTTTTGTTTGAAATCCTCAGAGGTAAACATGATTAAACGTGTGCAAACATAAGCGATCAATGCACCTTGAAACATATTTGAAGCGAACTCTTTCTTGATTAAACCAAATATGAAAACAAATCACTGGTAATTTGTAGCGAATAATATTGTTTTTCTTATTTATTGAGTAATATGTTATCACTTTCTTCCCTCGTGATTAATGCTGTGCCTACGCATATTATTAGCATTAATATGTAGCTAATAAAATACTCTTCGTAATCCTGGGCATTTAGGAGAGAGTATATTACATGCTTATCATTAATGACTCTTTATTAAGATTTCATTTTAGGTATAGTTACATCCGCTAGGTTTGAAAACAAATTTTTGGGGTTCATAAAAGCATATGTGGGATCTAGTGATACAGTAAACATAAAGGTAATTAATTTCTATCAAAAATATTATAAATGATCTTACAAAGACATTATAGAGTTTAAAAACTGAAAGAGAAAGCGTTTACTAAAATTACAATCCATATTTTAATTATACTAGATATGAAACTTACATTTATATAGTCCTGCTATTATAATACTATTATTTCGCAGATATAAAAATTTCTTCTTATCAGAAGCATTACAGTAGGGTTGTAAACAGAATAAACTTTAACATCCAAATTTATATGTCCTACAGTAGATGTTAAATATCAAAATTGAATGCTTTTTTTAATGAATAGTACACATTAATATTTCATTTATAGTTAAAATCTTATGTTAATTTCCTTCGTGTATGCTTTTATACAGATGAAAATACGCATTTATATGTGTATATGTATATCTTTATGTATAAAATTATCTTGTCCTTATGGTTGTAATAGAACTCCTCCTAAAGGGCTGGACTGATTTTGATGAAAATGTGTGTGTGCAATTAAGTTGATTCTAGAATAGTTTAGATTCACAATTTGATCTGATAGAAAATGTCCTTTTTATTAAAAATTGAGAAATGAGCGCTTAAGGAGATTAATATAATGAACACCTTCTTGAAACACCTGTCAACGTATCTGTAGCACAGTAGTCAGCGCAACGGGCTTCGGTACCAGAAGTCCCAGGTCGAATCCCCGTACAGGTGGTGTGGAACTGTGGAATTTTAATTTAATCTAAATTCATTTATGATGACTGTACGCTTGGTGGTGACAAGTATTTTTAAAATAATTGTTTTCCTTACTTTT
>CM063505.1:152507414-152522414 GCA_032207245.1 Pardosa pseudoannulata
TTTTGCATCATCGGCAGATTATGCAATTTCTTTAGACAGAACGATAATTAAAATAGAAAAGAAAAATTCCGTTGATCAGCTAAAAGGAAAAAAAGTTAATTTTATAATCCGCTGCGGATTTGCAACATGTTGGTTTTTAATTCTCTCGTCCTATAAAGTTTATAATTAGGGGAACTTTAAACTGAATTTTTTACGATGTCATCTTTTTAATTTTTTTCTCCTTATTTTAAGAATTTTTTTAATGCGCTTAGCTTTACTGATTACGAAGACAACGAAGGGAGAAAAATTCATCATTTTGCAAAGATGAGCGAAAATGAAAACATTAAAATCGTCGAGGTTTTTACTTTTTGCTTCTATATGCAATTTTAAGAATTTAACGTTGTTGGAACTTGCGAATGCTAGCTATTCCTTTTGTAAAAATTCTTAGCTTTATTTTGAAACGTCAAATACTAGATGAAAAATGTAAAATTCTTACACAGCTGGAAAATGCAATGGTGTATTCAATAAAAAATTATTTAAGTAGATCTTGAGGTATGCAACTGTCATTATAAAAATGTTTTATTTAGATTAAAATAAGAACACTTTGCTATGGTTCTTATAATTGGATAGACATAGTTAAATTTGGGTCATCATATTTAAAAAGCAACATTATTTATGTTGTATAAATTCCGGGGGAGATTTATTTATGCGAATATTGTCAACACGTTTAGTGATTTGACTTCATTTTTCTTGCCCTCCCCCTTAATATCAACCTCTGAATGAATTGAGCAGGTTATTCATCCATCGATCAGTAGATATTATTATTCAACATCTACTTAATTCTGCAAGATAATATGGAATAAACTAGTGAAGGTTTGCTTCCCCTTTGACATAGACACCAGAAACCCCTCAGAATCGGCTTAAAGCAGTAGGTCCCAAATTAATTAGCCCTCAAAACATTGATTCTCTATACCAACAAACCTACTGAATTAATTGTTTGTAATTCAAAATATCTCTATCATATATATATATTATGATATTTTAACCCAGTTAATCAGTTTCAATTATAATTATAGTGTAAAATACATTTTTAGTGATTCTATGCCTAAAAAGACAACCTTCGGCAAAGTGCCCATTATATTTATAAATTATTGTAACTCTTCTATGGAGCACCAAATCCTAAAACCAAAATGATGAGTTCGAAGAGGTTAGGTAATTATTAAGTGCTTGAAATGAGAATTTATCATTGAAATAAATTAGTATGCATACTGATTTATTGAATATTTAAATGAAAATTCTGAAGAATGTTATATCTGATTTTATTTTTTCATTTTATAAAAAAAAGTTTATAATAAAAATTTTGAAAAAATAAAAATAAATTTATGGAAGGGAAATTAGCGAACTTTTATTTTCAGAAGCTATTTATTAGGGAATTTTTACTTTCTTATGAGCTTTCAATTTGAGGACATTCTATTTTTTATAATCAAAGATCTTTCATTCAACTTTTTTGGAAACTTTTACAAAGTAAGCATGGAAGAAATAGCAAATCTACCTGACTATGATCTCAGAGAGTTATTCAAAAGACCTACAGCTTCAAAAAGATTACATCCCTTTATTAAAACTTATTTCAATATAGTCTCACCGATGTTGATTTTTCATAGTAATTTATTTGAATTTCTTTTATTTCAATCGTAAACTCTGTTTCTTAAAAACTTATTTTATCAAATTAAAATATTTTATACTATAATTTAAAAAACTTTTTAATGTCATGAAACAATTAAAATCAATAATAATGAGTCCTGCATGTCAAAAAAAAAAATGACTACTGTATATATGTTCTGCTGATCTTTGGTGCCACGTCACCAACTGATGTTTATGTCTATGTACTTTTCATAAGCATTATAAAATTGCATTAGAAAAATGGAGTAATGTTAGAACCAATAAAAGCATTTACTTAACCAAAAGTTCATTATATCTCGGATTTACCGTTAGACGTAAACGTTTTTAAAATCAAAAAAATGTTTTCTGGCAGACCATATTAACTTGTAATTTCCTATTCAGAGGCACACAAGAATAGTAGACGCGATTTTGATTTGTCAGAATAAGTCGCTACAAATTCATATCAGTATAAATACTTTTCTTTTATCTTTCCCTTTTTGTAGAATTTAATTGATTTGTAAAAGACTTTTTTCCCCATTCATTACTTCCGTTTTACTTCGACAAGTTTTTGAAATTTGAATTGTCAGCTGTTTTATCTCTGGTTCGATAAGAATGCCCTTTTTCAATGCATTTGTTAGTTGTCCGAAACTTTGATGCATCCAACTTACACTGATCTAACACTGATTTTAATTGCTGAAAAAAGGATCTCATTATCTCTTTATAATACTCTCCCGCTTGTTGAATTTTTTTTAGTTTCCTTATCAAGTTTAATTTTAATGAGAAAAAGTATGTTCGACAGAATTCCAGACATAGGAGAAAACAAAGAACTTATCTGATCCCGATTGCGAATCGCAGGTTGATTTTACTCCATGAAAAGCATCCGGTAAATAAAGTTGTTTGTAGTTTTTGTTTTATGGAAATAAGATTAGTACCTGTTTTATAACAGCATTAAGAGCTCAGAGATAACAAAATCAATCTTTCAAACTGGTAAAAGTTTTTAAGGATTTCTTTTTTAAAATAAGTTAACTCATTCCTTTACTGAAAAAATAAGACAATGAAGCTTTTATCTTTTTATTTTAAGAAAGAATCTTTTTTTATGTTAATTTAGAAATTTCCTTCACTTTGTTCGTAGCTTATTTCAGCTTAATGTTTACTGATAACAAGTTACTGTTATGAGTTTTTAAATATTGTTAGCACTTACATCATTATTTCAGTGCATACGGAAGATCCAATAGCTGTTGTTCAGCTGCCTTTTATTTCACCTGAGTTCATTAAAGTTGACTAAATATCTAAAAATTATTGTTTCACATTATGATTAAACAAAAGAGGTATGAATAAACAAAGCATAATAATTGAAATATATTTAAAAAACAAATGATAACATAAACTGAATAGTTCATTTGAAGAATTCTTTTTTATCTAGACGTTGAATTTTCATAAAAAAAAATTGGTAAATTTCTTAATATAAATTTAGTTTTAATAACTTTAATAAATTCAAAATTTAAACCGAATACCTATAATCATATTAAGGCATATTCGGAGTGTTTGGTAACCATTGGTAATAATCTATAACAGGTTTAGTCTCTAGAAGTATTTAAAAATATAATAAAATTCATAAAATAATTCTAAACACATTGGATTTTATAATAAAATTATTTTTCAACTTTTCCTTATGGCTACTTGGGGCGAATCGTCCTCTTTTGGACTCCATTTTCATTAGAGTCTAACGCCCATAAGATGCGCTTTGCCCACCTTTGCCACGCCCTAGTTATGGCTCTGAATTCAAATATCAGGCAACTGAATTTACGTCCACAATTATAGAGTAAAATCGCAAACAGCTAACCACTACATCAGGGATTCCCAAACATTTTTTACCCACAATCCTCATTTCAGAAAAAATAAATACATGGATTCTCCATCATGAAATAAGCCAATGAAATAACCTTTAATTTGACAATTGGCTGATATTTCACTTTTCACAGTTAATTATATATTAAAAAATAAGGACAAAATTTAAAAACTACTTTTAGGAAGTCATGAACAATATTACTGTATTAGTCAATGTTCGATTAACAAATTTTTATTAGAACATTAATATATTATTTGTATGAAGGTGATGACACTCTGAGTGTGATGACAGTAATTTTTTGGTGTTTGGTGCCATTTAGTCTCAGAAATTTTAAATTTCTGTCTTACTATTGAAAAATATATTTAGAAATATTTGTTAAAAAATATGTCTGATTATTTGTAGTATTAATCAAACTCTTCAGGGCAATCTTTCGATTGTTACTCCAGAGGCGGTGTTTGTGGGTTCAAGGTGTTGGTTGTGGGTGGGGTGCAGCTTCTTTTGGGGTGGGCGGTTATGGGGGGGAGGGGGGGTGGAGGGTGGAGGGGTGGTGGTGTCCGCCATAAAATTTGTATTAGACTTCCTAGATTCCGTTAACGTTAGTAGGTGGACAATAATGTACAATATAAACAACATTTTTCAATACTTCAGTTTAAAATATTGATACTTATTACGCCTATAAATTCTCTTTAGATACTTTTAGATGTCGTCCACGCCCACGCATGGGAGGCTACCGTTCCCGTTCGTAAGCACTGCAATATATAATAGAGACATCATTTTTTAAAAATTAATTTTGAAATATTGATACTTATCAAAACCAGATATGTATATATTGAACCAACCTCTCCTTAAATTTCCATTGGATTTCTTAGATTTCGTCAACGCCAGTAGGTGGACAGTAATATACAATATAGGCAACGTTTTTCACAACTTCGGTTTAAAATATTATTACTTATTACGCCCATAAACTTGCTTTAGATACTCTTAGATGGCATCAACGCCCTTGCGTGGGTGGCTTCTGTTCCCGTTCGTAACCATTAGAGGCAGCATTTTTTAAAAATTAGTTTTAAAATATTGATACTTATCAAAACCATATTATATATATATATATATATATATATATATACATACATATATATACATATATATACATATATAATATGTATATAAATATATATATATATAATATATATATATATATATATATATTATATATATATATATATATATATATATATATATATATATATATATATATATATATATATATATATATATATATATATATATATATATATATATATATTGGTCTTTAAGCTCTCTAAATTTGCATTGGACTTCTGAGGTTTCATGGACACTAGTAGTTGGGCACTAATGAACAATACCCTCAACATTTTTCAATACTTTGGTTTAAAATATTGGTACTTATTGCACCCATAAATTTTATTTAGTCAATGCTCTCACGTGGATGGGGGTCCTTTTGATACCACTGGAATATAGAATATATAGGTATATATATATATATATGTATATATATATATACATATATATATATATATATATATATATATATATATATATACGTGTGTGTGTATTAGTCTTTACTCTCTCACAGTTTGCATTAGACTTCTGAGATTTCGTGGACGCAAGTAATTGGGCAATAATGAACAATATCCACAACATTTTTCAATACTTTGGTTTAAAATATTGATACTTATTGTCTCATAAATTTTGTTTAGATACTCTTGGATACTCTTAGATAATTATAAATTTTGTTTAGATACTCTTGGATACTCTTAGATAATTATAAATTTTGTTTAGATACTCAACACCCTAACGTCGATTGGGGAGGGGGGCTTTCGATAGCACTGCAATATAGAATAGAGGCAGCACTTTTTAAAAATTAGGTTTGAATATTGATACTTGTCAATACCCAATGATAAAATTCTATATGTTTAAAATATTTTTGCACGCTTTATGTGTGAAAAAATAAAGACAATAAAGTCAATATTGGTTCATATATAGAAATGAAAATTTTTGAGGAAATTTAAGTTCACAGTAAAACATGCTTCAAAAGAAATCAATTTCAAAATCGGAACAGTATAATTTTGAAAAGAAAATCAAGTAACATTTTCCATTACAAAGAGAACAATTTTAAGGTTTGGATGCCAAACGTTTCTTTAGAAATCCCATTAAAAAGAGAAAATTATATATTTCGAAACGTATCTTTTAATAAAGTGATTAAAATGTGATTCTTTTTGAAGCGTCTCTCCGAATCCATTTCATATAATAGCTTTCCATGGAATATTTATTCTTGGCAAAACTAGATTAGAAAAATACGAAATACTATTCATAATGCAATAGTCATAAAGCTAATGCTGCCGGATTTCAGATCTTCGCCAAGTTAATAGAGTTTGAAATGAAAGTCATTATGTTTAAATCTGCGTAATTTGAAATATATTTACGCGATACAAAGTGTTCAGTTTCTTCGACCGTTTCTGATACTATTTTCATCTGACAAGCGAAGAATTGAAAATCATTGCACTAATCAAGAATATACAAGAATCAGCATTAAATGAAATTACTTAAAAGATGTGTATTTTCCTTAATCCGCAGGCGAAAATACCTTTAACAGCCTTTACTTAACGGTTGACAGCTAAAATATTTCAGTTCGAACGTGATGCAAAACGATATTGATTTTTTTTTTCTCTCTAAAATCCGAAAGAAGTGTGTTAGGAATAAATGGTTTGCATAATGGAAAATAATGAGATATAGGATTAATCCTATACACGCTGTCATATTCATTTTGTTTAAATACATTTGCAGGGTAGAGCTTTGGAATATCGTCTTTGCTGCTGTCAACGGTTTCTTCACTCTTAAACAGCTGTTATACGAATAGAGATAAGTGCATTAGTAAAATACACCGGTTCTATTTTTCTTCTACTGATTGTTACCATTTGTGTAAAAAGAATGAAAGCTTGTCATATCTTGTCCACATAAACTACTAATTTAAGGATATATATATATATATATATATATATATATATATATATATATATATATATATATATATATATATATATATATATATATATATATATATATATATATATATACATATTTAGATTAATATATACATATCTATACATATACTTATATGTATACTTATACATACATATATATATATATATATATATATATGCATATATATATACATACATACATATATATAAATAAATAATATATATATATATATATATATATATATGTGTGTGTGTGTGTGTGTGTGTGTCTTTCTCCTATTGCGTTATCGTTAATGAGTTCCAACTATTTTTAATTGTAACTTGTTTAATTTTTAATCACATTTTTAAACCTGACATATGTATGTATATATATATATATATATATATATATATATATATATATATATATATATATATATATATATATATATATATATATATATTCATATGCATGTGTGTAACCGGTAAAACTATTTTCATTAATTACAATTGAAAAGAAACCTATATTTTTTAATACTAAGTCTTCATTGGTAACGTAATTCAGATGCAGACATCGCTGTGAGTAAGGTTGTTACTCAGAACTCAAGACCAGGCAAAATACTTAGTAAAAATGCTTTATTATCATCTTAATGATGTCAAGCTGACGAACGTATCTTATGCAGACAGTAGACAAACTTGTATATATTTTATCTGGAAAAATCCAGTTCTTAAGAGAACAAAATAACGTGAATGACATCTAATAAGACACAGCTTTAGATAAGCAATTAATTTGTGGCTTGTAAAAAAAACCAATTGGGGAAAAATGCAAACAAAGGCAATAAAATTAAGATTTTCAGTTTTTACTGTAAAAATTGACAGCTGTTTTAGAGAAGGGAAAGGAAGGGTCACTCATAAAAGTTTTTATTTCAAATTTTAGTTTGAGAAAGTATTAAAGGAATGTCAATCTCAGTTACACACAACCGTAACTTATTTTGGATAGCTGGGAAGGTTAATGTTAAAAATAGAAAGCGAATCGGGATAAATTTGAATAACTTTAAGGATGATTATTTTTTATGTATATAAATACATACATGCATATATAGGTGCATATTAAAATATTTAACTGGCCTTTATCTACCCAACTGCTGGTCGAAAACTTACACTTTCAGGTACAAAAATGTTTCAAGTTAAATAAGCATTCATTTTACGGTATGTATAAACTTAACAATTCAATTTTGTTTCAATCAAAAAAATCTAAATTTGTATATGTTTTCCCGCTTTCTAGTAGTATATTTAGTAAAAATTGAAACTCGTCCAAAAAACCTTAATACTTAAAATTTCATTCCTCTGGAAAATAAATAAAAATAAAAAAGAATATAAAAATAAAATATAAATAAAAATAAATTGACCAAGAATTTTAGTTTTAAAGTTTGTGAAAAATAAGTGTAAAATTCTTCCTCTATGTAGAATCAGTTAAAATATTAATTAGAATGGTTTATGGTAGAAATGAAGTTGCAATGCCCCTTTTACAGCGAATGAGGTATTGAGGTATAGGATTAAGATCTTATTTTATTGGAAAATACAATGTAAATCCATTTTACTATTAATAAACCATAAATTTGTAATCAGAGAAGGGTCTGTAAAATCTGTAAAAAGCTTGACATTATTATTTAAGCTAACAAAAAAAAATAGTTAACAGAATAAAGGATTGAATGCCTCATTTTGTTCAAAATAGTAATAATAACGTTTTCATAAGAGTTCTACGGTATCTGCCAACAGGATTTATGAGATAATGTATCTCTTACTCAGATTTATTGATTTATTCTGATTTTTTATATATTAATATGACTTTTAACATGTTAATAAAAAGAACTATAGATCAAAAATCAAGATTAAGTCATGATTAAAATCATTAGTGAAAGGCACTGGGCCATCTTGGGCTATCTGAACAATTATTGTGAAGATGCTCCACTTCTGAACGCTTTAAAAATGTAATATGAATCTGACGTTTTAAAAATTGTCATAATATTTTTTTAAATTATCAGGAAAATAATTAAGAACAAAAAATTCATTTTACATCTCTAATCGAAAAAAACAGGGCAGAATTCAAAGAAGGGTAAACAATCCATGTGAAAAATGTTATTGAAAAATGTCGCCGCAGTTTCATTGGATGCAGAAAAAGTTCGAGGTTGTAAGAATGGCGAGCATTGTTTAAAAATGTCAAAGTCCCCAAAGTAGCCACATTTTGAAGCAAATCCCTCGGAAAACGCTGAATCAAGTTTCAGGGGGGAGTAACGTTGAGCGAAGTCTGAAGGGCGTCGTCATCTCAGCCTAATCCTGTCAGAATAAAACCCTCCGCTGTCAAATTACACAAACCTCCAGTTCCAATTATCCCCTCATTGCTGGACCGGTCGATTAGGGATCCGGGAATAATCCGCAGAGATATTCTAAAATAATCGGCTCTCTCACTGTGTATCATTACAGAAATTAGCCGGAGGAATTCTCCCGAATTAACTTCGGACGGGCGAGAGAGACACCGAATTGAGTCTGACATATTTTATATTCGTTATTAATTTAGTTCTTCGCACGTCGTTTGGAGGGGATGCCCCCGTAGGGGGATTGCCGAGGCCGGGAATACTAAATTTTTCGGATAAAAGGGGAGGGGGTGAGGGAATTTTAAGATAAGGCATTTTGCTGAAAGGATGAGAGGTACTTAAATGCAGTTTAGGGAAGTGGATTGTAAAATGCACCAGATATTCTAATAAAAAGTTTATTCCTCTTAACTTTTCTTTATTACTGTATGTAAGGTAAAATGCAACCTTGAATTGTGTTTCATTTACTGTACATTTTGTACAGTAATGTACATTTTGTACATTATACATTTTGTCAACTAATATTCTTCTATCAGTATTGCTTTACTTATATTTGATGAAACATCTATCAGGCACTATATTCTTTAGATTTCAATGAAAACCAAATAATATAAATCTCAATGAGCGTGACTTAATTTCTCAATATTGTTTGCGATCATTAATATCCTATTTCCACAGGAATTCCTGAATATTGAGATGTTTTACTGTGAATGGTAATTTTCAGACACATATTTTCTGCTTTTCCATTTACAAACCCAATTGTCTTTGCTTCGAGAAGCTGAGGGATGAGAAAAGAATATGTTAATAAACGGTTGCAAAAGCCAAATGGTTGAAAGTTTTCTAGATCTGCCAGGCACTCTCCTCTTTACATTTGAAGAAAACCAAATAATACAAATATAACTGAAAGGGATTTAATTCCTCAACCTTGACTATGATCGTCAACATCCTCCTTCCTCAGAAATCCGAGAACTTTGAGTTGTCTTACAGAGAATGATAGTTTTCAAACTTATATCATTGGTCTGTCCAGCTACAAACCCAGTTATCTTTGCTGGGCGGGGTAAGCTGATTAGAATCCTGGAATAATTTCGGGGAGAGATTTTAAAATAATCTACTTTGCTCATCATTACTGGAATTAAGGAAGAGAGCAACTCCTTGGAATAAGATGCGACATATTTTATTCGTGATTAAATGTAAGTCAGGCGTATTAATGGAGCCTTTTAAAATGGTAGTTGTGAGAACGAATTAGTCAGGTTAGGGTAAGTGAAGTTTGATAATGATCTTGTACAGAAAAAAAAATCACCAAAAACTTTCTGCTCAAAATTGATTTACTTCTTTTTTTTTCTACTGTGAAATTACTTTCAGCTTTCGATTTTTCTGTTCGCTTAAATGTGTCGTTTACTAAAAAACATAAATTGCTTTTATAATTAATTTTTTTTCTTCTACCTATGCAGATTCTTTTAATTAAACTATCGATTATTTTCATGTTCAGTGTCTCAGGGAGAAGAACTGGTATAAAGTTAGTTTGAAGTTTTATGAGAAGTCATTGAGATTTTTAGTCATATCTCGAATCCTGATTTGAGGATTTACTCTTTTCACTCAAGGTGTTAAGACTAAGATATGGTATATATGTATAATCTCATTTTAATTTATTTGCATGCTTGAGATACAATAGATGGGAAATTGAAATTGTTGTATAACAAGCAAGAGAAAAATACATTTTAATTTTGAATATTTCAACAAAAAGAGATGTCGAAATGCTTACCTTGAAATATAAATGCATTGGAAAGGAATGAAAAAGGGATAGCGGTTGTTATATATTTTCTTTAAAATGATACGAAAATGGGTGTTAGAAAGAATTTTTAAACCTTTTTCTTAAGGATTAGTTAATATATATATATATATATATATATATATATATATATATATATATATATATATATATATATATATATATATATATATATATATATATATATATATATATATATATATATATATATATATATATATATATATATGTATATATATATATGTATATGTATATATATATATATGTATATATATATATATATATATATGTATATATATATATATATATATATATATATATATATATATATATATGTATATGTATATATATAATATATATATATGTATGTATATGTATATATATATATATATATGTATATATATATGTATATGTATATATGTATATGTATATATGTATATGTATATATATAATATATATATGTATGTATATATAAAATATATATAGTATATACACACACACATATATATATATATATATATATATATATATATATATATATATATGTGTGTGTATATATATAATATATATATATATATATATATATATATATATATATATATATATATATATATATATATATATATATATATATATATATATATATATATATATAAGTAACTGAGTGAGCAGTATGAGATGCCACGGATATTGGTTAAAGTGATAAAAATCATGAGGTGTTTTCAGTGTATTATTTTAAAGTTTTATTTTGAAGAAATATATAAAAAAAGATAATAGTAAGCAATAACAACTGTTGAAGAACACAACTGAAATGATGTCTAGATGAGTGCCATGAAAAAATTCTAAAATTTTATCAATAGATTGTTTAGGTTATACCACCACGCGAAATTATTGGTTTATTTCTTTTGAATGTATAAAATAAATATGATTGGATATAAGACCAAGTATAACTTTACTTGATGGATTTTGGATGTCAGTCTAAATAAGCTTTCAAGATTCCTTACTTAAAATTAGCTTCTGATTTACCTTCTGGAATAAAAGGATTTCACTTTCAAATCTTTTTTTACTTTGTAAAGATGATTCAACAGCAAGATAACAAGTGTTGTTAATGAAGATTTTGGCTGTAGTGCTGTCTAAGAGCTGTTTTTTCCCCTGCAGATGGTGTGAGCCCAGTTAATGTCTTTTTAAATTGGGATCTTTTAAAAGTATTATTAAAAAATGCCTTTTTCAGTATTGGTAATTAAGCAGTTGCTTATGGTTGGAATTTTAAAGCTAAAGGTAATGGTAACTAATGTTAAGTCTTTCTTATAAATCTCTACATAAATATAATTGATTTTACTTAACATCTTCGTAGCCGCTTTTGCAAAACTTTTTCCTTAATAGGTGTTTAAATATTATGGTTAAACATTTATTTTCATTTAATGCATGATGCTTGAAATTTCCCTATTTATAAGGCTTGTATCAGGTTTTTCAATTACTTTTCAGCATTTCTAGTTCGAGTTTCTCGAAAAGATCCTATGTTTGACCTACAAAAATGAACTGTTTATTCTGACCAAAGTACAGTATAGTACTTTATTCATATTCCTTTTACCTATTATATTCAGTATTGAAGAATACTTTAGTTTAACAAAATGCATTCCATGAACCTTATAGGTATACACGTATGGTATCTTCGGTTATACCATGAGAATATATTCCCAAATTTACCATTTATTGTGTAATAATTGATTCTCTGGTTGTTCAGAAAGAGTAGCAAGTTCACATTTGTTCTAGGAATGACATACCTTATAGCTCATCTGATAGGTTCGGATTTATTAGAAATGGTCATTTAATGAAATGATCCTTCGTATTATAAAAAATGCACCATTTAAATTTTAGTTAGTTATAAATATCATTTTATAGTATAGACACTAAGATTTTACAGTTGATGTAATTGATGTTCGTATGATGTATGTTGAGTTATCTATAGCTCAATAAGGTACAGCTGAACAATAAGAGAAGTGGTTTAGCTTGGTAACATGTGCAATTTCCTGCCGAATTCTCTCGAGCACTTTTGGTTTGGCTCATATGTAACACAGATATGAATTCCCTCCTCATAGTAGATAGGCAGGGTGACAACACTTCCTAACAAAGATATGCAATTAGCCTCTTTTTCTCTCTTAATGTATCACCTCTTTTAATGCATTGACCTCTTTTAATGTATCTATGCACGGAGATGGAAAGCAGTAGTTGAAAATAAAACTCATTGGAAAAAAAACTGATATATTCTTCACAATTTTATTTTCATCAACAAGAATTTATCTGTTATAGATTCGTGTGAAATGTACTAGTATTACTATACCTTACAAAATAACTCATTAAGAATCAAATAAATTTGCATCAATAATGTTAAAAGGAAATGCTTTGCAAAAGACAAATTAATAGCCTTTAAGGCCGAACTCCATACACAGTTCCATATTACTTTAACATACTTCATCAATATCTTTCTTATGCCAGGTATCGATTCTTATTTTTTGACTTGTAAGTTTAAACATCTCATTTTTAACTCTTCATCCTACACATATCTAATTTTGCATATTCTAAACTCATTCTGTATGGTTGTGAGAAACGTCATCTTTAGACCAAACCTTAATCAATGCTCAACTCGTCCTCTATTAATCAGCGTAGAATTTCGTTTCAACTGACCTAAAGATGACAGCCCCGCCTATTAAAAGCTCCCCTGGCTATTAAATGAATGACTCCAGTCATCATTAAAGACATTAGTCAACGGAGGAGTTCCGGTATTCTCTCTCGATGGAAGCAGAATTGAATTCCATGGATTTTGTTACCAATCAATTTCATACGTTCTACATTTGAATAAAGAATATTTTACAAAGCAAAGGGGTCTTAAAATATGTATTTCTAAACCCTGACTATTCAATCGCTGACCATAGTCATGACATATCAGGTAGGCTCCTATACAACGTGTGTTTTCTTCTCGACGTTAGCATACAATCATCAATTGTTATTTTTAAAGTGCGCTCAAGAATGATTGTGCGTGCCATAAAACGTTCTCAGTTGGCAGTCATAAGATCCAATATTTGCATCATAAATGGTTAATGCAGTTACGCATACAGGTACTAAATTACAGATTATATATACATATATCCTTATGATAACTGGAGGTATAATCTCTAATAGTTTTCATTCGACTAGCACTAGAGCACTTCTAAATTCACAAAGATTTCATTTATCAACCCCTGTGGTTTAAATGCATTTGTAACTACAATTTTTTAATGGATTATCTTGATATTTTAAATGACATCTTATTTCTAAATAATCATCCTTAATTCTGTAGGCTTGTCTAGTGAATTTAAATGCATATGCAAATAGTAGTAGCTTTCAATTTCAAAAGTATTTATCTGACTGTAAATACACTTGAAATGGCTTATTAATGGTTTATTCTTAAAATGGTTTTGGGAAAGTTATTGTTGAATTAGCTCTGTTAGAAGATTTTAAAGAATATTGTTTGTTCGAATAATTTATTTTAAGCTGTAAAAGTTGAAGTTAGACTCAGAATATTTGGCATCTTTAAATCAATCATGCCAATTTGAAAAAAGAGGGTTCTAGGTTAAGTTCTTAATATGTAACTTTTTCACTTAGGCTTAACTTACAAACCAACATAGTTAAGACTGGTATAAAGAATGATATTTCAAAAATTTTGTCTGTCGTGAGAAATATTGATTGCAATTTTTATTCAAATTTATAATTAGCAAGCTTAAATTAAATGTTATCTATTACAAATTATAGAACTATCACAATAAACGAGAAGATCTTTTCATTTCTTTAAAAAGGCTTATTATAGCAAAATATTATACTTCAGTTATTTTATCAATTGTCGTAGATGATTCTTCCTCTATTAAAAATAAATCAATTGTATAGAGATTTATTTTCAGTAATGATATTCTCCAACTTATAATACTTGCTAATATTATTTCTTTTTTATTTTCTGTATATAAAATAAAAATATTTTAAAATTTATTTTAAGGGATAAGAAAAAGTTCGCTAAAACTTTTTTTTCATCAAAAATGTTCCCCCGTTGAATATGCTGTTGTAGCCTCTTTCAATTCTCCAAGTTACCTATTACAGAATAAATATCTTATAACTGAAGATTTAATGAAATGTTACAATACGTTCACCCATGTGGAATATTCTGGAGTCTCCGCTTCGCCTTTACCTTAAAAAGTACTCTTATCATCCATCTGCAATCGCCACTCCTGACAGGCAGTGCCTGAAGCGTGATCCCATCAAAATTAAACTTATCACCACTGTATCCCCGAATTCCAATTATCCATCAATCGGCGAATTTTTGAA
>CM063505.1:152527414-152532414 GCA_032207245.1 Pardosa pseudoannulata
GATTCAATATTACACTATTCAAAACTCATTTTAGTAAACTATCGATTAAAATGTAATCTGTTATATTCTTTATGTACAAAATTATCAGAGCACGTTGTTTCAGTTATTAATATATTAAATTTGTATGTGTTTTTTTTGTGAGTTATATATATATATATATATATATATATATATATATATATATATATATATATATATATATATATATATATATATACATATATATATATATATATATATATATATATATATATATATATATACATATATATATATATATATACATACATATATATATATATACATATATATATATACATATATATATATATATATATATATATATATATATATATACATATATATATATATATATATATATATATATATATATATATATATATATATATATATATATATATATATATATATATATATATATATATATATATATATATATATATATATATATATATATATATATATATATATATATATATATATATATATATGTGTGTGTGTGTGTGTGTGTGTGTGTGTGTGTGTGTGTGTGTTAAAAATACTTCTTAATATTTAATAAAATTTTAATAAAATTTTTAACCAATGACATTCATTTTAATTTTATAAAATGATACAATATTAAAAACCAGGACTCCAATTTGTAGAAATAATTGTCTGCATTGTACATTTTTACTTTGTGCTTTGTTATACTATTATGTTAATATTTTCCAGGAAAAAATTTAATTAAGCAAAAAATAATGAAATTTTTAAGTAATTATTTAATTATATTATTCATATTCATGCATACCTGTTTCCGTACTATTGTGCGAAGTAAATATAAAATTAGAATAATAATTAAATAAATTATATTTTAATTAAATGAGAATTTAAAATTAGAGTAAAAGGAAAGGATTAAAATAGCGAATAAAGACATAATTGTATATTAATTAACATTTCTTTCCTAAACAGAAAAATTAACGATTGTATTCTCTAATTATTCATTTTCAGAAGCTATTAAAGTAAGAATGAAAAAAGAAAGATTCCATATGCCTTTAAAAGTACTAGCTTGAGAACCTTTAAAGATAAAGGGGAATACAAATTTGATTTTTTTTAAATTTTCAAAAATAAGCATTCCTGTTATCTAGTATCTGATGTCTTTACAATAAGTTAATTTATTCAGTAGATGATATAGTTTAATAATATGAAATTTATACGATATTAAGAAGCTGTAATGGAATCATTTTAAAGCTTGTTTATTTGTTTTTAATATAATTACGATTAATTAGATATTGTATAGTTTATCTCTTTTATACTCAGTTATATACAATTTTTCTTTTTGGTAAAGAAATATTGCATCCATAATCGTTGATAAATTCTCTAAATGTCAAATAAATAATATTAGTAGACCATTGTAATAATCTAGAAATAAAGGAAATTGTTAGAATATGATAGACACATGCTGAAAATCTGCATTACATGATTTAAATCACATTGAATATAAACATTTCAAATTTATGTTTTAGATAGAATTTACTTTATTGGAAATCTTATTAAAAAATTACTGAACTATTATGATAACATATCAATTTTTTGCTAGTTTATACTCTTCCATAGTAGTAATTTGAAAAAGGAATTTCTCATCTTTTTTTTATTTCTCGCTGAAATGGAGGAATGATTTTTACAACATACATTTAATATCGTTTCAAATGAAGGAAAGTTTCTAAATGTTTTAATAGGTAGTATAGTTGAGTGAAAAAACTTACATAAAAATGTATGCATAACATAAAAAATGTTGGTACTAATCTTCCTTGAAGAGAATTCTTAATTGGTATTTATGATACATGCCAATAATAGTTAGAAACTATTTTTTTAAGAACTTAATATGAAAGCTTTGAAAAAGTGTAAGTTTAGCAACAACTAGAAGAGGAAAAGTTCTAATTAGTTTAACGGAAAAGTATTTTCATAAACAAAATGCTTTCGAGATAATTTAGTTCATCCACGTTTGAAAAAGAGGGAACGTTCCAACAAGCAGAGATACAAAACTTATCAGTCGGCCTCCAATCAAAATATAGCATGAAGATTTATCTATAAACAGAGAACAAAGAATCTGATCTCGCAGCGAATAATTTATTTCGATTTTCTCGGCACACACGCACACACCTGGCACATTTTTTGTCTCCGGTAACTCGGGGTAATGGTTGCCATTTGGCGTTATTTATCGGCTCCATCTACCCTCACCTCGGTGTATCCGTTATTCACGGCATATGACAATATGGCTTTAGACGGAGTATCACCATTTCTCGTCGCTCTAAGATGGCGTAGTTTATTTAGTCATATAAGGCTTTTTTTTATATAAATATACAAGGTTTTCTTCCTTTTTTTAAGAGGGAAGCTATTTCCGCTCAAAGGGGTTTCTAAAAACGATCTTCGGTGTTTTGACACGGTGTATTTTTTTTCCAGTTCCCTCGCTCTCTTTTTCATTCTGGAAGGGAGAAAAATTACTTTTATCGTGGATGACTCGACTTACGTTGAAATGAAAATTTGTATTAATTTCTGGAAGTTATGTTTTTTTTTCTTTTTATTAAAGCTTAAAGCACAGAAAAAAATATGAAAATTATGAAAAACTGTACCTAATATTTTTTAATCCCACAGTATGAACAATACAAAAATTATAAAAATATCTCTCTCATCATTAGAAGAATGTACGAAAATATCACTGAATTAGTCGCCTATCCGTTGATCTTCAAGGCCTAAACTTAACCTGTAAATGTATCTTTTCCTTTCGTATAATGCAAACACCGTGAAGCTACGGTCTTTTAAAGAATTATGCGCTTAAATTTTTACATCTAGAGAAAAATTGCACTTTATATATTTCATTTTTTATTACATTAATATTTAGAAGTACTTTATATTTTTGTGTATTTTTATCAATTTTGATTTATGGTATTTTGGAAATTAAACTGAATTAATTTTTTTCATAAAAGCTAGATTATTTCCTTTTTTTAATGTCTAGATTTTTCCATATTCAATGAAAAGTTCAGATACATTCAATATTTTACAAAGAAGACAGTAACTGGGTGTATTTTCTTTAGTTAATTTTATTTTTCCAATATAAATATTTTTTAGTCTTAACTACATTTTCCTTTAGTTTTCCTATTTATATTTTTTATGGTATATTTCTTTATTTATGCAGAGAAAAAAATCTAATTTTAACGTAAAAAGCAGCCAAAAAAATCAATACTTATATTTCTATTTAAATTAAAAATTTTATTTAAATTCAAAACTTAGCATTCCTGTGCTGCTTTTTAGCTTATAATTTACATTGGTATTGTAAGATGTGTTTTTTTCTCTATTATTTCTAACGTATTTCACTGTTTTCTTTATAATTTAATACATTTGTTGCAATTTTGAAAATCCATTACAATTAGAAATAAACAATCCTTTTTACCGCAATTTATTCATTTTGCTCGAATCTGAGAATTATTAAAGTTTCTTGGGTGTATTAGGCATAAGTGTAACAAAACTTGATGAATTTTTAATTTTTGGTATAGGAAATCCAATACTTCCACTAAATAAGTCATTAGGATAATGTCTCAGGATAATGGGTTATATCTCAGGTTGCAAAATATAGCGACATTACAGATTCAAAACTAGATTATGTATTTTATAATTAATGTCCTTGGAATTTTCTGGGGACATGGTACTCAATATGGTGAAAAATATCGACTTTTTATTACCTCAAATAATTGTTGTAACCTTTCTATAAAATCATGCAAAATATGAAAACAATTTTCAATATTTGGAAAAATTATTTACATATATGATATCTTTTATAAAAGTTGTCTTTAAAAATTGAAAATTCCTTTAAAGCATGTTGATTTATTCTAAATTTCATTTTATTATATATACTCAGTCTTTCATTGCATTTAAGATTAAAGTTTTTTATAATTTTTTTGAGCATTTTATTTTTAAAGTAATATGTTGCTTTAAATTTCTTGTTTATTTTTTATATACAAATATTTAAAGGAAATGTGAAATTTTATTTATTTTTACTGTAAGCGTTAATAAATTTTTTTTATGAATCATTATTTTAGTAACATAATATATATATATATATATATATATATATATATATATATATATATATATATATATATATATATATATATATATACATATATATACATATATATATATACATATATATATATATATATATATATATATATATATATATATATATATATATATATATATATATATATACATATATATATATATATATATATATATATATATATATATATATATATATATATATATATATATATATATACATATATATATATATATATATATATATATATATATATATATATATATACATATATATATATATATACATATATATATATATATATATATATATATATATATATATATATATATATATATATATATATATATATATATATATATATATATATATATATATATATATATATATATATATATATATATATATATATATATATATATATATATATATATATATATATATAAACCACATGCACATTTTAATTACTTAGTGAGTAACATTTCTTTTTAGAAAAAAAAAATAATAAACTAAAAAGCTAAAACAATTTTTAAAAACTTTCAAAATCTTACTATTTATATAAATATTATTTAAAATTTTAATTATTTGAGCTATTCAAATAGACATTTTTAACGTATGTTAATTGGATTCTAAAATACAAATCGATTACAATGTATAATGAAATGCTTTAAAACAGTGTTAAATGGTAAAGTGCTCCCTTAATGGTATGAAAAATATAGTATTTATAAAAATGAAATTCAAATTACAGATTAAATTTGAATTATGTTTTATAGTAGTATGAATAATCTGAATTGAATTAAATTTGATTCGAATTTTACAAATCAAATTTGTATTAATTATGTTAATGATTATTATTTCTTAATATTTCTATATATATATACCC
>CM063505.1:152537414-152569914 GCA_032207245.1 Pardosa pseudoannulata
AAATCTGTTTTTGCCATTTTTGCTGGCAAAAGCCTATTTTTGCCGGGGCGGTTTTTACAGGTTTTTACCACGGTTTTTTTCCCATGTGGCAAAAACTTTCCAACCCTGAATAAAATCTATTCTGAATTTCAGAAAAATTCGGTCATATTACTGAAAAAGTGTCAAATTTATAAATATTTATATGAATTTGTATAGTATAAAAATTTAGTAAATAAGTAAGTCATTGCAGTAAACAAAGACCACTTATATTTTCAGTCATTTTAACGAATTTTAATGAATATCTATACAATAACAAACTGGGTTGTAGCAATTATTACATACCTTTATATTAAATTTATTTTCAAATTTTAGCAAACCTAATCGTTATTTCAGGCATAACTTGAAATTAAATCTTAATGCGTTGGTAAGTAATACTGATTTTTAACGAATATTTGCCGAGTTATTTCTGAGGTATTAATGTTGATTAATTTTAAGTTATCATGCACTGCATAGAGTAAAGCAAATACGGAATTCAAACAACTTTGAATATTAAACTCTGTCCTCATTAGTGATGAGCTATCAGTTTAAATATCAAAGGATAGCGGTTTATAAGAAAATAAAAGCTTGTTGATAATAAAATTATTTTGGTAATACTCGTAAAATCAGTACTGTAAAGCGGAGCTTTATAAAAGATAAAGATATTTGCAATGTTTTAGGTCGATGACGAAAAAGTAAATTGACAAGTAAGACTCGAAAAATTACTAATTATTGTTACAAAACATATTATTACAACTCTCGGGTAGCAAAACTGTACTGTAAAGTGGAACTTTATAATAGATAAAGATATTTTCAAGGTTTTAGGTCAATGATGAAAGAGTAAATTTACAAGTAAGGCTAAAAAAATTACAAATTATTGATCCAAATAATAGAACTATATATAATAGCAGAAACTGTAATATTTGTTGAATGGTTTGAAAAATTGACACCTTAGTTGTAAAAGAAAACTAATTTAAAAAAACATAAAAATTCTACAAACAATGTTTTAGCTGTTCCTAAAAAGGGGAAAGAAAACGATAGTCGAGTGGGTAGGGCGTTGCTCTTCGGTACCGGCTTTCACTGGTTCAAATTACGCCACTGGCATGGATGTTCTCAACTGCTCGGAATTGGATTTAATCAGTACGTAATTTCTCATCAACTCTCGGATAGCAGAACAGTACATCGTTGTTCTCCAAACCAAATCACACTCTGAAAGTGGAGCTAGGTATTAATAGATTAATGTCAGTAAAGGAAAAATATACCTATGAAAGGTCACAAAGGTCCCTTTCCGTAATTCTATTTTTAAAGGAGTGACCATAATTAGTTCCATTTTTATCATATTACATATAGGTGGTGAGGTACCAATCCTGATCGTAAAGACGTATCGCATTGAGACATTCTACAATCGCGAAATGGAACGTGTGTAATGCAATTATTTAGTACTATAAGTAAGGCTTCCATAATGATTTCCCTTTTGTAACAAAGAGTAGACACACGAAGCTCGAAATTCGATCACCGACGTTATTGTGAGTGGTACGGTCGACTGCGTGATGCAGTCTGATGCCGTTAGGGCTATTAATTGTGACTATTTGCAAGTCATTCTCCAACGTACAGTATTGACTCTAACGTTTGCGGTTTACATTCATTTATTCTTCAATTCAGTTTCAAACTTGATGAAGATCATGTTTTAGTAGAATCTGTCAAATATAGGTGCATTTATTAAACGCTTATACAGGATAAATGTTTCCCTGTATCTTTACTCAAATTCCCATTTAGAGATATTCCTTACAAGCTTTTAGTAAAAAAATTAATGGGTATGAATATCATGAAATGAAATCTAATAAAGTATCTTCTATTGACCTATTGGGTCAAATAGACGCATATCTATTATTTGGGTAAAAAACGGACTTGATACTGTCCATAAACGAAGCTTTATTTAGTATTATGGTTATTATTTATATACGTAGATAGACAATTACACTTGTACTCAGATATAATTAAGTTTCATGAACTAGATAATAGTAGATTAGCCATTTCTATCCTGACGATACTTAAGTGGCGCTTCAGTCAAACACCTATATTCCTAATAAAGCCGTTTATTTTGACGGTACTCACAAGGACATGAACGATACAGTTCCTACAGCAGAAAAAAAATGACAGTACCAATAGGAATAATTTTTATTCGCATAGTAGGGATTTTATAATTGGCGTGATGGATTCGAAGGTCATTTTGTGGTAGAGTTGATACACGTGTTGTTCAATAGAGTAAATTTAGTGGTTTATTACCAGTTATTTGGTTTTGAAAGACTTCTATACTTCGAAGGCAAGTATTTCATTTGATTTATTCCCAATTTAATGTTTTATTTTCTATCATAGAGTCAAAAATACAGGTTGGTACTAGAAAATACCAGCTGCAAAATTAACTGCTAAAATACACTAAAAATTAATATTCATTCCTCTATGATTATTCTCCATTAAATCTTATCTAAAGATGCAAAAATACAGTAAGAAAGTTGATGATAAATTAATTCAGGATATAAAGGGTTAAAGTTATCGTGTGACCACACATTCTAAATCCTAGGCTTATTTAGAGAGGTTTGCATTAGAGTAACAATATTTATCAAATTAAAAAACTCGAATTTTTTTATTGTTAGGAAATATTCTTTAATCAATCTTCATAAATTGCTGTCTTTCAGCTGTAAGAATCCCAACTGCATTGGACATGCATAGCCATTGAGAATCTTCCGTAATCAGGTAATACTGGTCCAATTAACCTCCGTATTTCTGTAAATTAACCACCATTCAATGTCAAACCTATAAGTAAAAGTAAAAATGCTACGAAAACTGGTTTTGATGAATTGTTTTGTTTTATATCAGTTCTTCCCTCATTGTTTATACACATCGCGTGGATCATTCCTACTTATTGCTGACATTTGTTCCGATAAATTTTACCAATAGATAAGTATACTGCTATTTCGGTTGAAACTATATTCAGAGAAAAATTTAAATCTTGACATAATAGATAAAGGAATATGCAATGTTTTAGGTCGATGACGAAAAAGTAAATTTACAAGTAAGGCTCGAAAAATTACAAATTATTGTTATAAAACATTATTACAACTCCCGGGTAGCAAAACAGTACTGAGAAGTGGAGCTTTATAACAGATAAAGATATTTGCAATGTTTTAGGTCGATGAAGAAAAAGTAAATTGAAAAGTAAGGCTCGAAAAACTATAAATTATTGTTACAAAACATATTATTACAACTCTCGGGTAGAAAAACAGTACTGTAAAGTGGAGCTTTATAATAGATAAAGATATCAGCAATGTTTTAGGTCGATGAGGTAAAAAAGTAAATTTTCAAGTAAGGCTCTTAAAATCACAAATTATTGATCCAAATAACAAAACTGTATATAATAACATAAACTGAAATATTTGTTAAATGGTTTATAAAATTGGCACCTTCGTTGTAAAAGAAAACTAATTAAAAAAAAAACTTAAAATTCTACAAATAGTTTTTTAGCTGTTCCTAAAAAAAGGGGAAAGAAAACGATGGACGAATGGGTAGGGCTTGCTCTTAGATATTTGCAATGTTTGTCATAATATTTTCAAATAATATTGTACATTTAATGTAATTATTCTCCAAAAATGTGTTTTGAATTAGGTAATGTCTCTTTTGTTAAGTAGAGATAGAATTTTTACAATTAGAAAATACCTACCCATAAGTATCAAACCCACAAATCCGAATTGCTTGTTTTAAATCATTAGAAAGTTAAGCAAAATTATTTCATTATTTGAACACTAACATGGAAAAGCCATCCATAAATTCCATTCCAACGCTTTCAATACCATTACAAAGCTTTAATCTTTTCAAGAAAAAGGCAAGGCCTGGAAGTTTTATTACTCTATTAGCTTTAATATTAATAGCACGTCATGGAATCTGATATATCCCCCATAATCTAAAAATATGATGGAAAAATTTGCGCCAATCGTGCTTGCTGTGGGTTTCGCGTAATTATATAAAGAGAGATGTATTATCCATAACTAAAAATTTCCCGCTTATTTGCAGCGTACTTCGAAGTCCGATACATTAATAATACATTCGATTGCCGACCAATAATTCCGTTGAATTCAATTACTTCGAACTGATTTATTCGAAAAGTTCGGGCTATCTCCCACCGAAATTTTGTCACGAGTTGTAGTTTTCCCGAAAATCACAGTGATATTTGGCCCGTTATTTATCACAACTCGCTTTATTACGAGGTTATTTATTTACACTAATTAAGTGAATTAATGTTTACCAAACTCCTCCGCCATCCGATAAGTCTGCCACTCCTATGCCCAGAAGATAATTCCGTTTATTCTCTTTTGAACCTAAAACTATCGGAACAGGATACCGGGGAAAACGTACTCTATTAATTCGTTCCGGGAGCTCCCAGGAATTGATTGCGGTATGCGGTGGCCGACAAAATAAAAGTGTATCTCTAGCGCGGTTACTTGTTTTCCGGATCTCGGGGAAAATACCGCCAAATAATACACCGTTCCTCCGTGTAATTCATCATCATCAGCAGAGGCTCATGGGAACGCAACACGTGTTCGGAAGGATATCCAGACGCATTATGAATCCTAAAATCCTCCCCCAAAAGAACATTTTCCGAGGAATTCTTTGTTTTAAACGAGCAATTAAATTATAAGGTTTCGCAAGCGGAGGGACCAAGAAGATATAGAACTTTCTCGAAAAAAAAATTATCCAGGTTTTTCCATCTTGGAAATAATTGAGAGAGAAGCTTATTAAGGGCACTATAATTGTTATCATCTATTATACTGCAACGTCTGGAATGAAGATTTGTATAAATAAAGGTTTTTTGGTGCGTAATTTTCATTTTGGGCGATAGATTATCTTCTGGAACTGCACTTTTTTTTTCGGACTGTTCTTTTTGTGGTGAGGTAGAGGGGGAGGGGAATTGTTTGAACGGGAATATTTTTATGACCAATTAGGAAAAGAATTTGCTTCCATATACCCCACTATGTTTTGATCATTAAAATTTTTTTGTTCGTTTTTTAATGAAGAACTTGGGTAAAATAATGGAATTGTTTTGCATACATTTCATATTATGAAAACGGTGTATAAATCGAGATCATAATTAGTTCATTGGGCTGTTATTTACCTCTCTGTTTTTTATATTTATGACTTGTCTTCCTACCTTGAGGTAAAGACCATATAAAAACAACTTTTGATGTATGATTTCCGCCAACACACTTTGTGCCCTATAATTTTTCCGACTCATAAAACAACTCTAATACTTTAGTGAATTTTTACCATTTAACCGGATTTCATTCACCAAATAAAAAATATCCCCCAGCTTTTCCAATTTCACTAAATTTTTCGAGTTCATTAATTCACTGTTTTTTTCATTTCGATTTTGATCTTGCCTCGTACTAACACTACTTAGTCAGGGTAGTTACATATAAATAAGCTTTGATCTTTTACTTTGATGGACTATCACGATTTTTTTCACAAAGTTTATTTATATTTAATCTTGTTTAAATGAAATTTATTACATTTTTCTTCTATTGAGCATATTTAATGAAGGAGTATGCGACTTGAACTGAGAAATTTTTTGCTCCCATTGTCCCATTGTCTGTAAGAGACTGATATAAATCAAACCTTGAATTTTTCTTTACTCTGTGTGTTTGTGCAATAAACAAAATCAAAGTTTTCAATATATGGCGGCTTATTGGAAATCGAATACCATTTTTAAATATATATATATATATATATATATATATATATATATATATATATATATATATATATATATATATATATATATATATATATATATATATATATATGTATATATATATATACATATATATGTATATATATATATATATGTATATATATATATGTATACATATATATATGTATATATATGTATATATATACATATATATGTATATATATATGTATATATATATGTATATATATATGTATATATATACATATATATGTATATATATATATATACATACATACAGTCTGGCCAGATTTTGCTGCTGGACAAACTTGCTGTTTAAACACAAAAATAAAACAAATAAAATAAAATATAAAACCTTCCATGAATCATACTTAAGTACCACTTTTGTATACTAACGGGAAATGTGGATACTTAATAATCCATTAATACCTAGTGTACATTTCTAAAAATACCTTGTAGAATTATGTTTTCTCAAAACTACTTTTCCTTTTTAGTGAAAGTATATATGGGTTACATAAGCAATCCAGTATCTTCTATTATTTATAATTTTGTTACTTGGATCGACATTTTTGAATTTTCGACAATCGTGCATAAGTTTACTTTTTCATCATAAATCGTGTGTAAATCATAATAAATAACTTTATTTATTTTAAACCTCTACAATGTAATAGCTTTTTTACGGGCGATATCAAATAAATTTTTCTTTTATTAATTTTTTTATTATAAATGGCATTGAATTGGATTTTAAATGACAGTTGTCACTAATTGAGACAGTCTTTAATATCCAAAATTGCTTAAATTTCATAAATTGTTTTCTTGTAGATATCCATAGAGATTGGCGTTTAAGATATACATAAATATTGAATTGGCAAAAATAACTGTGATCATTAATAGGTTACTGTCTGGTGTTTCAGCAAACTACCGTTTATTTTTTTACAGTTTATTTGTTGCCGTAGAAGTTTAGAAAAGTAGAAGTCAAAGATCTCTTTATCTGTCTCGTTCCCTGTATCTCTGTCTCTCTCTCCTCTATCTCTCTCTCCCTCTCTTCTCTCCGTTTATCTCTGATATCTGTTAAATTTGCTAAGTTTCTTGTCCCTTTGGAAAAGTTCATCTGGCTCTCTCTGCGGTACACCTCTGTCCCAGCAAATTTTCTTTTGTATCATTCTCTTGTCTGCCGTTGACTGGCAAAGATGTCTTTTTAGCATCTCCTCAATAAAGATTTAAGTTGTTCTTGTTTAAGTGTATCTCTGTGCTTCTCTTCAATGTGGCCCGACAGCAACATTATTGATTAGTCTAGTTGCATAGGCTTTTCTTTTCCCAGTAGCCCGGGCAAGTAAAAACAATCGGGGCTACATAATTATTGTGACCGGCAGTTGTATTAAGTTGCTAGATTGTATATATATATATATATATATATATATATATATATATATATATATAATATTATAATATATATATATATATGTATATATATATATATATATATATATATATATATATATATATATATATATATATATATATATATATATATATATATATATATATATATATATATACATATATATACATATATATATATATATATATATATATATATATATATATATATATATATATATATATATATATATATATATATATATATACATATATATATATATATATATATATATATACATATATATATATATATATATATACATATATATATATATATACATATATATATATATATACATATATATATATATATATACATATATATATATATATATATACATATATATATATACATATATATATATATATATATATATATACATATATATATATATATATATATATATATATATATATATATATATATATATATATATATATACATATATATACATATATATATATATATATATATATATATATATACATATATATATATACATATATATATATATATATATATATATATATATATATATATATATATATATATATATATATATATATACATATATATATATACATATATATATATATATACATATATATATATACATATATATATATATAATATATATATATATATATATACATATATAATATAATATATCTATATATATACATATATATGGGGGGTGTATGTGCGTGTGGGTTGGTGGGTGGGCAAATTGTACTCGTCGCTACAAGTGAATTAACCCCTATTATTTTCAATTGCCCGGAATTCCTAGGCGATGAGTATACTCTATTTTGTTGCAGTCGTGCTAAATCACAGTTACGTCCGTGATGGAATTTTAACTTTTTTTGAGACTATAGCAAATATACGTCTTTTCAAGACGATATATCAGCATTGAATGATAGACAAAATACACTTCTACTACGAATTTCGCCCCACAGAGAATGTTTATCCCATGATACATCAGATTAGTCCGCGTTATTAACAGTCAGGAACTTAGATTATTGGTAGATTAGAATTATTTCATTGAGACAACTGTAATATGTTGCCAGTGAACAGACAATTAGCATTTATTTTACCATGAGGTTTTGGAAACTGGTAAAAGAAATTAATTCAGCAAAAACTCCTGTTATGTATTAAATTTTGTGGCTGGGAAAATAGATATGAAAGAAGGAAAAAAGGAAAAAACAAAGGAGAATTTTGGATAGCTATTTTAGGCTTAATAATTTTTGTTACGTTTACATATTTTATATGTATATATTATGCAAAATTATTATTTAATTTTGGATAATAATTTCTAGGTTTACTTAGAAGCGAATATCACAGTATTAAACCAATAAAGAGGGGATATATCACGAAGTAGACTTATATTACTGTTATGAAATTAGAATGTACTATGATTTTTTTTTCAAGTAAAAATTTGAATGAGTTTAGAAGTTTATTTTGTCAACAAGACAAACATCTGTTGAATGCTGTAGAAGGTTTAGCCATTGGGATATCAAAGATGAAATACAGATATGAAAGAATGAGAAAAGGGGAAAAAAGGAGAATTTTGGACAGATATAATAATTTTGATATATTACATATTGATATGTATATATATTCAAAATATTTTGTTTAATTTTGGATAATAATTTCTAGGTTTACTTAGAAGCGAATATCACAGTACCAAACCAATAAAGAGGGGATATATCACGAAGTAGACTTATATTACTGTTATGAAATTAGAATGTACTATGATTTCTTTTTCAAGTAAAAATTTGAATGAGTTTAGAAGTTTATTTTGTCAGCAAGACAAACATAAATCTGCTGGATACTGTAGAATTTTTATCCATATGAATATGACAGATGAAATACAGATATGAAAGAAGGAGAAAATAGAAAAGGAGAATTTTGGATAGATATAATAATTTTGATATATTACATATTGATATGTATATATATTCAAAATATTTTGTTTAATTTTGAATAATAATTTTTATCTTTACTTAGAAGCGAATATCCCATTACGAAACAATAAAGGGGGATATGTCACGAAGAAGATATATTACTGTTATGAAATTAGAAAGAACTTTTTTCACATATAAATTTGAATAATTTTACAAGTTTATTTTGTCAACAATACAAACATAAGTCTCTTGGATGCCGTAGTTTTATCCATATGAAAGCTTACCTTTAAATAAGTCTCAGCCTCAATTTCGGTAAAAACAAAGGTAAAATAAAAACATCATTCCAAAGAAAATAAAGATTTTTCGTGACGAAGTAAAAGAAAACACTTTCCAAAATATTTAACTGTTGTATTTCACCCGCAGCGAAGTGAACTGAAGAGAGAGTACGGTCAGCCAGATGAATGTCACGTGACTTCCTTTTATAAATTTTTTTTCTTTGTCATTTCATACCTTTTTTCTTCGCTTAAATCACACAGACTGAAAGAATAGAAATAAAAAAATAATAATAATACTGGAGGCGTTATGTTTGGAGGGAGGGAAGTGTCGTACGACTTTTTGACACCTTGTGATTCTTTGTTTGTGCTACGCTTCAACTTACGGAACCCAAATCGCAGTCAGTGTTAAGTCTCCCTTAAGCAATTTTCCTCAGTGAAGGAATGCATGTGAGGGAGGATTTCAATAATTCTGCTTTTATTTTCGTTTTATTCCTAAAGGCGCGTTTTGGATGTGCCCTAATAATTTTCTTTGGTAAAACGGGTTCTGTAATTCTAAAGGATAAACATTGGTGTCGAAATCACTTGGTAGTAAAAGCTTGTAATTTTACTATCTTTGTATAAAAGTGGATTATTTATGTTTTCATACTATTTTATCGTTTCTGTTGAGCTTTCTTTTTTTCCTTTCACTGTATTCACGTCGAGAATGTGAATAGTCTGTTTCAGGAGCAGAGCTTGAGTATAATATTTAGGTTAATATTCTTGAAAAAATTATATTAAAAATTTTATGAGCAGTTTTAACATAAGGTGTATTTTTAATTTAGCATTTTCCCTGACATTTAACATATATTGTTTGATTTATATCGTCCAGTTATATTATCAGACAGCAATGTATAATAAATGATTTTAAATTATTAAATTGCTTCTTCATAAATATTCCGATTTTCATCAATTTACGTTGCTTATGTTAATTTAATGAATTAAATGATATAATAAGAGATTTTATAGTAAATTTTATTTTAATAATAAGCAGTTTAAATAATTCAATGAATAATTTAATAAACTTTTATATTAACTTTTATAAATTTGAATTTAATAAAAAATAAAAAAATATAAAATAAATACCATATATTTCCGCGTATAAGTCGATACTTAAAACCTAAAAATGGCCCCCAAAAATCCTAAGTCGTCTTATACGACAGGTACAAAAAATGTTGATTTCACAACACCATTATAAAATGACTCAAGTCACTCACCAATGTTTTTAAAATCCTGCAAAATCCTCACATTCATCATCTGAGGGCTCAAGTACATTCTCAGTTTCATTGTTGAGTTCATCATATGGGTCCCATTCTGTACCTAATGAGTGGAATTCAGCGTCGTCATCAGATTCCCATAACATATCGCCTTCAGTGTAATCCATAGCATTAGAAATCCCACACTTTTTAACCTTTTAAAGGGCATAATTAAAAAATTTTGAAATTTTAATGAAACTAGGTAATAAATGTTATCTATGTACCTCATAAATATGAAATATATGAAAAAAAGTTACATTTCTTCGGGATGTTGTTTTTTCAAGGGGGGAGGAGGTAGCTGTGAAACCAGCATCTTGTAACACTTGATAACAATTCTTTCTGAATATTTTAATTATATTTGAATAATAATGAATGATTATAATTAATATGATCTAATAAATAAATAGCTAAATAATTTACAGTTGTTGTTTTAGATAGCTATTTTTATTTGGGGACATAGGGAGACAAATCAAATTCATGCTTTCTTTATACAAAGCAAGTTTAAACACGTATATTGCAAAGAGAAAAATAAATTAAGTGTAGTTCTTTAATATATTAACAAATTAAAGAGCCAAAAATATAGAAAGTCGAAAAAAACATTCATATGTCTAAAAAAGGAGACAGGAAAATATTTTAACAGGGGGTTTTGCTACGAAACCACTGTCCGTTAAAGGGTTAAACGATTTTATCACTGTTTCCACTTTTACTTTTTCGCATGACTAGTCGCATAGTTGCCAAGTCGAATAACTACGAATTGGGCATAATTTCATAAACAAGTATGCAGTATTAATCAATGCAACAATCCCAATGTGGTGTTTGTTGTAAGGTGCTAGAAAATAAAATTTGTTAGTTCCGTTTATCTACGCATTACAATATTATTGAGAATTTGGGGTCGCCTTATATGGCTGATATATGCTAAAATTGTAAAAATTGGCTGAAAATTTATACCTTGTCTTATCTGAAGGTCGCCTTATATGTGGAAATATACGGTAAATAAAAAATAAATTTAATTAAATTTAATTAATTAAATTTTGAAATTTAATAATTTTTATTGATTTGTATTTTCAATAATAATAATTTAATAATTTAGATAATAATTTAAACAATAATTAATTTAAATAATTTAATAATTTTATTTTAATATATCTTATGAACTAAATGATAATCATAAATACTTAGTGTTGTTTACTAGTCTGTTAAGGACAATGAGAAACATTACAAAATCGTGTTTAACAGACTTATGTAACAGAATTTTCATCTTATTAAAAGTTTTTATGTCAGCTTTTTTTGACATTTTAAATTGAACAGGAAAAGTTTTTTAATTATATTAGTTTTTTAAGATAATTAAATTTCATGATTTGTACTACATAAAAATATCTGACAAATATTCCTGAAAGAATATTTTCTGTGAAATAAACAATTATCCAAAACTATAAGTGCTTATTTATAAATAATTTTTACATATCAATAGTTAAAGGCATACGAAAAAATACCTGTAAGTGTGAATAAAAGCATCCAAATACCAAGTAAATGATATGATAATCTTTTAAACCGAAATATCAGCTTCCAAGGAGATACTGTTGAGGAAATTTCCTTTCACACAATGTAGACTTTAGTTCTTTCTATTGCAGTATTCCCTATCTTCCTAAAGTTTCTCATAAAATAAGAACTACTTATGTCTGGGAAAATTTCAACAAGCCTTAAGAATAGAATTCTTAGGGAACGGAAGCCAAAACTTTGAAATTGTAAAACGCGAAACATGTTTATTTTATTTTCCGACCATTTGAATTTTACTAAATTCCCATTAAATAATATACAAAGTTTAAACTTTTAAAATGTTTATTTAAGGATTAGTTTAAGTTATGTTTCTTGAATACTTTAGACTGACTTTTTAAATATATTTTTTATTTGTATATACTTGAAATATACAACTTTTAGAACTAAAAAGTTTTCATTATAATAGTCTATATTTGTTTCAATTTAAAATAAAATGTTCAGATCTGTTTAGAATACATTTTTAATAGATCAAAGTTAAGAGTTTAACTTTATAAAAATATTTAAATTCAAATGTTTATTTAATCATTGGTTTAAGTTATGTTTTTGAATACTTTAGGCTAAATTAATAATTAATGTTTAATTAGGCTGAATTAAATATTTAATTTAAAATACTTATTTAAGGATTGGTTTAAGTTATGTTTATTGAATATTTTAGGCTGATTTAACAACTAGTGTTTAATTAGGCTGAATTAAACATTTAATTTAAAATGCTTATTTAAGGATTGGTTTAAATTATGTTTATTGAATACTTTAGGCTGTATTTTTAAATGTATATTTTATTTGTATTTTCTTTAAGAAACCTTTCGACCTAAAAAGTTTTCATTAAGTAAAATATATTTGTTTTAATATAAAATAAAACTCAGATTTGTTTACAATACACTTTTGCTAGATCAAAGTTAAGAGATTAATTTTATAAAAATATTTAGTTTCAATTGTTTATTTAATCATTGTTTTAAGTTATGTTTTTGAATACTTTAGGCTGAATTAAACATTTAATTTAAAATGTTTATTTAAGGATTGGTTTAAGTTATGTTTATTGAATATTTAAGGCTGATTTAACAACTAATGTTTAATTACTCTGAATTAAACATTTACGCTGAATTAATTTAAGATTTTTATTTAGGTATAGGTTTAAGTTATGTTTATTAAATACTTTAGGCTGCAATTTTAAAAATATATTTTATTTGTATATTCTTTAATAAAACATACTATCTTTTCACCTAAAAAGTTTTCATTTTGTAAACTATATTTGTTTCAACATAAAATAAAATTTAGATCTGTTTAAAATACATTTTCCTAGATCAAACTTAAGAGTTTAATTTTATAAAAATATTTAATTTAAAATGTTTATTTAATGATTGGTTTAAGTTATGTTTTTGAATACTTTAGGGTGAATTAACAACTAATGCTTAATTACGCTGAATTAAACAGTTTATTTAAAATTTTTATTTAAGGATTGGTTTAAGTTATGTTTATTAAATACTTCAGGCTGCATTTTTAAATATATATTTTTATTACTCTGAATTATATCTGAATTAATTTAAGATTTTTATTAGGTATAAGTTATGTTTAAATAGTTTCGTATTTTTAAACTATATATATGTTTCAACATAAAAAACATAAATTTAGATCTGTTAAATAAAAGTTTTTAGATCAAGATAAGTTAAGAGTTTAACTTTATAAAAATGTTAGTTTAGTTTTTAATGATTGGTAAGTTATGTTTTTTAATACATCTGATTTAACAATAAAAGAAAAAACATTTAATTTAAAAATAAGGATTTTAAAGTATTTAAATTAAAATACTTTAAATATATATTTTATTTGTATATTCTTTAATGAAACATACTATATTTCCTCCTAAAAAGTTTTCATTTTGTAAACTATATTTGTTTCAACATAAAATAAAATTCAGATCTGTTTAAAATACAGTTTTCCTAGATCAAACTTAAGAGTTTAACTTTATAAAAATGTTTAGTTTTGTTGCATGAAGTAACATATCGTTTAATAGATACATCCCTAAAATGAAAATAAAGAAAAAAGATCTACTTTCCCACAAAATAACTTTTAAAGTATTTAAATTAAAAAGTAAATTAAATATTTTATGTCAGAGTAAAATTTTATTTTTTTTTGTCTATATTAATAAAATTCATTTTTTTGAGAAAAAGTTAGAGTTTTATTAATTTTTTAAAAATTATTTAAGGATCAAAGTTTTTTAAATTTTATAATTTATTATATAAATCGAAAATCTATAAGGGATGCAGTTTCGATATATGTTCCAATTTTAATATAAAAATTTAGTTCTTTAACATACATATTTCAAAATTTATCATACGAGAAAGTAAATGTTACTTTTTTATTTGGTGTATATTTAAAATGACAAAAATAATTTTTTTAAAAAGTTAGAGTTTTATTAAATAACTTGTAAAAATTTATTCTAAAAGGAACAGAACTTTTATATTTTGGGATCAATCGATAAAATCGAAAACTATAAGGGAAGTTTCGAAAGGTACTATGTTCCATTTACTTATTTACTTTAATTTTGTGTTTTACATGTTACAGTTTATTGATTCTAAATAAATTTCCATTTCTTTTTTAGGTAAGTGAAACGTACTCTCTGCAGAATTGCATTTTTATTTAATAGTAAGTTATTTTCTCTTCCTAACCATTTGGAATAAATAAAAATATACAAGTGTATACCATAAATGTGGTTATTTATGAATACAAACAAATTTTATTAAAACAAAAATGATTTTTAACAGAGACTTCATAAAGTTTAGACCTATTTTATTTTTAGTCATTTAGTATCAGGAGCTTAAATATTATTGTGTAGTTTTCAAATGAACATAAATTCTTTCAAATTTGTAGAATAGAATATCTTAATATTAAAATTAAGATTTGAAAACATATAATAAATGATAAAAACAACCAATTGTTTTCTCTTGACATTTTTAATCTTCTGCAATCATTGGCATACTTGATGTTCAATCTAATAAAATAAAATAAAATTAGAAAATATCTTTAAGGTTAAAATAATAAAAACAAATCTGCACCTATTGATAAATGAGTTGTAATAAAATTTTTATACGATACATTGTTTATATTAGCAATGATTCTTAAGAAGTAACAAAAGTTTGATAATAAATAATTTTTAAGCAATGAAAAAACTGTAAACTAATACTATGGTGCTTATCTAATAAAATATACTAGTTATTTTTCTAAATTTTTCATTGCTGCAAATATAATCATAAATTTGTGTTCTAACTAATAGCTTTACATGAATGATAATATATTACTTCAGTTGTTCACGGCTTACTTAAAGTACACAATTTAAAGCATATGAGTCTTATTTTATAAATCGCTGTCATAATATGTATAATAGCAAAAATTATAAGGAAATAACTTTAAGATTATTAATATGAGATAGATGAGATATATCAATAAATTTATTTAACTGTACAGATGTTGTTTTGTAATTTCAAACTCTAAAATACGCTACTCATTTCTTTTGTTTGTTTGTTTGATCGCGCATCATATAAATTTGTAGAAAATTTATTATGTCGTTGAAATAAAAATACTTTGACAAAATTAATTTTTATATTTTCTCTTTTTTCTATTATTATTAAAATATTTAATAATTTCCATTATTATTAAAGTAATTTAATAATTAATGATAGCAAAGTAAGTCCATCAATTTTCCTATTAAATATAATTATTTATTTCATAACCATAAAGCTAATTTTTAAGTATTACCTTTAAAGCAGTATCTAGATTCGCATGAACTGCCGCGGAATACTTTAAGTACAAATTTTAAAACATATTTACATCCTATTTTATAAGTCTCCCTCATTCCTATCACAAAATATATTTTGAAACTCGACAGCTATATCATTTTATACCAGTTAGGCCTTTAATGTTCTTATAGGACCAACATTTTCATCTATTTCGGTCGACTGCCACCAAAGCGTCCGAAGAATTCTAAACTTCCATCAATCTTTCTCCTTCAGCAAGTATATTTCACATTTTTCCAGCCTTCTTTCGCTATCTCCCTCGTAAAATCAGATATCATACCATTTCAGGACAGAAAAAAAAATACCTAGGGAAAGAAAAATAGTATAACCTATATAGATTTACAACAAGTCTTTTCTTTAATGCCGTTTCCCGAAGCCTAAATCAAAAAGGATTTATCCATTAGTCACATGAAATAACTAAAGTAACAAGTAATGAAAACTACCGAAGAAGAAAAAGTAAAAAAAAACAAAAGCAGAAAAAGCTTTTAACCGTAAATTGAAGAGAGCTGTTGATAAAACTTAGGATTTGTCAGCGGTTGTTAGCAGAAGTGTAGGGTCAGATGAGAACAGCGAGAAGGTCATGTTGTTTGCCCTGTATCATTTTGTTTACTTAATAACTAGTTGCTCATTGTTGATCACTTAGGAATATTTATTTGAAAGGTATAATATTTATTATTTAGTATTCACTACAGATCGACATACCTCTTCGCTTTTGGGGAAAACTTTTCGTACATTTATGCAATACATGAATGAGGATTACCACAGTACTTGTATGAAACTGACATTAATAATTTGATGTGAAAACAAAATAGTTGATATGCATAATATCTAAAATTAAAATACATTTATATTACATATAAAAGTGGACATGAAGCAGCACATTACTTCCGACGTACCTACACACACATGTATATATATATATATATATATATATATATATATATATATATATATATATATATATATATATATGAGTGCCTGTGTACATATTTATATGTATATATATATATATATATATATATATATATATATATATGAATATATAATGTATGTACTTATGTGTGTAAATGTATTTATACATAATTATATGTACACGGCATTATTTTGTGTAGTTATTCTAAAATGTACAGATGTAATAATATATATCTGTGTATATATATGTGTGTGTACGTGTATATGTATGTTTACACAAGTACTTATAACGTGTATATGTATATATATATATGTACATGTATATAATATATATGTATATATATACATACATGTGTAGGTAAGTGTCTATATATATATATATGATTGCATGTACACTGTATTGTTTTGTAAAGTTATTCTAATATATTAGTCTTGTCCATTAGGAGAAAATCACTTCATACCTTTAGCTGCAATGGCTTCAGAAAATAGTTTGTAATTATTTTTGTTTATCGTTTGTTTTCCGATCTTAGATCCTTTGTGTTCCTTAAAGATGACTGGGGAATGTAAAATTTGTTTGTGGTCACAACATCTTCTAAATTCCCAAACTATACCTCTTGGGTAGCAGGCCAACTTTAGCTGTTTTCTTTTTCGTATCTTGCTTCTAAATTAGTAAAACTCACCTCAGCTAAGAAGTTATATCAACCAAGCGAGGCCGTCAAACAAAAGCGCACCCCTCCGCCATAACTCATGCTTGGCTCGTTCAAGTGGCACTGACAATAAAAAATAATATATATATATATAAAATAGGAATTGTCTACTAATTATTGCTTTAGTTTTAATTAAAACAAACTTGCTAATTAAATGATATTCTGCATGAAGAGACAATTTTATGAGAATATAAAAAATGAAGCAACATCCTGTAAAATTTTCTAAAAAAGGAGAGTAATAATCCAAATTATAAATCTGAACAAGTTTTTATCCACAATAATTTTCTTTCTCACAGAAGTCTCTAAAAAATATCGAAAATCTCCTTAAAAAGTCCTTAAAAATTAAGTAATTTTTACTTTTAAAATTCTGTATGAACACTGATATATTACAAATATTATATGTAACTAATTAATATTTGAACTTACAATTTAAGTCTAATATAAAAGATTGTTTATCATTTGGTATTAAAGAGTTTAAATTTTAGAATCCTCAGTTACTCCTATTTAAATTGTTCGGTTAAATTTCTGGATCAAAATAGTATTTTTAAATCACTCCCATTCTGCTGTAAATTGGGAAAATATTTCTGAGATAACGTTGCATTTTAGATGACAGAAGGCTTTTTGACCGTGTCTGTCAATTCTTACTTTTTTTCTATACTTTTTCCCAGCTTTCGCTGACAAAATCTGGATAAAAAATAAATTGCAGACTAGATAGGAAATAAAATGCCTCCTAGCATATTAAGTTTGGAAAAGAAATTTTTGATAAAGAAATTCCCTTTTTTATTATTTTGCTGGGGTGACAAAAGAAATACGGATCGAAAATTTCTTTCGTTCGACACTTTCGGAAGAATCGAGCATTCACGTTTTTAAAGTCCTTTAAATATGTGGAAAGCAAAACAACTTAAAATGGTGACATAATTGAGTAAGGAATTCAACCATATATAACTGCAAATTCTCCGGCGCGGATTCCTTTTGAAAATCCTTCGATTTAGTTAGAAGAGTTGGGTTTCTTTAAAGCATTTGCATCTCAGAAAACCTAATTTACCCCGTTTTCCGCACCCCTGAGGTACAGGCAGAGCTGAGGCTACTTTTAATATCCTGAAATTGGTTTCGTATAAACCGACGGCTTATTCGAGAAAGAAGTATACATGAATTCTAATTTTTATTAAAATTACAGTTGAGTGTCTAAACAAAATTCTTCCAGAAGATGTTTGTTCGAAGAAGTTTATTTGCAAGAATGCTGTGAACAGACTTTGACTACAGTTTCAGGATGATTTTGTGGTTTCTGAAAGTCATATATATATATATATATATATATATATATATATATATATATATATATATATATTTATATATATATATTTATATATATATATATATATGTATATATATATGTATATGTATATATATGTATATATATGTATATATATGTATATATATGTATATATATGTATATATGTATATATATGTATATATATATATATATATATATATATATATATATATATATATGTGTGTGTGTGTGTATAATATATATGTGTGAGTGTGTGTATAATATATATGTGTATGCATATGTATATATAATACATATATACATATATATGCATGCATATGTATATCTATCTATCTATCTATCTATATATATATATATATATATATATATATATATATATATATATATATATATATATATATATATATATATATATATATGTGTGTGTGTGTGTGTGTATATAATACTGAAGAACCAAAAACACTGGTACACCTGCCTAATATCGTGTAGGGCTCCCGCGAGCACCCAGAAGTACCACAACAAGACTCGGAATGGACTCGATTAATGTATGAAATAGTGCTGGAGTTATTGACACCATGAATCATGTCTAATAGTACCTAACAACCTAACAGTACGAGGTAGTGGAGATCTCTTCTGAAGAGCATGTTGCAAGGCATGCCACATGTGCTCAATGATCAATGATATCAGGGATTTGGGTGGCTAGAGGTAGTGTTTAAAGTCAGAAGAGTGTTCCTAGAGCCACTCTGCTTCAATTCTGAACATGTGGGGGGTCGTGTTGTCCTGCTGGAATCTCCCAAGTTCATCGGATCTCAATGAACATGGGTGCAGGTGATCAGATATGGGTTTTCGGATCTGAAGGTTTCCAAAGCCCATATAGATGATGTTCCGTTAAATGGTTCGCACACGGATACTTGTTGATAGCCCAGCATTGAAATCTGCAGCAATTTACGGAAGGATTGCACATCTGTCATGTTTAATGATTTTCCCCTGTCATCATTGGTCCTGTTCTTACACAATTTTTTCCGGTTGCAGCCATGCCGTAGATTTGATGTTTTATCGGACTCCCGATATTTACAATACACTCGTGAAATTTCGTACGTGAAAACACAAATACCTCGAAGATGCTATGTACATCTCTCGTAAGCCGACTGTAACTCCACGTTCAACCACACTTAAATCTTGATAACATAACATTGTAGCAGCAGTCTAACAACTGTGCCAGGCACTTGTCTTATATAGGCGTTATCGACCGTAGCACCGTATTCTGATTGGTTTCTTATATCTTTATTTGTATACTCATGTCTATACCAGTTTTTTGGCTCTATAGTATATATATATATATAACATGTCGTGATCCAGAGTTAACGCGAATGAAAAACAGTCTTCTTGATAATAATAAGTTTATTAAAACCATTGTTAAAGTAAAACTTGCGCCATTTTCACTTTTTCGTCGAAGACACGCTTAGAGTGTTTTTGACAGCTCTATTTCCACGCGCTGATTGAAACTTATCTATTTGCAAGCTCATCAAATAGCTCAAAAATGCTTCCGCCTGATCGGATGATCCCAAAAGCTTACGCGAGCGTGGGTCTTTTTCATTTATTTTATTATTATAAAACAGTTCTCTTTTTAAAATCGCTTTTAACTCAAGTAATTTCCAACTACCCCTTTTTTAGACCTGACACACCCACTCACCCCCCCATATATATATATATATATATATATATATATATATATATATATATATATATATATATATATATATATATATAGATAGATAGATAGATAGATAGATAGATAGATAGATATAGAGGTAGATAGATAGATATACGTAACCAGTGAAAATACTCTACTCCGATTATATGGAAGATTAGCCTCTATTATTTAGTTTGCCAGAGCTTGCTGGGTAATTTTCTAGTTGAAATGCAGCTGTGAAGTTATTAAAAGAATGCGTCTAAGCTGCAGCTACTTTGTATGCACACTTAAAAAGAGAGAGAGAGCTCTTACAATTAAGAGGGCATAAATCCTTATACAAATTTTGGCAGGTTTTACATTTACTCTAAAGTATGTGTGAATATGCAGGTCACGATTAGTTAAAATTAGTTCTAAATGATCATGCGTTGTCTTTTTGTTGGTGAATAAATTTCTATACTGAATCTAGAAGAAAAATTATCTTAGAGTTTAATAATTCCATGAGCTTACTGTTTGTCATTACCTGCATATTACCCACATATATTTATTCCACAATACTTAATATATGAAATAAAGATTGACGATTTGTTTATTCTGTCATTCTCAATCTTTTGATTCAGGAGACTGATTTCAGCTGCTAGGATGAAGAAAAATACCTACCTGAGTGAAATAAATAGAACAGTTGGGAAAATATTTAGCTTTTGTACTTGTCCGTAGGTTACAGAACAATAGATGGTCAGCTGAGGACACGTCACTTGTTCATTTTTTCACCACTTGTTTGACAAAAGGAATTTTCTCCCTTCGCTTCATATATTCGACTTAAAGTTTTTGTTTTCATATGAGCTAAAATTTCTTTTTGTTTATTTTGAAATAGCTTCTAAAACCTTGAATGAGTCAATTGTTTGCAAAATATCGCATTTGCGTCGTAAAAACTGCATTTTTAATTATGTCATTGGTGACGACTTTTGTTTCTTGTTGTACTTTGTTATCTATCTGCTGTGCATAACTGTTACATATTCTGGAAACGGCGTAAAATATTAGTATTGCCAGCCGCCTAAATTTACCTCTTATATGACAGATATTGTAGTTTACCGTTGTCAAACATACCGTCGTATCTCAAAAAATGATCAGTATTGTCCTAGATTATGTCTTTGACGTCACACTTAGTAGACAGGATAAAATTATTGAAATTGCAGAAAATCAAATAAAATTTTTGAATTTGTTTATTCGTTTTGTCCAATTAAACTTTTATCTTATAGAGGGCTCGCTTAACATGTTATTAGAGCAGTAGGCCGGGAATACTATGAAATCTACTTTTCTTGTTAAAAATAACATAAATGCTGCATGCAGTGTCATTTCATTACGTGATTTTTAAATGAGCACAATTTTTTAATAATGGTTTCTATTATACAGAGTACGAGACATGTCCCTGGTAACATCCACGTCATAATGACCCAGAAGTTACAGAGAGCACAAGGTTTTGATAATGGGTTCTATTATAGAGTGGTCGAGACATGTCCCAGGTGACATCCACGTCATAATGACCCAGAAGTCACAGAGAGCACAAGGTTTTAATAATGGGTTCTTTTTTAGAGTGGTCGAGACATGTCCCAGGTGACATCCACGTCATAATGACCCAGAAGTCACAGAGAGCACAAGGTTTTGATAATGGGTTCTATTTTAGAGTGGTCGAGACATGTCCCAGGTGACATCCACGTCAGAATGAAGCAGAAGTCACAGAGTGGAGAAATTGATACTATAAATTCCTCTCTTTCTTGCGTCAGGATGAAAACTTCTGATGTCATTATGACGCTCATGTCACCTATGAATAACACCCAATATTTTATAAAATATTAAAAAAAATCTTCTTGTATTAAACACAACTAAATAACATAAAACAATTATTAAAATTAATAAATAAATAAATGTTTCCACTAGGAAAAATATTAAACTGGTCGGTGCTGGAACCGGCCTATGATCCGCCATGTTTACTAAAGGCTACTGGGGCACGTAAAATATGTTTGTGGTCAAAAGTTCTCCAAGTTCTCAAACGATACCTTTGGGGTGGCAGGCCAAGCCTTGGGGGCCTTCTGCATAGTCCCTGCTTCTAAATTAAGGTTACCCTCCGGAGATAATGTTACTCGTTCGTAGCATACCTTAAGCTACACGCACATCTCGGGTAGTGCCAAATGGGTAACAGGTTCGCAGATTTCTTAAGGCGTTAGGATAATGTCTGTATTGCCTGCTGCATTGGTAAAAAAAGTAAAAACTATACAATAGTTATCATTTACTATTACTAATTCAGATAGATAAAATTCAGTATTACGATATTGAAAAGTGAATTGAAGAGAGTGACAAAATAGGTAATAGACATTTCAAAAATTGCAAAAATGCTAATTAGTTTCAAAGTGGATATTAAAATTTTATTTTTAATGCATAACTTACTCAAATAACTGACCATATATTGCCCCTAACAACTAAATAAGTACGCTGCTGCCTTGGTACAAAAAGAACCATTTAGTTTGCTATTAAATGTCATAAATATGGTACTTAGAACTAATATATATAAAATTTAAACAACCAAAAATGTATGTCCGTTTCACTACTTCTAGTTTTGAGAATATTTTGCTAAACTCAACTGTGATATATTCCACATCATGCAAGAAAAAGAAGAAAAAAAAAGAAAACTTGAACCCAGTACATTAATTATATTTTAAACCTCATTAATTACCAAAAGTAGACCGAAAGAAAATTCTTTGCGCATCAAAATTCTTTTTCAAGGAAGTGTTATTTCTAAAGTTTCCCAACTTTATAAGAATACTGCACAACTTCTAATAAAGAAAGTCTAATAAAGAACAACTAACTCATAAAAAAAATTTATGAAAAAAATTAAATTTGAGATTGTCTCGAAACAATTCATGTTGATGTTTTGGTCATTATTTTAATCGATTTTTGGAACTTAAATTATTAAGAGGTAAAAAGTACCATAATATTGCGATTTTATATTAACTATCCCTGTCCTAACATTACATTATGTATATATATATATATATGCTTATATATAATATATATATATATATACTCATATATAGATATGTATATATATATATATATATATATATATATATATATATATATATATATATATATATATATATATATAATATATATATATAGTGTGTATATGTATATATAAATATATATATATATATATATATATATATATATATATATATATATATATATATATATATATATATATATATATATATATATATATATATATATATATATATATATATATATATATATATATATATATGCATATATATGCATATACAGAACCAGGGCTACTAGGCTTGCAGAACTTGGATGCATGCAGGAGGTCAAATTTTTAGGGAGTCTGAGCAATTATTTACTACTTAGATACGTTGATAGGTGGCGATGAATTACTACATTGCACGGAATATTGTCTTTTCCTGCCCACCAGTGACTATATATGTGTGTGTGTGTGTGTGTGTGTGTGTGCTCTTCTTAACAAAGACTTGAAAGTCTAGTTGTTCGATGCTCTAATCCTTAAAATGAGTTATGAGAAGCAATAGATCATAAGTATTGTACTCAATACGTGTATTGGCCTACTATGCGAATCACTTACTTTTCAAAAATCGTAAGGGATTTCCTGAACAAATTATAAATTAAACTTACGTAAAAATCCAGTTAATGGGATATATAACTCATTCTAACTTTATATATATGAAACCTATAACAAAATGAACTCTTCTACAATATTTTTTATCCATTTTCATTTCATTCATGTATTTTATATACAGGAGTATATCTACTATAAACAGTCTTTTCTTTTAAACATGCTAGAAAATCGTATATTTTGTTAAATCAGAAAAGCTATGCTTTGTAATTATAATAGTCTTCTTTTACAGGCGAACCAATATTAACTGTATATGTTTTTATACCGTTAACTGCCTGTAAGTATGCGCGTTTCTTCATGTTTACGTACTTCAAATTTATTAGTATTTTTTATTTCGGAAGAGTCTTCGAGCAAAATACTGCTTACACTTAAACATCCACTTCTGTGATGAATAGCTGGAAACTTTACCCTTAAATGGCCAAATTCCTAAGCCAGCAGCATCCTATGAATGCCTAAAATCTCACTAAGTGCCAGCTGAATGACCGCCCATATTTCATAAGCTATAAATTACAGTCAAATATAAAGTTCCCTCACTGCATTTTAATCCGAATTTGCGCCATTGAATCAACGCTTAACTGAAATAAATATGGAATTTATTTCTGCGATTGCTATTTATGATTTCTCTGGTTGCTAGATGCTTGTTTGTAATAGATGTATTCACGTTGGTTGCCAAATTGACTGTATGCAGCCAATTAAAATGTGCAGCCGCTTGAATCTCTAATGATGCATTCTGACTGAAATCACGAAAAGCATTTCTCGTTTATTCAGATCTTGGGCTCATCATTTGTAGCTAGCAAGCTACAGAGGGTACTTCAGTTGCTGCTCATTTAATGGGAGACATTTCTCAGAGTATCAAATACAAGTCTTCTGCGGAGACAAGATGAAATTTTTTTTTCAGTCGTCATATTTTATATTCGAATTTGTGCAAACCCATTCATAAAATCCATTCAAGCAAGTTAGCATGAAAGAAAACGGTGCATTCAAATAATTTAATCGAAATAAAAAAGTAATCCTTTTTATCGATAACAAAATCTAATAAGACCCCTGGATTGCAATGGTTAGAAAGAACACGAACGAAATTTAATAATGGCGATAAAAGAAATGTAATAAAAGTTATTTTAATTCCTCTAAACAAGCAGTTTTTAATGACGTAAATAAAAAAATTTCTAGACTATCATCATATAGAATTATTACTTTATAAATAAGAAGTATGAAATTTAAAAAAAATCATGTATCCTAAATCTGTAATTGGGATAAATTCATGTTTCTAAAATGAAATTTTAAGGAATTTATGCTTTCAAAAAGATATCAGACTTTTAAAGTACTATAAAATGAAATTTTCATAATTTTGTTCCTTATATATAATAAGCTATTGCCCCAAAAGTTCTTCAAATTTCTCTTCATTCACGTTCTAGTTTCCTTATCTTAATATTCCCAGCCACTCAAAATAAGTCAAGGATATGTATCATGCACTACAGCCCTTCTACATTCCCCCAAAATATAGACTGAACAAAATTTGCTACGTGTGACCCCTTCTTTCCCTTTTCTAACCCAATTGTGAATTCTCCAAAGAAAAGCTGAATACCTTTACAAATTTAATCCCATTGTTTGCAGTTTCAGCAATAGTAACTTCACGAGCCAAAAAATAAATGCTGATCTAAAACTCTTTGTCATTTGAAGTCATTCACATGATTTTGCTCTCTTAGGGATATGCATTTTCCCAGGTCAAATAGCTACACTTTTGTCACTTGTAAAACGCGTCTGTCAGTCATCCATCATTAACATGAAAATAAGAGATTTTAACAAAGTATTTCTCTTGTTCTTGAGTTCTGAGTGAAAGGCTTTCTCACCAAAATGATTGCATTTAAGTTACGTTGCTAAGCAAGCTTTGGTAATTAGGAATATCGGCTTTTTCTCCCAAGTAATGTGTGACGAATATTTTTACATGTTCTATATATTTTAGCGTTTTTAATCTAAGTGAGATGGGAAGGGATAGTCGAGGTGTACGAACAGACTAAAATATTTATTACAAACACAAATAATTCTTTAATTAATATTCTCAGGTCATGAAGTAACGATGGTTTATGTAAGGATATGATACTGCAATATGTGATTATAGTTGCAAAATAAGCATTGTACCAAGAGTTCGGTAACCTTCTCGTAATTTCTTTGCACGTCTCAGGAAGCTGCAGGTATAGTCTATTCAATTAGCTACTCTTTCGTTTCTTGGTGTTCACTTCAAAAACTGCTATTCAAACAAAACCTGAAACTCTGCCTGAAACAGACTCTCTCTATATAGCGTAAGATGGTACGGAACAGAAATTGTTCGTTGATTGTTCTTTAGGGGAAAAATCACTTCTCTCAAATGTCACTAAGGTTAGTCAGGTACGGATTGGTTGATATGTCTTGGTTTGGAGAACTATGGTCTACTTTTTTGCAACATGAGGGCTAATGAGACTAGGACCTACTGCTCAAGCAGATATCGAACGGCTACGAAAATCAATATCCCAGTGGGATTCGAACCCACGAATTTCATGGAAGGGGAGAGGATTCTCATAACAGCTCTTCTTAAGATAATATTGGTCAAATTCTTGGAGGACTCAATTGGGCAAAAGTGACCTCTGGCCCAAAGTCTTCTTCTCACCTATATCATTCTAAGGTTTTGGACCACTGGTTGATGACGTAGTCGGTAACTTGCGTTTTTTTAGGACTGCTAACCGGACAGGTGTAACAAATATATGCCAAATATCATTCATTTAACATCTCGAGCTCATAAGTTATGTTGTTTACAAACGAACACACATATGACAAACACATGAATCATCTAAAACTGTTAATTTTGCAAGTTTATGTAATGGGCTGGATAAAATGTTAGTATTTATTGATTTGAATCAAATTATCTTACTATCTATTTGTATACTTCATGTAGGAAATAGTAAATACGAATCAGTTTTAAGACCGAGAGTTAAAATTTACCATGGCATTCAAATTAAACAAAGAAGACTATTCTTCAGTCTTTAATTATTATAACGTAATTTACCCCGCACGGTATAATTTATAAACAAATGGCCTTTCTTATACTAAATTTTATCGTGAGTTACTTACCTCCAAATTAATATACCACTAAGTTCTTAATTGAGAAGCCCCTCATAAAAATGTTGTGTTACGTTCTCAACTATACTTAGCAAAGAGACTAATACTTCATGAGGGTATAAGAACCAGCATCCTTAGCAATTGTTCTCTTTTTGGAAGAAAGAAAAACAGCAAGATGAATATTTCTCATACAGCAGGAAGATTAGTAGATTTATTTAAAAAGCATATGTTATTAATTTATGTTGTTAGAAGATACTTATCTCCAAATTTAAGTACTTGGTTGTCATCTGCTGTCTTCTTCTCAGTTGTGTTTATCCTTAAAAACAGTATGGTAACCAATACCTTCAACAATTGTTCTCTCTCTTCAAAAGAAAAGAAGAGCTTGATAATATTTCTCATGTAGTAAAAATGGATATTAGTTAATATATTTCAAACACTTGCTGTTATTTATTTATTCATTTATTGGATCACAAAAATTATTTTATGTTTAGTAATCTTCGACAACTATTATATTGTAAGGTTTTCTCTGATTAAAAACTTGTGACCACAGAGATGGCTCCAAAGTACTCCAGAAGTCACTCAACCAAGTTGGAGATCTTTTCTCTGACGAACAACAATAACAATCTGTGCCCAAAATCCGAAAACTTATCCTTGTGCGTCATCCAGCATTAAATTTTTGATGCCCAGAAATTAAACCGTTACATTACCGTTTTAGGAATGGCATCGAGAGGGTATGATGAAAAAAAAAAGAAGAAATATATAAAAAGTTTCTCCGATATGTTCCAGTTTATTCATTTAGCATCCTGGAATTTGAAACGGGATAAAGAAGAGGGAGCTATGACGTCTCCATTGAACCGTACAGGCTCGCGATGCCATTGGCTAGCAGTGATCCGCACATAACTCAAGGACGCACTTCAACAAGTTAGCGAATAGTATTGGGTGGCTTATTAAAACGCGGCTGCGGATAGAAGTTTTAATGATGCGTGCGGATTCAGATCCGCATACCCTGAAGAGTGGGGGGTCCTTTTCCGAGATTAATTGAACAAGTACTTGAGCATGATTTTCAAGCACTGGTTGAAATTCCTAACAACCTACTTCAATAGACCAGTGTTGCTAGGCAACGGTATGGGTGATACCAACAAGGCGGAAGAGCGGGGAGGAGGGTGATTTGGGGGGACATGTTTCGTTTACCTCTATTCATAACTAATGCATGTGTGCGCTGAAGTGTTTGTTTTTTTATTTATTTATATTTTTTTACGTTTCTCTTAGAAAAATATTCATATTTTACACTGAAGTGTCTTGTTTATGTAGATATATTTACGTTCATTAAAAAAAATGTTCTTTGCAAAGTTAAAAAACTAAGAGTACCTGATTTTCTTTTGTGAAAAAACTGACTAATTATTATATTAGCTTTAGAACATCTAGTTTTTTTTAATGCTCCTTTGCGGTAAATTCGAAAAATAAACTTTAGATATTTAGATTCTTATTTTAAAGGAAAAAAATATTTTCATTTTATTTATTCATATGCTTTTTTATGTGGATCGAATGAAATTTAGAAAAAAAAGTATTAAAAAAAACATTTGGTTTCTTTTTAAGTATTTTACTTTCGTACAAAAGTACTTTTTTTGCAGTTTTAATGTTTCTATTTAAACAAAATTTAAAAAGAATTTCTTGCAATCACACGTTTAAGTTTACATTTTGTTATATAAAGTACCCTTAAGAAGTTGAATTTTTTTTAATTTAAAGTATTTAACTAATAACTTAAAGAATATTTTATTATTTTATTACTTTAAATTGAGTAATATTTTTATAGAGAGATTCATAAAATCGCTTAATTTTATTTAATAAAGTGACTTTTGAAGATATAGTTGATAGTTTAGATTCACAGGTCCGTTATTAACATTCTAAATTGCCGTAATTTTCCTCTTTAAAAATCTATTATTTCTTATACAAAAAATGATTATTGAACTTTGCTGTATAACATTCAAAACACATGAAAATTTCGAAATATAGCGCTGTATTTTGAAATCTAATTCAATTTTATTTTATGAATTTGCATGTAAATATTTGTAATGCAATTATTGTTGATTTTCCAGTTAGTAAATAGCGAATTTCGTGATACCAGAAAACAATATTGATAGCTTTATTGTTATAAATAGTGTCCTTCTATACAAATTTCATCATTATTCATCAATTTCTGCCGAGCGATGGCTGATTGGTTAGGGTGCTGGCCTTCAGAACCGGATTTCGTGGGTTCGAATTCCACTACGGCATGAATATTCGTAGTTATTCGGAATCGGCTTTAAGCAGTATGTCCCGGTCTCATTAGCCCTCGTGTTGTAAAAGTAGACCGTAACGCTCAAAATGAAACCAAACCGCTCATCATTATTCTACTATCCCTCCCTGGTTGTATTCGATTTTCAAGATCCCCTGATTTGTATCACGGAGATTTTTGTACTGGTGACTTGCATTATAGGTTATTTTACTTTTTTTTATCCTATCAAAATGCATTTTGTTTAACATTATTTTCCGTATATTAATCTTTTTTTTATATATTTTCATTACGATACTCACTCTTTCCCTTCAATTTAGAGCTAATCCCCCTTCTAGAAGTTGAAAATCGTTGATGTGTAGTTGGCATGATAAAATAACTCACCAACAGATTCATTGCACATGAGATGAAGAAAATATTAATTTTTTACTAATCTTCGAAAGCTCCTTATGAAAAAAAATTGCATTTCCTCCCTGTGATTAGCAACTATCTAATTATACTGATTTAACTTCAATCTGTTTGATGCTTCCACACCTTCACTAAACTAATTTTGCAATGTGTACTCTACGATTTTTATCTTGTTTCATTTCTATCTGCCCAAACTCAAGAAATATAACTGTTTAGTCTTTCCCTTAATAATCTTATTTAAACTTCTTAATATTATGTCAAATCAATTGAATATCTTTGTGCTTGCCTCCCAATAAATTCTGAATTAGAATGTTTAGCCAAGGGGAGTTCAGTATTCATCCCTTTCTGTGAGCTGTTATGTGAACACAAATTTCACTTTAGTGCAGAATTTTTTAACCTCTTAGTTTTTATTACCCAATTTTCAATAATAATTAACATCCCGAAACCCCTACTCCCCTATAATAAACATACAGTAACATCGTATTGAGTGTTTTCACATTAAAGCTTTGATTATAAATAAACAATAATTTTTTTTCCAATGCAGCAGGTAGAATAGACAGTTATCCTAACTTAATACACGAGTATACTGTAACAAAGAGTTACAGTTCAACAAAGCCAGAACGAAACTGACCTAGCGGCAAAAGTGAAGTTAGTGACCCTCCTTCGACTCCATTGGTCAAGAGGGGTTGCTAACCGCGGAGTAGCCCGCTTCGGCCAAGGCAACGCTGCCCAACGAACTTTTTCGAGAGATCTGCAGGCCCCCTCGGAGAGAGAGCAAGGAAGAAGGAGTGTGGAGCTTAGAATCTTCTGCGACAATTCGAGTACCATTTCTTTTTTTCATCAAGACGCCATGTTTGGCATATCTCCGACCGAGTGTGGTCCCTTTGGCATCATAGCCTAAAAATCATTTTATATCCTATTTACATCTTTATTTAAATTCAAATAAACAAAATTCAGCAGGAAGAATTAGTTTTTTTTTCCAATTTTGTATTTCTTACGTGTACTCCACTTATACGTGCGGCTGGCCTAGACGCTCTGTCGGCCTCATCCTAACATATACTATCTGAACTGTAAAGTTGTTACTCTATTTGCACCATCCCGGTAGCACAAGTAGCTTAAGGAATGCTATGCATTCGAGTTGCATTTGCCTTGCTGGGTATTTGCAATTTGAAAGTAGGGACTAAGAAGAAAACACCTTTAATTGATCTTCCACCTCCAGAGGTATCATTTGAACTTTGATGACACATTGATCATGAACCTTTTTTATGGACCATAATAGTCATTAGTGAAGGCGGTGGTCTTTGGTTTGCTTGAGAACCACACTTACAATGCTATACATATGTTTCCGACGGATTTGCCCACTGTAAAGTTATTACTCTTTTTGCACCATCTCGAGACCACAAGCAGCTTAAGGAATGCTAAGCATTCGAGTTGCATTGGCCTTGCTGGGTACTTGTAATTTGAAAGTAGGGACTAAGAAGAAAACACCTTTAATTGATCTTCCACCTCCAGAAGTATCATTTGAACTTTGATGACACATCGATCCTGAACCTATTTTCTGGACCACAGTAGTCATTAGTGAATTCTGTGGTCTTTGGTTTGCTTGAAAACCAAACTCACAATGTTACACCTATGATTCCGACGGATTTGCCAATTGAGCAATCGCAGCTCTACCAAGAGTAAACAAATTGAATGATATTTGAATTAATTTATTGTAAAACTCACGCCAGAAGGAGTCCTTGTTAATTGCTAAATTTGTTTTTATTTTAGTATTGACCATTTAATTATTATATCAACTGTGCAAAACTCATACAATCATATTTCAAAATGCAGGTTATTTTATTTTTTAATTTAATGTATTTTGTTTAGCTTTCTTTTCGGTATATTAATAATTTTTTTTTTATTTTCTTTGCGACACTCATCCTTTCCCTTCAATTTAGCGCTATCACCCATCTAGGACAGGAGTGTCAGAGATTGAGAATCGCTCATGTGTATTTGGTATGATAAACTAACTCGCCAACGGACTCATTGTACATGAGAGGACGAAAATTTCAATTTCTTACCAATGTTCGATTTGAAACTACAAGTGTTGTGTTATCTTTTCGGAACTATTCTTGGAATCTTTTCTTCGTAGGTCACATTGTGATCGTTATTAGACTGTTCTGGAAGCTACCCAAGTTTGATTCTAGCGTATTGTTATAGGAAAAAAAATACAACTTTGAAATGTTCTTTTTTTTTTTTAATCCTGAGGTCAGATCCGCAACCACGTTCACAACATAATACTGTTCGTTCAAACATGATATGGATGAAATGCAAAATTAACTTTCTCAATTAATAAAATCGCAGTATGAGTTAAAAAAAATTATATTTTTAGATAATTTTTCA